>JARHVA010001172.1:610000-1210000 GCA_037957365.1 Torreya grandis
TCTTTAATTCATCTTGAAAAGGATTTTATTATTCAAATTAACTTCCTCTTATAACCAAGCCTATAGGTATGCATATAGGCCTTTGACAAACTATACTCCATTTGAGAGGTATCCTAATATCTACTTGACACTTTGAGTTCCATGGTCATGTTGGATATATATTTATATTCTCTTTAGACCTTATGATTTTTCCAAAAAACTTCCTCTTACTATTATAATTTCCTAAACCTATAGTCACAACTATTATTTCTTCAAGGTCTACGCTGAGTACTCTCTTTGGGAGAAATGGAGTGATGTTGACCCTATTTTTCTCATTCATATACCTTTTCATAGGACCATATATCTCCTTATGTTTCTTCAATGTCTATAAAGCTCCCATTCAGTAGTGACTACTTAATGTGTGTAGTCTGTGTAAGGATTTATGATAGTTGAATGAGGGTTTACTTTGTAGAAAAGGCTGGAAGTGAGATGGTTAGGGTCTAGGGCCATGATGCATATAAGATAGAAAAATAGAGCATGGATCAAATATGACTCATGCATATACCTCTCAAAAAAAACTTAAGGATCCTCTGTAAGAACTATAAAGGAACCTTACACTACATATTACCACTAGCAATTAGGGTAAATTTTAGTGGCAAATATTTGTTAATTCATGAATATTCCAATTTTTGGATTTTAGTTTTGGAAATTTTTTAGGGTTAATAGATGGGACTAGATTGCCAAAATTTTAGGTATATAAATTATTTTTTGGGTCAACTCACCAACCCTTTATATCATTATCTTCAAAAATAGTTTAATTTGCCATATATATAATATACCCCTCGATTCTAATAGCAAACAAGAATATACCTATGAATCTCAACATAGTTGAATGGAAGTGATGAATGACAGTGCCTAACAACACTACCAAATGGTAGTTTTGAATGATGGATCTGAATAATAGTGTCAAATAAGAGTGTAGAACAATAGTGTCAAATGGCATTGTCGAATGGAACTATAAAAACCTTCACTAGGGTTAAAGTTGAAAGGAATGGGAAGAAGAAAGGAAAATAAAAAAATCAAGGACTATATTCCCAAATCCTTCTAGGACCAGGTAGAAAATAATAAGGAAACAAAAATTTTAAACCTTGAAATATATAACAATTAAATGTACCTCACCTATTGAAGGATACCAAGGTTACTTTTAATAGAATGTACAAATAGAACACTCTATATGCACCTTTACATTTGCCTATATATCCTTTAGAAATAAGAAGTTCACATTTTGCTAAAGGAGAGCTTTCTAAACATGAAGAGAAATAAAATTTAAAAGGGGTTTATAAGGGGAATTTAGATTTTATGTGTCATTAGTAAGCAAAAAATGATGGTGCATCTTCAACAAGTATTTCCTTTTCTTTTAAAAACTAGTTGATACAAAAAAGATTAAATTAGGAACTAGCAATGCTACCTATGGTAACCATGTCATGGATCCATTAGATATCTTTAGAATACATCTATAATCATATGAGGTAGCTATAAAATGGTCAACAATGTCTATTGTGAATATGTGGGGTGTGATTTAGATGATAGGGATAATAAAAAACAAGAGATGGTAGTTGAACAATGATCAAACAATAAAAATTATTTAAACCCTTAGTGACATAAATATTGAACTATTGCATGAAATTCAAGATTAGTGACTACCATATAGACTGATCTTAATCTTTAATTCCATGAAATAGTTTAATATTTATGTCACCAAGGGTTTAATATTTTTAATTAACTATTCATTGTTCAACTACCATCTCTTGTTGTTTATTATCCTTGACATCTAAATCATGCCCCTCAACTTCATAATATCCATTATTGACCTTTTTTATCTAGATCATATGATTCTGGATAGATTATAAATGTATCTAATGGATTCATGACATTGGTTACTAATGGTAGATTGACCATTTCTTGATTCATCTCTTTTTTCATATCAACTGGTCTCAAATAATATCACATACTTGCATAGGCACATTGTCATTTTTGATAACTCATGAGACATAGAATTTTAATTCCAATTATGAACCCATTGTAAATTTTATCTCTCTTCATATTTAGAAATTCCTTTTTGAACAATGTGAACTTTTTATTTTTGAAAGATATAGATAGGTAAATCTATAGGATAGTCCTTGAACTATTGTACTAGGTACACATATGGCAGTGGCTATTGTACGGTCTTCAAACTACATGGGCTTGGCATTGGTCAATGGTGAATTATTATGGGTGGGGATGATGGGGGACATGGTAGTGAAATAAAATGAGTCAAATGAGGTTTGTAGGCATAATTTATAATACCCCCTAACAACCCTCTAGTTCAGTCTAATCATTCAAACTGGTCATTTAATAAAGCCATTTGGTTTGGATGTTTTACAAAGTCATTCAATCTGGTCATTTGGTAGAGCCATTAAATTTGGATATTTCTTATAGCCATTTAGTCTAGTTGAAAGGATTTTCTATATGTCATAGCCATTGGTGCCACCTAGTTGAAAGTGATCTATCATCCAGCTCTACTAATGGCATAACCATTCAGCTATATCATTCGATAGAGATAAATGGTTACAATGTCAACAAAGATGAATGATTCTATCATCAATAGAGACTCTCAACTTTTCCATCGGCACTACCAATGGGAGAGCCTTTGGAATCTACCATAGGTAGAGCTAAATGGGAGATTTTTTAATTTATTGTATCGATAGAGCTGAGTAACACTATCATGGGCAAAGATAAACAACTATGACATTATTAGAACCAAATAACTCTCCCATCAATGGAGCCTATTAGGTTAATTTCATCTCTACTATGTCATTTTAATAAACCTAAAATAATTTACCTCTTGGATAATTTTATTGAACATATTAACATAAAAATATGGTTGAGTGAATGGGTAAAAATTTTGGACCATCGATTCACCTAAATGAATCTAAGGGGGTTTTGAATATGGGTTCTTAAAATTTACCCTATTTGAAATCATGGTCTTGAGATAGAACCATGGAGAGACTAATTGATTTTAAAGTGGATCAATTTAGTATGAGAGGTAAAAAATATTTGAATGGCTTAAGAAACTCATAATCCAAACTAAAAAACATCAAATACTTTCATACTCACACACTAAAGCTCCTATAACCATGAGAAACCAAACTACAATCTAAAAATGGAGGAAACCTAGATATTTTATTTCTTGCACAATCTCACACATGTGAAACATGAGTGGAGGGTGATGGATATGAGTTACAAGGATCTCAAGATCACAAAATAATAATTGATTCTCAAAAAAACTTCAAATATTCATCAAAACCATTATCATTTCAAATACCTATAGATGAATAGGGTCATTGGAGTGGATATATTGTTAATTTTTGTTCATAAATATTAGACCATGGATTATAAGGTCAAAAGACCTCGTACCTCTATCCAAGAGATTAGCTCCCCATTTTCTCTCTCCAATCTATACTATCCACAAACCTAAAATATTTTTTGGGTTATAAAGGAGCTTAGTTGAAGAGAGAGGTTAGTTTGGGACCTATTTGGCCTTCTTTGATCATGAAGCTTCTTTGAAATGTTATACATGATCCCTCCTACAACCTCTGATCCTCCTCTATACATAATAGTCCATACAAGTCCATACATCTATAGAAAACACCTAAAATAGTTTCTTTCCTATATTTTCTCCATATTTCAAGCTTTGACTCTCCATTGTAGAATAAAAAGAGGTAAAATGAGTTAAATTACCTTCTCAAATAGGAAATAAAGCATGGGGAAGGAGAGCTACATTTTGGCATGTATAGGGTCCACTTGGTGGGTGAGAAGTGAAAATGGGTCTTAAAATAGACTTTTTATGATATGAAACGCATAAGTCATGACCATATAATAATAAGGGATATTTTTAAGACCTTATAATGTAATTTAATTAAAACACTTCCCCATTTCTAAGGTTTTTCAAGGCATATTGACTCATATGAGGTGATTGATGGCTAAAGGGGGTGATGATGGTTTGAAAAGGCTTGAATGGATAAACCATGCACAATGACATTAAACACATTAATAAACCTTCATATTATGGTTGGATCAAGGTTTACAAACCCCTCACAATTCTTATAAAGACTCTCTCTCACAAGTAAAATCTTTTAAAAAGGCCCACCTATGATGAGAACCTAAAACCTCAAACTTGTTAATCTACCTTAACTTTGTCAAAAGATTCTTAAAATTATCAAATAATGTTCAAACCACCCATTAGAATTTATGAAGCATCTTGAAACCCTCCTCTCTCACAAGGATCACTATAACTACTATTACCTCATAAAATAGGCCCAAGGTAACCATGTCATGATGGAATCACAAATAGGCTCTAAAATGCCTTATGACACTTCCAACAATGCTACCAAGGCCCAAAATAGGATCAATATAGACATGACCATATAAGGGATCACCATGATCAATATTAGATGGTTATCATGAAAAAAAATTGGTTATAGGGGTTTTCATTTGGCCTTAGGATGCCGAATTGACAATATTTTTGGTGGCTCACAAGGGTTGACTAACCTATTGGTCAAGGGAACCCATTGTCTTTTCATGAAAATGATATACTTATACATGATTCATGACTTGGATGACCACCTTATTGGACTATCAAATAGATTTAGTACTTATGATACCTTTAGGACTTCAATAAACTAATAGGTCAAAATAAAGACAATAAAAGAAACACACCCAAGTCTAAGAAACACACCTAACCTAAGGAGAAAAATAAGACAAGACAAACAAAATAATAAGGCAACAGACTAGTTATGTTGACCAATTATTAAACAAAAAAATGAAATAACTAACCTAAGATCAAACGCTTTCCTCCAAAATCAAATTGAAAAACTTATGGATCACAATGGCACCATGAGATCTAATTTCCATGTCTTTATTTGAGTCCAACCATGCATTGCTTAGTGTATGAGGGCTCTTACTTGAAACTAGGGGAATTAGCATGTTCATGGCCTCTTAGGTAAGTAATTAGACTTCCTTGTTCTACTCTCAAATGCATGGGTTGGATAGATGATCTAGTAACCTAGTCATACTCATTATATACTTTCCTTCCTTACATCAATAATTTGATTTCTACCTTAGTCATGAACTGTTGATGGTTCTGCCTATGGTACTTTGAATAGTTAGCTACCATAGTGTCCTTAAAAATATCTTCATCAAGCTTCTCATGTGGTAGAGTTGGATTATATAAACTCAAATAAAAAAAATCCAAGTCTTCCAAAAAATCCATCTCATCATGATCAATTTAAAATATATGGGTTTCACTACCATTCTTACCATTTACTTGTGAAGTGTCATGCTGACCACTAATCTCTAACTCTTTGACAAAGTCATATCAAATCTCTTGATCTACTACAACTTGTTCATCTTCATATTCAAAGGATAATGTCATCTCATCAACCCACTCAAGCTCCTTGTCATCTGGTTTTGGTGTTCCTAAACTTGAATTACTTTCTCCAAGCTCTAAGGCATTAGTAGTATTTTCATTTGAAACATCATATTACTATTACACTCCACCATTATGGGCTATCATACTGATTTCTTCCATTTAACCTAGGAATTCATGATACAAGTGCTACCAAGAGTCATATAACTCACTTATATTATTTTGAGGTTCAACAATGCACTCGTGTGAGTTTTTTCCATGATTATATTCCATGAGGGAAGTTTCTTGTATTTCATCTTTATTAGTTTTACCATTTTGTCATTGTGTCTACCCCACATCATCCAAACTCACTTCATGTTAAACTTCTGATCTACAAAGATGAATTGGGGTACCAATATGGATTTATTCATCATATATTATTGAGGTGTCCTCTTCAAGGTGTTTTTGAAATTCATCAACAACTATAATATTATTCAACTCTCAAATTACTACCACCTTATTGAATAATCTTAGAAATTTATTTCCCATACTTTGATTCATAAGTTATGTCCTTCATGAATTTGGCTCCTCTTTAATAAAGCATTGGGTGGGATGGCAATGCACATCATTAGCTTTTTTAATAATAGCTAGTGTGTTATTATAACTTGGAGCTTTAGGAGCATCAATCTTGTTGACCACACTCTTATTATTGAATTATTTAATTGCCTTATCAAATTGATATTTAATTTGATACTCATGAGTGGATTAAAATGAAGAGCTTATGGGAAAATTGAAGAAATTGAGATGTCTCCTGGACTAAATTTCACGCTTATCTCCTCTTCTTGACTCTCTCTTTCAAGGGTAGGCATAACATAGTGTGGTGTTCTATCCCATGAAGGCCTCCATTCTAAAGTTATTATAGATTCTTGAGAAGGCATGGATGGATCTTAGAGGGTATTTTGAACACATGAATGTTGATTAGGAGTGGGAGGATGAAGACAATATGCACTAGAGGTGTTTGGTGTGTAAGGATGAATATGAAACATGAAGAGTGATTCAGACTTGATTTTGACCCCTAAATCATACCCAAGTTTGCAAACCATCTAATACAAGTCACTAGATAAGAATCCCACAATCTTAGCCATAAATTCACTATACAAACATAGATCAAAACAATGTGACAAGTCAAAAAAAATAATGTCTTGTGCATTTAAAATATTGGGGTAAGCATGAAAGGTAAGCTATAGATTTTTCATAAGGCCAAATATCCTCTTAGTTGACCCATTCCTTTGCAATGGAAAGTTGTAAATAGGCTCATATACCAAATTCAAACTCTCAACCACTGGCTTAGAGATAACTAAATTGATAGCTTTCTTATAAAATAAGCAATTATGGACCAAGAAGTCTCCAATGATCATAAAGGTAATAAAAGGAGATGGAGTAGCTACTATGGCTAGCTACTCTTAGTTTTCAAGGATGCTCTATTTAAGGACAAGGGCTTGGCATTCAATATATTTTTATTTCCAAAGACATTCCTTTAACCTATTTATTTCTTCCCTTAGCTTCTCAATCTCTAAGCAAAAAATATAATTACTTGGTTCAAGATAACTATAAGGAACAATAGGTTGGTGTCATGATTAGTTAGGAGGATAATAAGGCTACCAAGGAGGTGGAGAAGGTTCACAATGAGGTTGATATTCTTAGTACTAAGGAGGCACATTATAAGTCTGATAAGGGTCAGAATAAGGTTCATAAGGGTTATGGTATGGATGATAGGGAGGTGGATGAAAAAAAAAATCCCCATAGGCTGCCATAACTCTTCATGGAACATATGCATAATAACATGAATTATGAATAAGAACCTTTCTTACCTCTATAATGATGACTTTGTGATGGCTCTCATCATGAAATCTGATTGTACATCTTTTCCCAAGTGTTTAAAACTATTCAAGATGAATGCAAGGCTATAAGTGAGTGCTCCAATGGTTGAATCTCATCCCACCATGGGTGCCAAAAATTTTATCAACCCAAGTTTCACCTTGTGAATGAGAGTCTTCAATTATGATTAAAACCTCGACTAACATGGGAATGTCTGAAAGGTTGTGGGTGACCTTATAACTAAACTAGACCTCTAGATTATGGTGCTAGATCTCTTAGTGCATCTATTTGGCCTAGTTTACTAATGCCTATTACTATTGGGGTGAAAAGATAAATAAAGTATATAAAATGAATCTACTATAAAGGATGGTGATGCACCAATGTAAACATTCAACCACTCATTTTGGACTCCTAACAACACCAGTGAACCAAAAATGAATTAGACCATTATCTCCAATAAATCTTAAGTAATAATATTTCATATGAAGGTCTTGATGAGTTACTATAACTTGGAGGTTAAGGGTTAAAGGCCTATATTGAAGTACTTTCAACTAGATTACACTTCAATCATGATCACCAAACTTTGACACTTCATACAACCTACATAAGATAGTTTATCATCATATAGGTGTGACAAGGACATGATAAGGGTATTTTTATGCCACTTATCACATCATAACAAGAATATACACAATATAAACCAATAATAGATAATTTTTAATAGTTTATTAATTAGTCTAAGAGGTCTATCAAGTACAAAACTAGATAGAGTTTCCTCATACCGATGTGAGGTATACAAATCAAGGCCTTAAGGCCTAAATATATAGGAAAAAAGGAAGAGAAAGAAGGTGAGAATGGAATTAAGGAGAGAGGATAAGGTTATAAATTATCATAATCAATTCATATAGTAGTTACATCAGTTACAAATAGTCCTCCAGCTACCTCTCCATGAGTTGATGTTCTTGATGGTCTTTGAATGAGCCCTTAGGCATTGAAGTGGGGTAGTGGAGGATATGGTTGACTTTTTAAACATATTTAAAATCATATATATACCCATTTTTATTCAAATATCTCCTCTTTTTTGTAGTTATAACATTGATGAGGTGTAATTAGGATATCATAAAGCATACAACAACCATTACTCCTTTTAAGCATATTGACCAAGTAAATAAACTAACTTCTTCCTCCATTAATACCATGTAATTTTCATTTATTTAAACTTAATCATAAATTACATGGCATAATATCTCTATATTAACTTTTTCATTATCCTCCCTATGCCATTTTTCAACTCTCTTTGTTAACCAAGTAGGCCAAATAGGCTTATTAGGCTTAGTTACCTAACTATTTGAATTTGATGGACATGAAATCCTATATGAAACCTTGAGAACCTATGTATAATTTATTTTTAGGCCTGAACATATATCCCATATCATGACATGATTAATTTTGAGTATCTCACACTTATAACCTTATCAAACTAGGTGACTAGGTCACCTTGTCCTTCATTTCTATAGACTGCCCTTTTGGAGGGAGATTACAGAGGAATTTATAGGCATATTTTTGTATATATAATGAATTTTAAAGATGAAATAAGTGTCAAACCCCCATCTAATGATTGTTATCTTTCCAAACATCTCTACACCTTAAAAATCTCTCAAAACATGTAAAAAGTACACATTTCCAAAAATTCTATACAATGTCTTACAACACATTACTATGGATAGGGTATCCTCTAAGTTTTATTAATGTTTAAATTGTTTTTATGGTCATTCATAAGTGTTTCGTTTCCAAAATCTCTAGTTTTCTCAAGACTAGTCTATAGTAGGGTTTAATGAGGGTTTTAGAGGTTCACCATCTCATTGATGGTTCATAAAGTATGGACCTCCAAAATAATACTTCCTATTATGAATATTAATTCCATTTACCCCTTAAAATTTCATAAATAACTTTAATTCCCATGAAAAAGGTGTGTTACGCTATGAATGTAAGTTTGTAGGATTGTAGTCTTATGCAGGCAATAAAGATATGCTTATAGTCTTAACCTTTATTCATAAACATGAGCTCATAAATCCATCTCAAGGACATGGATTTAAAGTATATATGGGTCATAATTCTCACTAATAACATTTTCCCTAAATCCCTTTGTGGAGGGAAATCTATGCACTTAAACAGATGGATTGAATTGGCTACCTAGACTATGTGACTCAAGGAGGTTCTTAAGACTGATTTAATCCTCTCTTATATCCCCACTAATTAAAATGACCTTAATATTTTTATATAACCACATCATATATCTTTCATTATTTCCACTTGCTTATGAAGGGTCCGAATGTGCTCCAAGGTGAGTATGAGGTTTGAGGCCTTAAAATAGCTTTTAAGCCAAAAAGGCCTAAACTGAGTGTTAGGGGTCTACATGGTATAAAGGTTTTTTGGGATATAAAACCATAATAGTACCAATTTTTCACCTATTACTATCCTTTTTTATTTCCTTCAAGTATTAACTCTAACTCTTCTCCTCTTTCTTATGTGACTAGCTATAGGTCTCTGCTTATAGCTAGTCTAAGTTGTTTGGGGTTAGCATATGAACCTAAGTGGTTTGATGTTTTTTCCACCATATTAATGAACTTATGATTCATATAATATGTTTCAAAGGTCTAAAAATATCCATTCTATTGATGCCTCTAGATGTACCACATGTGCTCTTAGTGTTTAAAGAACACTTCTCATTTTAGAATTCAAGGAATTCAAAGCATGAGTAGAAAGTTTTTATAATTTAGTTACCTATGGTGAAATAGCAGCAAAGAAATGAACTATTCCACAATATTTATATTTATTGGTGGTTAGGAGCCACCATGGCCAAACTTAGTGAAATACAAGAGATATATGCCATTATTAGTGAATTTGTGATCAAGTTCTAAACTAAAGCTTAATCTAAATGAACATTTAAAGTGAAGCTTAAACTAAAGTTATTTGGTTAAAAATAAGTAAAAAGAAGGGTAGGATAGAAAAAATATATTCTAATTTTTAGTCCTAATATTATGACAAAGTTTAGATTTCATCAAGATGTGCATTCAAACCAATACATGGCATGAAATAGCTTTAGCATAGATCTTACCATGTTTTAGGCAATTGTCTAAGGATGGAACAATGCAAATAAGAAACTAGATTCAATTTAAATATTTAATTCACAAGAAAATTACATTGGCACATCTATAAGGGAAGCAAGAGAAATGAAATGAACCTAAGATATTTTAATTAAGCTATCATAAGCATAAGTTAATAGCTCTACCTTCACATATGCATATCAAGAATCAATTAAAACCATCCAAATTTTTACATAAAAATAGATAAATGAGAGAGAAGCCATATAACAATTGATGCAAACAAATTTGGACAAAATTCTCAATATTCCTTGCTTGTATTAATTTCTCTAAGTATACAAAATAGTTTTTTCTCTAACAACTCTCTCCCTTTACAAAATGGTAATACTACCTCTTATAGAAGAGCATTGTAGTACACTAATCAGTCATGAGATTACAAATGTACAAAGGTAAAGATATCAATCCTTTTACATAGTTCTATAGTACATTTCCTTTTCCAAAGTGAACTAACCTATGGGAAAATGTGCTAACAAACTAGTGCATGCCTTTATAAAAGAATATTCTAATTTTGATTATTACAAAGTTTCTAAAAAAGTAAAATATTACTAGTTATTTGGTGGGCCCTGATGTTCATGAAGAATCTTCATGGCTTTTTTATTTCATTCATCAACTAGCCTTAATTTTATAGCTATCTCCAATCAACATTCATTCTCTTGATCCACCAAGTCATTAAAATATATATCATTTCTAGCCATTGATTCCTTAATACTTCTTGCCTTAATAATTTTCTCTTCTATAGTTAGGATCATGCTTATAATCCTACTATTATCACCTCCAAATTTTCCCTAACTCTTGCTCTTGACCTCTTGCATAACCAAGGTGACCTTGTACTTTTACTCATCATCAATAATGATGCCCAGAGAGCTAAGTGTGGAGGGTGTGTCAAAAATGGTTCTAAAAATCTATTCAATTCTAATTATTATTTCTTCATCATCCTTTAGGGATCTATCCAAGCTCCTTAACCATGTGATTAGACCTTAGATCTTGTCAATAATTATGCCCAAAATAGTATTCAAATGGGCTAATCTAATGGTTCTAAAGCCAAGAATCCTATCCTTAATCATTATATTGATTATCTCTTTTATTTTATCTTTTGAATTCTACCACTAGGCTATCAAACCCTTGGCTGCTTCATCTAGGTGAGATAATGGAATCTACCTTGTCTTCATTTCCTTTAAATAGTTAAACATATCATGGAAAGATGACTCAAACATATTTATCATCTCCTTTAGAACTGATAGGACAACTTATGTCTCAATATTTTATTTTTGCTTTTGTAGGTTCTCTATCTTTTGATATAGGCCTTTGATGCCTAATTTTAGTTGACCGTAATGGGCATTAGCTAGTCTAACTATGTCCTTCTCATGGATTGGGTATTCACCAAGTTCTTGACCTCCCATTAGAGTTAATCCCACAAAATGTTGAACTCTCTAAAATGTGAAATCCTCACTCCCAACCATGGTCTTCTTTGTAGTCACTCTCTTTAGTCATGTTATCTTTAGATTGAACTACATACTAACTAAAGACTCTTTAATATTTAGAGGTTTTGGAACCTCCATATATGTGTTTTTTGAGGCTCTAGGGGTTTATACCTAAGTGTTACTTAACCCCCTATAGGTAGTCATCATTCTTTTTTTTTTCCTTAATCAGAGCCACTATTCATGGCTTGACCTCATCATGAATAGTGATATTAACTATTTGGGTCATGGCCCATGAATGTTAATATGTTGGAATCTTTTGCATCTTCCCATAAATGAGCAATTTAGGGATGATTGACCCATAGATGGGATTCTAATCTCTGAATAAGTTAACTTCACTCAAAGGATGAGTGAAGGTTAACTTTGGCCTTTTATTTCTAATTGGGACCAATTTCAATTCAACCTTTCTCTTTTGTAGGGGTGCAATTAGAGCTAGTTCCATTATAACTTCCTTTCCCTTTTCTTGTCCTTCTTCCTCAACTTGGGCCTAAAGTTTCTTGGCTTGTTCTTCTTCATCTGATCCATATGCCTTACCAAATACCTTAAGTGCATCTTCCACCATCTCATCAAGAGTCAGTGCAATCATGTCAATATATTCTATTAAGGACTCTAGTCTATTAGGCTGAGCTGATAATGATGGCCCTTCACTAATTCTCTCTTCTAATTTCTCTTTCCCAATTCCTTGTGTAACTTATCCTTGAGGTTTCTATAATTGTATTTATGGCTATTCAGGAGGGGGCCTAGAAGAGGGTCTAAGAAATAAGTGGTACTACAGGGGTCCCATTTTCCAAGTCTCACCAAGAGGCTTCTCATCCCTAACTAACCTATCCTTAAGCCTAATGTTATGCTTCTTTAACCTATCCAACACCTCCATGAAATTAGTGGTCCTAATATACATCATGTCATGAACACCAAGCCTATGTTCATAGGGGTAATTCATGGTTTTTAAATTCAAATGTTCTATGACCTTATTATGAGGGTCCCATTTCCTCAGAGCATCGAATTGCAAGTTAAAGGAATATCTGTGTTTGGATATGACATTCGCATGCTCCTAATTCTAAATCATAGTCTTGATAATGGTTAAAGGGAAAGGGTGATGGAGTCATTTCTTTTTCTACTTGCAGACTCTAGCTATACCATTGAAAATTTGATATGTAACTTCATGTTCTTCCAATTTGGTTGGCACATGGACTAGTAGTTTTAGGGGTTGAGTTAAGGTACCTTATATTCTAATCACTGTGTAATCTAGATACAACTAGATATCCCCCATTAACTCTAAATACTTCTTGACCAGAGGGTTGACCCTTCTCATGGGATCCTTGTAATAGCTTCTACCAAAGTGGGATATACACAATCACAAATGAATTATATGTTGTCTATAATTGAATATGTGGAACTTGGAATAGTGATGAGAAATAGTGTTTCTCCCATCAGGTGACCAATTATTTATGTTATGGATCTTTTTTTTGGCTAAGAGGGCATCTCAAAGATAGGATAACATGAAGAAGTGGCTACTTTTTTTCTTCTCAATGGCTAAAAATTGTTTCTTCAAACAAATGTTAATAATCTCACCTACTGGAGGTGTGAGTCCCTTTTCCACCATGAATTATACATAGGTAACCTAGATCTTATTAACATGTGTGGTGGTAGGGGCTCTAAATAATCTATTCAAAAAGTTCATGATTATTCTTACTCCTTACCTAAATTAGACAATTGGGATCTTCCCAATGGGGTCTTGGATCACTTGGGTTCTAGTAAATAGTTGTGGGGTAAGGATAGTGTTTAAGTTATTTTTGATAGTCCATACTCTAATTGTAGGTAATTTTATCTGGGGCTTCCATAATTTTTTAGTAGATTTCATATGCCAAAGGGGAAATATATTCTACCTTTTTGAAAGTAGTTCATGAACTATCAAATCTTTCTCAATCTTATAATCTATGAAAAGGGGGGAAATAACATCGATGCTATGTAATACCTTAAGTTTTGTAGTAGCAAAGCGGAGACTGGTCATCTAAATGGAGACTAGGTCATTGTATCTCTAGAGGATCATATCTTTATTCTTCTCCTCCTTTGTGATGGATTTCATCTCCTCAATAGTCCAAAAAATCTTAGACCATTTTCTATATCCTATGTTTAATGTTGTAGCATCAAAGTCTATATCCTTAAAGACCATTCCCTCATTGTTTGATGTCAAGTGTAACTTTGTGTCATCCATTTTTTGCTACCTCTAAGTTGTCATGACTGTGAAACTTGAAAATAGATCACTAATGGTCCTTAAGCAACCTCTAGATCAACTTGTTCTATCTCAAATAATAATTGGACTCATTCTAGCTTGATTATAATTGATTCAAGTTCAAATTAGGGATTTTTGTATGCATGTTAGGGCTATTTATATCTTTAATGGTGATGGTAGCTCGATCTTTAGGCTAATTTGTGCCTAGGATTTAATTGAGACCCCTACCTATATCTTTGCCTTTTCATGCCCACCAAATCTTTGATTTCACTGTCTTGTGCTTGTGTGGTGCATAGGTGGCATCTATTTGGCAACTTTTGTAGCATTTTTCATAAATTATTTAAAGGAATTAGCCATTGTATTTTAAATCCTTATTTTTCTTCACACCATCAGATCTTTACTCGGGGTTCAATGTGGACTATTGATCATGATCTTGAGGCTTAGGTATTATTGGATGTTTTATGTTTAGCCCCATGGTTATGTCACTTGACACCTTCATAGACCTTCTAGGCTCTATGGACCATTAGTGAACAAGCACTCACTACATGTCATTCTTATGAGCTTTTAGGTCTCATTGAATAGTCTATGTTGATTTTTCTCCATTCAATCATTTGGTCCCACTTAAGAGTAAACCATTGATAATTATCTTAGGACATACATGACATTGATCTGATAGATCAAGGCTTTGGATCCATCAGATCTCCTTTATGTTGTTTGATCATTTTCCATGATGTAACAAGAGCCATCAAGCCTATAAGGAGCATGGACTTTAACTAACATCAAGATATAGGAAGGAAATTAGGATAAATACTTTAGACTAAAGTTTCTTTCATGTTAATAAACATGGCATAAACTTTAGGTTAAAAATATTTATTCTATGTTTTAGAACATGTATAAGGGGACTTCAGATAATTATTTTAATCTAAATTGTATGTCATGTTGATGAAAATGATGTAAAATTTAGGCTCAAATATTTAAGCTAAGTCTTAGAATACACTTGAAGGGGACCCGAATGATAAACAAACTTAATAGAGGGCATTGACTTATGGTTTTATCATATTGATACACATGATAAACTTTAGGTTAAAACTTTTAAGCTAAGTTTTATGGCATGGGGACTCCTCATTTAAAATAAAGCATAATATAAGTATTTGGCCTAAGGTTTATTTTATTGAAATAAATGCAATTGGAACCTTAGGATGGAG
Source organism: Torreya grandis (assembly GCA_037957365.1). NCBI lineage: Eukaryota > Viridiplantae > Streptophyta > Pinopsida > Cupressales > Taxaceae > Torreya > Torreya grandis. The sequence continues at coordinate 625,384 of JARHVA010001172.1, forward strand.
ACTTAGATTAAGTCTATGTTTATAGATATAAAACCATAAGATCATTTTATCATTAAATTTCAAAGACCATAAGTATTGTTATTTCTAAAAGGGGGGTCCCATTAAATTGAAACACAAGTAATAATATTTTATCAACATTTTAAAGCATATTATTATGGTTAATCAAGATGATTGATGAGATTAAATTTTATGGCCTCATGGACATCAATGACGGACTTGTGGGTATCAAATAACATTCACAAGAACATCAAATTTAAGTTCATGAAGTTTATAGGTCCATAAATCATGCATTTAACATGCTCTATCTGATCATTTTATCCCAACCAAATGTAAATCATTGATCATGATCTGATTAGATGCATGGCATAAGTCCCTACAATCATGAAGAGGATGACATTAGCCCATGGATCAACACATATGAAAACTAGACTAAGTTAAAGGATTAAGTCTAAAAGGCATAATAAAATTATTCCCTTTGAATATTATAGTCATAACTTAAGGTTTTAGCCTAAGTTTGCATTGTATTAAGAAAATATAATCAACCTTAGGATAAAAAATTAGGTTGAGTCTAAGTATTAATGCACATGGCCTTTTAACACTAAGCTCAAACATGAGAGTGTCATGTGGTGAATTCATGGGACTCTTAAGCTTTTAACTTTTTTTAACCCTAGGGAGGGTCCATAGAGGATCGATTTAGATATAGGTTCCTGAGATGGTGACACTTGTCATCTTGATAGGAATTTATTAATCCTTTTTTATTTTAATTCCAAATTCACTCCCTCAAATCCTTTGGGGTGAGAAACCACAAACTATTAATCATAATCTAGATGCTTGCACATGATTGGATCTTTTTGTATTCTTAAAATTATAGAATAATTCTTATCTTAAGGTTTCTTTAGGTTAATAAATACAATGAGACCTTAGGGTAAAACTTAGTCTAAATCATGAGGATGATTACACACCATTCAATCTTTAGTCTTACTTAATCATGGATCATTGATCATGATCTAAGAGACCGCATGCTATTGGTATAATAGATTAAGGCTTTAGATTCATTGGGTTTCCTTCACTCTATCTGATCATTTTCCATGATGAATTGAGATTCATTTATGTTTTAAAGAGGCAAGGTGCTTAATTTAGGGCTCAGGTCAATATAGGAACTTAGGCTAAATTTTTAAGACTAAGGTCTCATTCATGTTAATAAACATGAATGGGGCCTTAGGACTAAGACTTTAGGCTAAGTATGTAACAAAGAGGACCATGTGATATGACAAGGCTAAGCTAGGAAAATAAAGGACCCTATAAACATGAACATTCAATTTTGCTAAAATAAAGAGAACATAAAGGGGGAAACAAAAAAGGACCAAGCAAAATTTTTAGGTTAAGGTTTGGTCATGTTAAGAAACATGACTAGGCCTTAATATAAAAATTTAGGCTTAAGTCTAAATTAAGTTTAAAAATATGCTCACCAATTTTCTCCTACCAAATTTGAATTCAAAATAAGGGTCTAAGATAGGGTTTTCTAAAGGAGGGCTTCAGAACATGAATCCAATTATGAGTTCTTACATATCAAAGTCTAGTAAAATCCTGAATGAGTATCAAACTATGGTCATCCCAACATGATCCATTAATGAGAGCCTCATCAAACCTACAAACTAAGGCATAAAGGCTAACTATTAGCAACATTAGGTAAGTTTAAAATAAAACCATGAATAAAAGGGTCAATTTATCAGGCATGGATTATCTTCAAATTCTAATAATAGGAAGAATATCAAGTTTTTAGTGTTAAGGTTCAAAGTATGCATAAGGGTCCCTATTTTACAAAAATATGGGTATGTTGACCTCAACAAATGGTAACTCTCAAGGGAACATAGTAATATGTTATAACTTAGATACTATGGTTCAGACAAATAACTAGGTCATTTATCCCACTTGATCAATGCTATTATCAGGATTAGTTCATGGTTGAAAAAAACCTTGCATGTGCAAAATTATGAGCAAACATTAAGACATAGCCCTGTTTTTTGTGTGTTTTTATTCCACTTACTATTTGTCATAGGATTTAGGGCATAACTTCCAAGTTTCATACATTTAATCATTAACATTGACATAGATCATGTTTAAATATTAATTAATAACCATTCTTCTAGTTTAAGAAAGGTTTGAGCATTGCTCTACTGCTAGTCAGGTATCCATAGCCCTAATAAAGATGAATTTGGTTCCACTCATAGCCTTATTTTACTTCCATCCAAGTGTCCATATCCCTGATGGATATTACAAGAACCACCTTTGCTTGGAAAGATTTTTTATTTTACAATAAGTTCTTATTTTTAGTATTTTGGATCTTTTAGGCTTTCAACAAAGGTTAGGAACTAGGGTAGCTAGGTTTAAGGATTTGGTCAAGTGTTTGATCCTTTGAAAATCACCTATGGTTTCAACCTTTGTCTTAGGAAAGTATGTTTGTTAATTTAAAGCATGGTTGTACCTTAATGGATATATCTTTCATTATATATGTACAATTCTTCTTAAAACCAAGTTTAGATCAAGACAATGTTTAAGGTCTTATGGAATGGTTAACTTATCCATCAGTCCTTACTAGTTTCTTCAAATTATAATATCAATCTCATCTCTCAAATTCATGGCCAACATATGCATGAGGTTCATACCAGTCATTCTTGAACCTCTTGAGTTTCAATAAAACTAAGGAACTATGATCTGGGGTTGTCCAAAAGGACGTAGTAAAAGCAATGAACAAAGCAACAAAAGCAAACACACAATAGAAATCAGAAAAATAGGAAGAAAAAATGGAAGAAAATAAATATATACAAACTTATGTACAAATAAGGGATAGGAAAGAAAGATTTGAAGGAAACTAACTAACCTACCTACATTAACTCTAACCATCTTATAGATTTACTCCATAAAGACCCCGAGAGGAACAATAGAGAAGTAATTCTTGAGATATTTCCCATTGGTGGGAATTGTGAATTTTTCTCCTTTTAGATCTTTTAGCTTGAAGGTATTATCTCCTAGTGATCTAAAATTTGATAAGTTCCAATCCATAGAGGTGTAAACCTACCATGCTTACCTTTTGTTTTAGATTCTTTGTCCCAAAGAAGAACCAAGTCTCCTTGTCTGAACACATTGATGTTTGATCACTTGTCAAACCATCTCTTTACTATAGTTTGGTTCCTGATAAAGTTAGAAAAAGATTATTTTCATGCATCTTCCATTTGAATAATGTCTAAAAACCTTGATTTTTAAAATTCTTTATCTTCCTCCATATACTCTTGCATAAACTTGAAAATTGGTAACTTGAGTGTGATGGGAAATATGGGCTCTTGGCCATATACTAGTAATAAAGGAGATGCTTTAAGATCCTAATTGATTCATATTCTTTTTTCCAAAAATGAATACTTTAGAATCTTATTTCATGTTCTAGGTTTGTATACAATAGACTTATTAATGGATTTTATCAAGTTTTTATTCATTGACTCAAATACTCCACTACCTTGAGGATAATCATTAGATGAAAACTTGAGAGTAATACCATTGTCATATCCCCATTGTATCATCTTTATTGATATGAATGCTAACCCATTGTCACTTACCAAAGAGACCAGAGTCCCAAATCTAGTGAATATGTTTTATTCTAAAAACTTGATCACTTATGTTATGCATTATTTGGTGGCTATTGCTTCAGTCCACCTAGTGAAATAATTCATAGTTATCATAACATAATTATGAACTTTTGATGATTTAGGGTTGATTACCACTAAAAATTCTAGTCCTCACTAGGTAAAGGGTTTGTCAATCATGATAGGTTGCAATGGCATTAGTTCCTTTCACTCATTTGTGTTGAAGATTTGACATGAATGGTATTCTCTCACATGTTTATGAGCATATTTGAAGATGGTGGGCCAATAATATCTATCCCTAAGGATACTGTGAGCTATGATCCTTCCTAATGGGTTCCCACTTCCCAACTTCTCATGGAAATTATTCATTATCTCAATAGTTTCTTCCTTGGAAACACATCTTAGGTACACACCTTCAAAGTTATTTTAGTACATGACTCCATTTTTAATTAGGGAGTGAACTACTTTGAGCCTTAGAGATATTTTATATTCCCTAGTTAGTCTTACAAGACAAGTGACATTAATTAATAAGTATAAAATGGATTCATACCACTCATTAGGTTAAACATTATACTAATCAACTTCCATGATACTTAGTTTGGGTTGGTATTGCAAATTATTTGAAAAAAACCTTGACATCTTACCAGTTTTGTAGTTTTCATCTCTATGTCATATTCTTGAAGGAAAAAAATGCACTTACCTTTTCACTCTCCAAGCTCACATTGACTCAGCATTAGCTTAGTGGCTAGGTCTAGTAGAATGGCATGCACTTTATTCCTAATAATGTAGTGCCTAAATTTATTGACTGCTTTAACTAATGAAAAGGCTTGTTTATCAATCAAAGGATAATTTAACTTAGAATTTTTCAAATTAGTGCTCATAAAAGTAATTAGATGGTCAAATCCTTCTATTTTATAAGTTAAAATAGTAGTACTAGTGTGCTCAAAGGAAAAAGAGTAGAGTTAAAAATCTTTTGAAAAGTCTGGACTTATCAAGACTGGAACTTGGTTGATTGCTCTTTTAATGTCCCCAAAGGCCTTATTTTAATCCTCATTCCATGAGACTTTAGCATCCTTCTTCAGTATATCATTTAATGGTTTGAAAAAAAATTCAAAGCCAAAAATGAATTTTTTTACAAAATTTATTTTTCTAAAAAATGATTTTAATTATTTTATACTATTGGGAGGCTCTATCTTTGATATGGCTTCCACTCCTTCTAAATCTATGGAAATTTCATATTTATTGATAACATGGCCTAACAATTTACTTTTAGTGAAACAAAAAATGCTCTCCTTAGGGTTAAGGGAGATCCCATACCTTCTACTCCTTTCGGGTACCTACTATAAATGCATGGAATGGTCCTCTTATTCTTAGAGAAAATAGTTAGATCATCCATGTAAATTATGATACACTTACCAATTTAGCCTTGGAATGCATGGTATATGGCCCTTTAAAAAGTGGCTCCTAAATTTATTAGTCTAAAAGGAATTCTTTTATAGGAAAAGGTACCCCACTTAGTTGTAAATGTTGTCTTCATTATGTTTTCCTTGTCTACCATCATCTAATTGTACCTTGAAAATCCATCAAGAAAAGACATCATGGATGAACTAAAAATAATTTTTATTACTTGGTTAATAAAGGGAAGAGGATAATTATCCTTTTCAAATTCTCTATTTAGGTTTCTAAAACCAACATAGTCTAATTTCACCATTCTTCTTCCTAACTAGCACCAAATTGGCAACCGAGGTAGAGTGCCTAATGGAAATACAATTCAAGCATTTACAAACCTCTTGAATTATTTGAAAATCATGGGTTATAAAATAGGATTCATAGGTATTTATTTTTTCCCAAAAGGATTGAAATTATCTTTGAGAGGTATGATATGGGTGATGACTCTTAGATCAAAAATATTCAAGTCATCATAAGACCAAGCTATCACATCCTTGTACTTTATCAACAACTATTTAGCTCTCTTATTTTCAACACTTGTACAAGATTTTATAATGTTGACTAGCTAAGGTTGATCTTGAGGTCCAAGATCAACTGCATTGTAATATTTTACACTCACTTTGGGAGTCTTAGAATCTTCATCCAACTTTTCTTGATCAAATAATCTTTCTAAGGCAATCATTCCCTTAGGTATCTTTTTATTATTCTACTAAATGACCTTGCCATCAAACTTGTTCTCAAGGGTGGTTTCATTAGCTTCATCAATGATATGAGCCTCAAATACTCCTAAACTAGTCATGATGTTTAGGATTGTTTAGTCATCATTAAATACCTATAGATAGTTTACATTATCTAGGACATAAGGGCAAGATATCAACTCAATGCTAAATTTTGGTGAATCTTGGTTAGGCATGAGATTAGTTACAATAAAGGTAAGCTCATTAGTAGATTTATTTTCTTTCCTAGGGATATAAATAAAATTAAAGGCATCAAAAGATTTCATAAGGCCCCAAACTCTAAATTTGTATCTCTTGAGGTATGAAAATTTGCACTGGTACTTTATTCTTACCTGATTGACTACTAGTTCTGAATCACCATATACTAGTAGTTCCTTGACTTTATTTTTGATGGAAAATTATAGACCTAAGATGAGAGCCTCATATTCTATAAGGTTATTGGTACATGGGAACTAGAGTCTATAATAGGCATGATACTTCTTATTAATAGGGTTAGTTATAATAATGCCTATCATAGATTTATACTTACATATAGCCCCATCAAAGTACAACTTTCATAACCTAAGCACAACATTAGAAGATTTAGGATCACATACCTTGGTAGTTTTTAGGGTGAAAACTCTTAAATTAGAATCAATTATATTGACCCTTTCATTGATAGAATTATATTTAGTAATCATGTGTTGCATTATTGACTCCCTTTAAATTTTTATCTAGTTGGGAGATCACTTCCAAGGCATCCATCAAGAACAATATGTGGACATATATCCATATAAAGCCTTCATCCATTCTCTACTTAAAATTAGTTCATATGCATCAGGGATATCTACTACTTATATATCTATAAATTGTTGGACTCTTGGCTTAGAAGTCAGTTGCATGTGGGAATTTAACAATTCTCCAACCATCTTGACCCTAAACTTATCTAATTGGGTGATAGTAATGGGGGTCAAACAAAGTTGATTAAAAACACTTGTAGGCATAATATTTGTAGAGGCACTAGATTCTAACAAATAGTTAGGCAATTTCTTACCAAACATTTTGACTGTAAGCAAGAAGGGTGGGGACTCTATTTTATCTTTGTACATAACTATGTTTGAATTATCAGTCTTGGACATCTTGTTAGACTTTTTTGACAAGGATTCCAGTAATAGATCTCTTTTATTTATGATTTGTGTTAGTTCATGTAGATTAATATTAGACTTAATTTTCTTCATGTACTCTACAATATTATAACTAGTCTTATTAGAAGAATTGGAAGTATCAATACTAGGTTTAGAAGTAATTCCCTTTGTAAGCTTTGGATTATTATCTAAAGTGGTATTTGGAGGAGTACCAAAGTTGTTTAGAGGAGTAGAAGTAGTCAAAGGCTACCTCTATTCTGTATTCCTTAGAGGATAAGTCTTATTTAATTACTATTGGAAGGCATGAAATTCTTTAGGAACATCATCAAGTTCATTGTCTTCTTGGAAGGGGAAATCAAAAATTTCCACCATGAAGGTCTGATCAGTAGGCTTGGATCCTAAAGTACCTACACCATTGTCTTTGTTAGGGACTACCTCAAAAGAGTCCAACTCTTCTTTAAATGCCTCAAAAGCTTTGTAGAATTCAATACAATCAATCTCACCATGCTTAGCAGTATAATAGACTCTATAATAATTAGGAAAAGCAATATCAATAAGATAAATATCCATAGTCTTCTCTTCAGAATATGGTTCACTATTCTTATTATTGTGTAAATTCTCATTATTAAACCTATTATTGGGCCTATTGAATCTTTGGAAAGAGAATTTCCTACTAGAATTTTCTCCAGTATTACCAACTTATTTTTGTAACTAAAGGAAGTTAGTACTCAATTTTTAGACCATTTTTAGAATGGACTCATTCTCATTTTTGGGTATTTATAAATTATGAACCTAGTTGTTACTAGTACTAGTGGTTGTTACTAAGGCCCTTTGATCACTTGCATTAAATCCATTGCTATTAGGGTGATTCAAAACCCCCAAATTTTGGTTAAGAGCAGCATGTCTTAGAGGCAATTGGTTCAAATTTTGTACTTAGTTGAGAGTAGGCACATTTTGGTTATTATTAGGAAAGACATTCAAGGTAGGCATATGGGGATTAACATTGGGAACAAAGTAGGCCATTTGACCTTAAGGTTGCATCTAGTCATTAATGATCACAACCTTAGCATAGGATAAATCCAGTGTGTTCATAGGACTGATAGCTCTCTTTATGAATACTGAAGTCATGTGATTGAGAGCATCTTTATAGATTTCCAAGGTTAATGCCTGATTAGATTTATAAGGTTCAATGGTCTTGTTGGATATTTTTTGAACCTAACATTAAAATATCTTATAATCTCATTGGAATATCTTTTTAGGGTGGTAAACTACTATTACATGACATAAAGACTGATGATTTTGCCAAATTGGTCAATAAAAATGTTATTAAATTCATCCTAGGTGGTAATGAAATTGTCAGGCAAGTTTAGGAACCATTCATATGTATCATCCTTAAGTGTGAAAGGAAACAACCTATATGCTACATCTTCATGAGTGAAATTTTTCAATCTTAATGAAACTTTGAGGAATTTAACATGTTATTTTGCTGTCATAATACCACTAGGACTAAAAGTTGGCAAATATTTTTCTAGATTGTGAGGAAGGTCATGAACCACACCTTAAACATTAATAAGAGATATTTTTAACCAATCCATACCTTGATTAAGGTTGAATTCAATAATACCTTGGAGTGGTTAAGTTAGTAAAGACTTTGAACACCTACATCTACCTTTGTCATGTATGGCCCTCATATGGATGTCTAGTTCTAGCAAAGGTTTTATTATTTTTGAATGTGATCTTATTCAAATTAATTGCAATTACATCTTGAGGACTTTGGATCCTATTTGAAATATGATGTGTCAAATCAAATTTTACAAATAACAAGAATCATATTTACACATTAAGTAATTTTTAAATATATCTATGTAAAGAATAATAAAGGGCATCAATCTTTAACTAAGTTATCTCAAATATATGTCTAGTTACATAACTATGATCAAAATTTACAATTATAAGCTCAAATAAACTTGGATATATAAAATATCTATCAATATTTGATCAAAACAATATATTCTAACCTCAAATACTTTGGATTTTCATATTTCAAGCTATCTTTACTAGAATTACACATTTATCCTCAAAGGCTCTTGATCTTTGTGTAAAGGAAGAAAAAATATTGGTCAAAGACCATGAATATTGATGATCCCTTAGGACTCTCTCTAAGCTCCTTAACCATGTGTTTAGGCCCTATATATTTTGAACTATTATGCCCATGATATTATTCAAATGGGTTAATCTAATATCCTATAGCTAGGAATCCTATCCTCAATCATTATATTGATTAGCTCTTTTATTTTATCTTTTGAATTCTACCACTAAGTTATCAAACCCTTAAATACATCATCCATTTGAGTTAAAGGACTCTACCTTGTATTCATTTCCTTTAAATATTTAAACATATCATGGAAAGATGACTCAAACATCTTTATCATCTCTTCTAGGACTAATAAGATAGCATGTGTCTCAAGATTTTGATTTTAATTTTTCCTTTTTAGGTTATCTATCTTTTTATATAGGCCTTTGATTCCTAATTTTAGTTGGAATAAATGGCATCAACTAGTGTAATTATGACCTCCTTATGTATTAGGTGTTCACCAAGTTCCTAACCTCCCACTAGATTTAAGCCTATAAAAGTTTCAACTCTTTGAAAGGTGAATACCTCACTCCTAACCATGGTCTTATTTGTAGTCACTCTCTCTAGGCTTGTTGTCTTTGGTTTGAAATATATTTTGACTAAATACTCTATGATCTATGAAGGTTCTAATACCTCCATCTATTTATTGCCTAAGGCTCTAGGGGTTTCTACCTGAGTGTTACTTGACCCCCTAAAGGTAGTCATCTTTATTTATTATTCCTCCATCAAAAACAATATCCATGGCTTGACCTCATCATGAATAATGATATTAACCATTTGGGTCATATCCCATGAATGCTATTATGTTAGAATATTTTGTATCTTCCCATAAATGAACCATTCGCAGATGATTGGCCCATTGATGGGATTCTCGGCATTGAATAAGTTAACTTCACTCAAAGGATGATTGAAGGTTAAATTTGGCCTTTTATTTCTAGTTGGGACCAATTTCAATTCATAATTTCTCTTTTAGAGTGGTGCAACTAGAACTAGGTCAATTGTAACTTCTTTCCCCTTTTCTTGTCTTACTTCCTTGGCTTGGGCCTGAAGTTCCTCAACTTGTTATTCTTCATCTAATCCATATGTCTCAACAAGCACCTTAATTTCATCTTCCACCATATCATTAGGAGTTAGTGTAATCATTTCAATATATTCTATTAGGTACTCCAATCTATCAGGTTGAGCTGATGTTGATGACCCTTCACTAGGTCTCTCTTCTAATTTCTCTTTCTCAAGTCCTTATGTAACTTATGCTTGAGGTTGTTGTAGTTTTATTTTTTGATATTCAAGAGGGATCTTGTAAGAATGTCTAGGTAAAAAGTGGTACTATATGGGTCCCATATACCAAATCTCACCAAGAGGCTTCTCATCCCTAGCCAACCTAGTTGCAAGCCTAATGTTATGCTTCTTCAACAAGGCCAACACTTCTATGAAATTAGTGACCCTGATATACATCATTTAATGAAAATTAAGCCTATTTTTATAGGGGTAATTCATGGTTTTAACTTCAAATGTTATGTGACACTATTATGAGGGTCCCATTACCTTAGATCATCTAACTGCAAGTTGAAAGAATCTTTGTATTTAGAGATGACATTAACATTCTCCTAATTTTAGAGCAATAGTCCTATTTATGGTCAAAGGGAAAGGGTGAAGGAGTCCTTTCCTTTTTTTATTTTACACACCAGCTATACCATTAAAATTTTTTATGCAATTTCTTATTCTACTAATTTGGTTAGCACATGGACTTATAGTTTGAGGGGCTAAGTTAAGGTCCCTTCTATTTTAATCACTATGAAATCTAGATACAACCAAATGTCCCCCATTAAATATACATAATTATTATCTAGAGGGCTAAACCTACCCATAGGTATCCCTATAATAGCTTCTACAAAATTTGGATATACACAATCATAGATGAATTGTATTTTGTGTCTATACTTGAATATATGCAACTTGGAATAGTGATGGGAAATAGTATGTCTCCCATCAGGTGACCAATTATTTATGTCAGGGATCTTAGTGGTGGATAATAGGGCATCTATAAGATAGTAAATCATGAAAAATTGGTTGCTTGTTTTATTCTTAATGGCTAAAAATTTCTACTTCAAATAAATGTTAATCATCTCACCTATTGGAGGTGTGAGTCCCTTTTCCACCATGAAGAATACATAGGGAACCCAGATCTTATTAACATTTGTGGTAGTATGGTCTCTAAATAACCTATTCAACAAGGTCATGATTATTCTTATTCCTTCCCTAAATTAGATAATTGGGATCTTCTTGGTGGGGTCTTGGATCACCTAGGTTATAGTAAATAGCCATGGGATAAGGATAATGTTTACATCATTTTTGTTATTCCTTTCTCTAATTGTAGGAAAGTCTATTTGGCTCTTGCATATTTTGTAGTATCTTTCATATTCCAAGGGGAAATATATGATACTTTTTCTAATTTACATTCATGAACTATCTAATATTACTCAATATTACAATCTATGATAATGGGGGTAATGGCATTGATGCAGTGCAATACTTCAGGTTTTGCAGCAGTAAAGTGGAGATTGGTCATCTAGATGGAGACTAGGTCATTATATCTCTATAATATCATTTAATTATTTTTCTCCTTCCTTGTGATAGATTACATTTCCTTAATAGTCCAAAAAAACTTAGACCAATTTATGTTTCTTATGTTCAATGTCACATCATCAAATTCCATATCCTTAAAGACCCTTCTCTCATTGTCTAAAGTCAAATATAACTCTATTCATCCCTTTATTGTTGCCTTTAAGTTTCCATGACTATGAAACTTTCAAGTGGCTCATTAATGGTCCTTAAGTAGCCTTTAGATTAGCTTGTTATTTCTTGGATAATAATTAGACTTGTTTTGGCTTGACTTTGATTGATTCAAGTTCAAATTAGATCTTTTTATATGGAAGTTAGATCTCTCTATAGCTTTAATGGTGATGGTAGCTTTATATTTAGGCTAATTCATGTTTAGGATTTGATTGAGACCTATTCCTTTAAAAAATTTCCTTTTCATGCCCATCAAATATTTTATTTTGTCATTTTGTGATTGTGTAGCACCTAGGTGGCATCTATTTGGTAACTTTCATAGCATTTTTCAAACAATGATTTGAAAGAACTAGTCATTACCCTTTAAATCCTTCTTTTTCTTCACACCATCAGATATTTGGTAAAGAATCAATGTGGACCATTAATCATGATCCTAGGGATTGAGTGTTATTAGTTATTTTATGTTTGGACCCATAGTTGTGCCACTTGGCACTTTCATGGGCCTTTTAGGCTCTACAGTCTGTTAATGAATGCACACTCACCACATTTCATTCTTGTAGGCCTTTGGGTCTCAGTGAATAGTCTCTATCTATTACACTCCATTCGATAATTTGGTCTTACTTAAGTGTGGACCATTGATCATTATCTAAGGGAATGCATGCCATTAGTCTAATAGATCAAGGCTTTGGATTCATCATATCTCTTTTGTGTCATCCGATTATTCTCTATGATGTAGTGAGAATCATCAATCCTATAGGGAGCATGAAATTTAATTATCATCAAGATACAAGAAGGAACTTAAGTTATATAATTTAAACAAAATTTTATTTTGTGTTAATAAACACAATATAAACTTTAGGTTAAAAATATTTATGCTAAGTTTTAATACACATATAAGGGGATTTAGGCTAAATTTTATGTCATGTTGATGAACATGATGTAAAATTTAGGCTAAAATATTTAAGCTAAGTCTTATAATACACTTAAAGGGGACCCAAATGATAAGTGGACTTAATTTAGGACATTAACCTATGGTTTTATCATGTTGATAAACATGATAAACTTTAGGTTAAAACTTTTAAGCTATGTTTTATGGCATGGGGAATCCTCATTTAAAATAAAGCATAATATAAGTCTTTTGCCTAAGTTTTATTGTATTCAAATAAATTCAATTGGAACCTTAGGATAGAGACTTAGATTAAGTCTATGTTTACAGATATTAAACCATAAGACCCTATGTATTGTTATTTCCTAAAAGGGGGTCCCATTGAATTACAATGCAAGTAATAAGCTTTTAGCAACATTTTAAAGCATATTCTTATGTTTAAGAAAGATGATTGATGAGATTAAATTTTATGGCCTCATAGATATCAATGACGGCCTTGTAAGCATCAACTGACATTTTTGAGAATGTCAAATTTAAGTTCACAAAGTTTATAGGTCCATAGATCATGGATTTAACATGCTCCATCCAATAATTTAGTTTAGACCAAATTCAAACCATTGATCATGATCCAAGTAGATGCATGCCATTGGTCCCTACAATCATGAGGAGGATTGAGTTATCCCATGGATCAATGTGTATAAAAATTAGACTAAGTTAAAGGCCTAAATCTCAAAGTCATAATCAAATGGCTCCCTTTGAATACTATAGTCATAACCTAAGGATTTAGCCTAAGATTTCATTATATTAATAAAATAAAATAAAATAAACCTTAGGATAAAAACTTAGGTTGAGTCTAAGTATTAATGCACAAGGCCTTTTAACACTAATCTTGAATGTGAGATTTCCACGTGGTGACTCCACAGAAATCCTAAGATTTTGAATTTATTTAACCCTAGGAAGGGTCCACAGAGTATCAATTTAGATATGGGTTCTTGAGATGGTGACACTTGTCATCCTCATAGGGCTTCCTTAATCCTTTGACATTTCAATGCCAAATTCCCTCTATTGGATCCTTATGAGTGTGTAGTTGTGGATCATTGATCACAATCTAAATGTTTACATATGATTAGCTCTTTTAATATTCTTAAATTTATAGAATAATTCTTATTTTAAGGTTTCATTATGTTAATAAATATAATGATACCTTAGGGTAAAACTTAGGCTAAGTTTATATTTAATAAAAGTGGGGTCATTTAGTCTTGAGGATGATCATGTGTCATTCAATCTTCGGTCCCACTTAAGTTGGGATAGTTGATCATGATTCAAGTGAACACATGTTATTAGTTTTATGGATCAAATATTTAGATTTTTTGGGTCTCCTTTGCTTTTTCTGATCATTTTCCAAGATGAAGTGAGATTTATTTATCTTGGAAATAGGCAAGGTGCTTAAGTCAAGGATCTGGTTGATATAAGAACTTATGCTAAATTTTTAAGACTAAGGTCTTGTTCATGTTAATAAAAATGAATGAGGAATTAAGAATAAGACTTTAGGGTAAGTATGTAACAAAGAGGACCATTTGATATGATGGGGCCAAGATAGGAAAATAAAGGACCCTGTAAACATGGATGTTAGATTTTGCTAAAATAAAGAGAACAAAAAGGGGGAAACATAAAGGGACCAAACATAATTTTTAGGTTAAGATTTGGTCATGTTAATAAATATAACTAAGACTTAATATAAAAATTTATGATTAATTATAAATTAAGTTTAAAAATATTCCCACCAATTTTCTCCCACAAAATTTTAATTCGAACCAAGGGTCTAAGCTAGGTTTTTCTAAAGGAGGGATTTAGAACATGAATCTAACTATGAGCTCTTATAGATCAAAGGCAAGTAAAATATTGAATGAGGATAAAGCTATGATCATCCTCGAATGATTCATTAATGAGAGCCTCATGAAACCTAAAACTTAAGACATGAAGGCCAATTGTTAGTAATAATAGGCGAGGTTAAAGCAAAACCACGAACAAAAGGGTCAATTTATCAAGTGTGGATGATCTTAAAATTCTAATAATGAGAAGAATATAAATTTTTTAATTTTAAGGTTTAAATTATGTAAAAAGGTCCCTATTTTCTATAAATTTTAGTTTGTTGACCTCAACACCTTCTAATAGGGTTTCTCCTAAACTTGTTTCTGCATACTTCATCTCCTTTGCCTAGGGTTTACATGTAGTTAAGCTTATGTAACCCTTGGTTATGAGTTTAGTAATCTATCCCACCTAACCTAAATCTCTCAATGGTATATTAATAAAATTTATCACCTTCCCCCTCAAGTTTCCTTAACCTTCCACCATCTCTCAAATAAACAAAAATCTTCTAATTTAGGCACATGCATGTTTATTCTATCTTTAGGCCTAATATGCCTAATGGGTTCTCAAAAATCCTTTTACCATTATAATATTCCTATCACCTGTTACATATTTTGACATAATTCTCATATTTATCTAACCTTATTAACACTTTGAAACCTTTAGATGTTTCTTACTTGCATGATTTGGTCTATAGCTACCTAGTTGGGCCTAAAAGAGCTAATTATCGAAGCCCTTTATTTCATTGAATAAGTAAATTTATGGGAAATTTAGGGACCTTAAAAGAGAGGTCAAAACTCTCCTTACCTTTATGCATTTTCTTACTAAACATACTTCATCACATTTCATATTAAGACTCAAGACCCTGCCTTTGTGACAGTATTGAACCATGACTATATGCAAAAGAGTAGACCCTATCTATAGGTAACTTTCTAGACCTACTTGAGCATGTGGGAGAAGAAATTTTGAGAGATATATTATGTGTGTTCACTCCCTTGGATTAATTCAATGTGTTTATGACTTTTAACCATCCTTTCTACTCTTTGAGCCTCTAAGATTTCACCCTTTAGTTAATCTTCCATATGACTAGTCTACATAGTAAGCTTAATGGTGATGAATGAAAACTTACTTAACTATTTGTAGGATAGGTTTTTTTTCCTAATAACCTTCATCTTCATTATTATTTACATTCATTTATGAATTTTTCCATGTCCTACTCCTCACTTCCCTTCAAGACATCTTGAAAAGGATTTTCTTATTCAAATTAACTCCCTCTTATAGTCAGGTATGGAGGTATGCATATAGGCCTTTGGCTAAGTATATTCCATCTGAGAGGTAACTTGATATTTCATTGACTCTCTAAGTGCCATGGTCATTTTGGTTTCCTCATTCTATTCTCTTCATACCTTTTGATATTTTTAGAAAACTTCCTCTTACTATTATAATTCCCTAACTCTACATTTACAACTAGTGTTTCTTCAAGTTCTAGGCTCAATACTCTATTTAGGATAAATTTAGTGAAATTGACCCTATTTTTATAATTCCCATACCTTTTCATAGGACCATATGGCTCCTCATAGGTCTTCAAGGTCTCTAAAACTCTCATTCAATAATGACTACTTTATGTGTGTAGTTTGAGTAAGGATTTATGATGGTTGAATAAGGGTTTCCTTTGTAAAAAAGGTTGGAGTTGAGATGGTTATAATATAGGTCCATGATATATATAAGATATAAAAATAGAGTTTTAATCAAAGATGTCTCATTTGTATACCTCTTAGACAACCTAAGGATCCTCTGTAAGAACTAGTAAGGAACCTTAAACTACATATTACCATTAGCAGTCATAGTCCTAAGATAGAACCATGGAGAGGCTAATTGATATGAAGGTGGATTATTTGAGAATGAGTTGTATTAAATATTTAAATTTCCTTAATAAAATCATAATCCAAACTGATAAAGATCAAATACTTTCATGCTCATGCACTATATCTCTTATAACTATGAGAAACCAAACTACAGTTTGTAAATGGAGGAAACTTAGAGATTTTCTTGTTTCCACACTCCCACATATGTAAAAAAATGAGTTTAGGATGATGTATATGAGTTATGAGGATATAAATAACACATAAAAATAATTTATTGTAAAAAATCTTCAAATATTCATCAAAATCATTGCCATTTTAACTCTGTGCATAAATGAATAGGATCATTGGAGTGGCCAGATTATTAATGTTTGTTCATAAATATCAGGCCATGAAATTTCACATAAATTACATGTAATATAATTTTAAGATACCCCCTACCTCTACCTAAGAGACCAGTTCCTCATTTTCTCTCTCCAATCCATACTATCTACAAACCTAAAATCATTATTGGGTTACAAAGGAGCTTAGTGGAAGAGAGAGGTTGGTTTTGGACCTATTTGGCCTTATTTGATCATGAAACTTATCTTATATTTTATACATGATCCCTCCTACAACCTATGATCTAGTTCTATATGTAATAGTTTGTATAATTTGTACATCTATAGAAAACACTTAAAAATACTCTCTTTCTTGTATTTTCTCTAGATTTCAAGATTTGAATTGCCATTTTAAGATAAAAAGAGAGGTAAATGAGTCAAATGACCTTTTAAAATATTAAATATGGCAAGTGGAAGTGGGAGAGACACATTTTGGCATGTGTGGGGTCCACTTGGTGGGTGGGAATTGAAAATCGATCTCAAAATGGACTTTTTAGGATATGAAATGCATAATTCATGACCATATGATAATAAGGGGATATTTTCAAGACCTTATAATTCAATTAAATAAAAACACTTCCCCCTTTTTAAGTTTTTACAAGGCATATTAAGTCATATGAGGTGATTGATGGCTTAAGGCGGTAATGGAGGTTTGAAAATGCTTGAATAGATCAACCATGGATAATGACATTAAATGCATCAATAAACCATCATATCACGACTGGATAAAGATTTATACACCCCTAAAAATTCTTATAAAGACTCTCTCTCACAATTAAAATCTTTGAAAAAGGCCCATCTACCATGAGAACCTAAAACCTCAAACTTGTCAAGTTACCTTAACTTTGTCAAAAGATCCTTAAACATATCAAATAATGTTCAAACCACCCATTAGACTTTATGAGTTATATTGACACCCTCCTCTTTGACAAGATCATTATAACCTTTATCACCTCATCAAATAGGCCCAAGGTAGCCATGTAATAATAGAATCACAAGCAAGGTCTAGAACACCTTATGACACTTCCAATAGTGTTACTAAGGCTCAAAATAAGTTCAATATGGAAATGACCATGTATGGGTTCACCATGGGCAATATTATATAGTTATCATGAAAAAAAATTGGTTATAAGGGTTTTCATTTGGTCTTGGAAGGCCTAATTTCCAACACTTCCACTTTCATTAGAGTCTACTACTTCTCTCTAGCCTAGTTGCTCTATGATATTAAAGTTATGAAATTTAACCTCTTCAGCCTTATCAACACACTTATTTGGAAACTTTATGCTCCTTTTAGGTTCAAAAAATCCTTTAACATTCATGTGTCCTTCAATTTCAATTTGTGTATATTTTCTTGCATTGTTCCAAATCCTATTGAAAGATTTCAAAATTAACCCATTTTTATTTTAATCATATTGGCACTTTTATATAGTCTCATGGATGTTTATGTCATAATTGACTTGGTAATTATATTTATTCAAAGGATGTATATCCTCTACTCATCCATTATATAAAAAATTAATTTATGAAGGGTTTTGTGCATGAACGGGTTTTTATCCTTAAAGAAAAAAGTCTGCATAAAACCCTATTGAAATTAAGTCCATGTATTAGTCTATCATCTACATTATTGATGTATATACCAAGCCTTCATAAAATTGGATATCTTCAATTTAAAAATATGCATTTATTACTAAGGCTCTATATTTTATAATTTCCACATTTCAATGAAAGAATGAACATGCATCTTAGGACAATATCCTACCTAGAACTACGTCCATTTTTTTGAATGAAAATGTACAATATGGAATCTCTCACATAAAGTCTAACACACATATTCCCAATTAATATTATTAGTTAAATAAATAGTCCAAAAACTAGATAAAACTCCCTTTAGTGCATAATTTAGTTCACTTACCTATGTTTCCATTAGAAGAATAGGATCTTATATTATACGAAATAACTATGTTTAATTATTTATACTAAAGTATTGACAAATATGCACCTCAATTATGAACACTATCTGAATGGGTATAACTTCATGATCACCTTGCAAAAAAATTAACATATCAATGTGCGAATACCCAATAATATATGAATCCAAAACCTATGGTATTGCACTTTCCCTTGAGGTCTCAATATAATTCTAATTTATCTTTCCCAAATGATATATATTCTTAGTCTACGACTATGTGGGTGATTTTACATAAGTTGATTTATACCATGTATTTTTGAATTAAGTGAGTACCTAAGATATTTGAACTATTTGATTCCATGGAAAATGTGTTCTCTATAATAATAGAGCTTCTTATATAGGCTACGATAAATAAATAAACAAAGGTTTTATCTCACATTAGTTATGTCTTAGGCTATATACTAACTTTAAACTAGTTTTTTTTTCATTTGTGCATGTAGAGAAGAAGGTTATCTTGGTATCATATATGTGTTACACTCAAATTTATTCAAATTTATGGTAATAATAACATCACCCTAATGCACTTTGAGCTAATTATCCAATGTATTGATGGTCATGTGACCATTACAAGCCCTTTTATACCTAATTAATATAGTTAGTGAAATTCATTGGTATTAATCTAATCACCTCAAAATCACCATGAAAACTCAGGTAATATACCTTTATTTATAAATATTTGATCCTTCCAATAGGCTAGACATGACCATAATATACCAAACTCAAAGTGGTAGGGTTATAACATAGAGATTTCCTTCTGATGGAGTCTTAATTGGATGTGGTAATCATATTTATGATGCTCAAAAATTCAATAAATGAATTAGTAATTTCATATCTTATAATCTCAATATCCATTATTGCATCCACATCGCACGTATTCTTAATCTTTACATACCAGACAATCTCTTATGTAATTTTTTCCTTACACATTCTAGCAGAGTATACAATAAATTTTTGATATTTTGATAAATGTATTACCTTAACTATGTTTCCATAAGAGTAACATTATCTCATAGTATATGAAGGAACTCTATTAAATTATTTGTTCTAAAATATCTAAAAATATTCTTATTAATTATGAACACCATAGATATGGGTATAACTTCATGATCACCTTCAAACAAATTTAAAAAATCAATATCTAAATCCCCAATAATCCTTATCATTATCCTTATGGTATTTCACCTTCCTTTGAGGTCTCAATATAATCCTTATCTATCTTACCCAACTAATTAATATTATCAATCTCTAACAATGTGGGCGATTGCATAGAAGGTGATTTATACCATGTATTTTGGAAATATGGGAGTGCCTAAGATATATGAACTATTTGAGTTCATGGAAAATATGTTCTCTAAAGTGCTAGAGCTTCCTATGTATGCTAAAATAAATAAGGAAAGGTTTTATTTCACATTAATTCTATCTTACATTTTGTACTAACTTTAAACTATTTTTTTCCTATATCCATATAAATAATAAGGTTATTTTCGTATCATATATATCTTATACTCAAATTTATTCAAATATATGGAAATAATAAAGTCACCCCGACTCAATTCAATTTATTTTTCCATTGTATTTATGGTAAAATGACCATCATAGGCCATTTTATTCCTAATTAAAGTAGGGTAGTGAGTTTAATTATTATTCATGTAAATAGTTTCAAAATCAACATGAAAAATCATGTCATGTACCTTTATTTTGAAATATTTGATTCTTTGAATAGGATCAACATTACCATAGTATACCAAATTCAAAGTGTCAAGGATATAGCATAGATGTTTCCTTATGATTAATTCCAAAGTGGATATGGAATCGCATTTATGAGGCTCCAAAATCTAAAAATGCATTATAAATTTCACACCCTATGATCTCAATATCCATCATTTCATCAACATCCCATGGATTCTTAATCTTTACATACTAGACCATATATTCTTCTATTTTTTATTTTTTACTTACATATTCTAGTAGATTATATAATATTTTTTTAATATTTTGATAAATATATTCACTACATAAGGTACTTATCAATTTTAGGATCACTTTTAGAGTCATAAATTTTTCATAACCCCCAAAATTCAAACCAGTAATATTTTGACTTTCATGGTTATGAATACTAATTCCAAAAATAATAGTAACCACTATAAACATTGTTTATAAACTATCTATTAATATGTCACAAATGAGGAAAGAATATTACAAGTATGAGTATTGGTATGAATAGTCCAACAAGAGTTATAAAATAACACCATACCTTGACAGCCTTTCCTTTCATGATAAGACATACTTCAAAAAAAATTATAAATTCCTTAAAGAACAATTTCCATTAAGTACCTTGTTGTGCCAAGGAAACATAATGACCATATATACTAATCCTAAATAAACATATTTGAAATTAATTATTACTTTATAAAACCAAATCCTATTTCATTATGAATATTTATTTTTATAAACTAATCACTAAATTATTAAAACTACAAATTAACATTTGTTCTCTCTTGAATCTATATCCAAATTTGATGATGGTTAGCAATATAATCTAAATATATATATATACAAACACAATTTAAAATATTTTGAACTCCATGTTAGTGTGATTCCAAACAAAAAAAAAAAAATCTCACAAATATCACTAGGTGGGACTTCCACAACTTTTTTCTAAGGCCAAAAGACCTAGGTGGTCTTAACCTTCACCTTATTTATTTTTAAACTTAAACATTATCATGCATTGCCATATATGAATAAACCTAAAAACTTAAGTCTAATGGTAGTTTAATATAGAGTAATAAAATTTAGGAATGAAAATAATAAGACATTATTTATATCTCCACCTATATTTTGAAACCACAATAGTCAAATACTTCACACATAACTACCATGCTACTAAAATACATCCACACACCTTTTTGGTACCACACACCTTTCTGATAGGCCACTTTTTCTTCATGTGGACAATAGTAGTATACCTATGACTAGTCAATACATGAATGGATAACACTCATATAATCATTTAATATTCAATATCCAAATTAATCTTTCTTAGTATATTAATGGAGTTTGTAATATAATAATAAAATTATCATTTCAATAGTATTTAAGATAAAATGGAAAATTATTATTTCATCGATCATTTTATTCTTGATTTTTCATTCTAAAATGAAACTAACTCACATTATTTGATATAAAAGTATTGAATTTGAGCTTAATATAAGTTAAAGTATTTGTGGAATGTGACAATGACAATGAGGTGATCATCAAGTAATAATAACCTTGGTTCCTTCTCAAGTGTGACTAATGGTGATAATCAAAAGAGACATTACTTAAATATAAGACAACATAGAAAATTATAGACTTACTAACATATGAATTTAACTTAAATATTCAAAACAACATTAAAATTCATTTTATCCTTATACAAATAAAATATGACCTCTTTTTAGGGACCAAATTTAAATATCAATTTTAATTTCCAACATTCTTTTATCCACTCAACACAAATAAATTCAAACAAATCTACAATGAAATTAATTATTTTTATGCCACTTTAAATATTTTTATTTTGATTATAAAATAGTAAATTGATTTCCATAAACCATCTACATCCATGTTCAAATGCAATCCAAATAGAAGTTTCCAATCTATTAGTAAGAGGACATAAATATGGACAATCAAATGAACACTAAAGTCACTTAAAGATAATAACCAATAATGAAGTTATAAACCCCAAAAAATAATCTTAGTTCTAGTAGAAATTAATATATAAATATGTGAATACTTAAAACAAGGTAAAACCATACCAATATGGATAAGTTCATAAATCAAATATTTCATTTTTTATACAATGATCAACTAAAATCATAATGACTCTAAAAGATAAAGGAATGAAACCCATTGGAATGGATATCCACAGTCATACAAGAGGATCAAAGAATGCATGATAATAATGTTATAAATTCATCAAAAAATATACAACTTACACTATTTTACAAAGTATAATATAGTCAATAATAGATATGTTAGTATGCTACAGTCATGTATATGCATGATTTATATCAAACCAAACACCAATTTATAAAACATGAATAGACCAAACTATAAAAATGTGTAGTGGTCACATTAATCCATATGCACTTCATGCTATAATGGTCTCAATTAATATATTTTAAATATATTAATAATTTAAAGATAAACAATTAATGTATGTTTTTTATTTATGAGCTAAAATAAAGTCTCCACTCTTCAATAAAAAACTCAAGTTTAGCTCACATATATCTCTATGTTCATAGGTA
The DNA here is from genome assembly GCA_037957365.1 of Torreya grandis. NCBI lineage: Eukaryota > Viridiplantae > Streptophyta > Pinopsida > Cupressales > Taxaceae > Torreya > Torreya grandis. The sequence goes on from JARHVA010001172.1 coordinate 648,514, forward strand.
TATAATTTTTTTTGCACATAAAGGTAAGTCTAATTAAAATAGAAACAAGGCTCCATCAAAAATACCCACCATACATCACTTACAAAAGATATACAACCTTATAAATTGAACTAATATAAACTAAAAAAGCATATTAATCATTTACCTTAAAGTTAATTCTTGATAAAATAATATCTTTAACATGCATTTGTAAACAAATGATCATATGCCACATGATTATCTAATCAATGAATTTCAAATAGAATTTTATACAAGATAATTCAACCATGTGTTGAGATAAGTTAAATCTCAATCACTATACTAAGTAAATATGATATGTATAGTTTAAAATTATTATAATAAGCCAAAATGACACAAGTAGGCTACTAGATTCTACATCAAATCCCTTTTGCCTCCAAAACAAGGATATTCTTAGGATTTTCCAGTGAATCATTTTTAAATTTACAACAATGTATATTTCAAAAAACATTTAAACATGAAAAGGATATAACTACCAACTTTCAACAATCTCCAAAAGAGTATAAAACAAAAAAAATGTTTAGAAAACATCCAAAAGAATCTTCTAATAATCCAAATGAGCCAAAGTATATAGTAGATTCATACTCACCCCAATCATTAGTTGGGAATTGGAATAGTTACCCCATACTTAACCCAACACATACAATTAAATAAGTAAGATAAAAAACTATGAATGACATATAGGGTTAAAGGTTGGTTTTGTTTATAGGTAAGGTAACTAGAATACTACAACAAACCTAAATCATGCCAACACACAACTATGTACAATAGAATAGGTTGCACACACTAGAAAAAACATTGAAAATATAAAATTAAGAAAGTAAAATCATGAGAAACCATACATGATAACCAAAACACCCTTACATCTTGTAAATCACATGGTGGTCTACCCATACACAGTCTAAGGTAAGTATAAACATAAAATAATTACTTCTACCCTATGTATATGTCATCCAAGCATGAAATAGATCCATCATGACCTCACCTAGTATTGGATCTCCTTGGCCATGGTTTTTAGTCCAAAAATACCATTTTTCATGCAAATAAAAATTTAAAAAAAAATGTATTTCACATATGGATTTTATTCAAAGTGATATGTCACATTAAACTTTATATACAAGCCTACAAAAACAAATAAGAACTTACTTGTTCAAGAAGTTCCATGGTCTATGTTCACAACTATTCATCCTCCTCAAACCTTCCTTTCTTACTTTCATTTATTTTCCCTCCTACTTCCTCCTTAATTCCATATTTGTCTTTTATTTTTAACATCATGGACTATAATTTTAACCTAAATAAATACTCTAGTTCTTCCTTGTCAAAATAATAGTTCCATATCTTTCCAATGACCACCATTTATGTATATTTATGTGCATGAAACCCACCAAACCTAAAACCCTTGTATCATTTTTAAATGCCATGCAATTGATTTACAAAACAAAAAACATGAAAAAAATGGTTTCCATGTATTATCTAATCCCTAGCATCAATTAGGGTTACCTTGAGTAAACTATGAATGCTTGAACTTTCCAATAATCACTTAATCATCACCAAGATTAATGTCCCAATGACCTTTAATTATTATCATGGCTTAAGTCCAATAGATATTGAGATTACTTTCCAAGGTTGAATTCCATTGACCTCAAACATCATACCATGGTCTAAGTCCCTAGACTTTAACAAACTTAAAACCAAAGGTGATATCAAAACACAATCAATAGATCCATTTTGACCTTTAACATCTTTGTTTATAATTTTTCCATGATATTATTATAATCCTATAAGAATAGAATGCTCACACATACCATCCTATTATGATTTATAAATGTGGATGTGTTTTTTATCATGCCACCAATAGTGGGTTTGGGGATGGATGGACCATTCCTAAACCCTTCCTAAAATGAGGTCTACAAGACCTCCCCAAGGTCTCCTCTACCAAGTCTTGGCACATTGATCTTAATTCAATGGATCATTATGACTATTCTAATTCAAGTGGATTGTGCTAGTGTTGGAGTATTTCATATAAATCCTAAGTATTTTAATGTGGGTCTTGATGCCTAGGGAAATCAACATATAAATTTAACATGAGAATACATAGCTGATTTAAACATTTTTATTGCTTATTTGGATTCAACAATGCACAAGTCCCAATAAATAGAACCAAAAAATCAAGATAAACCTACAAAATCATGTTATAGTCATTGATACCTAAGAGAAACAAATATACAAACTCTAACAAAATTGAAAAAAAAAATTAAAAGAGAAAAGGGAAGGGAGAAATAAAATATGAGCCCTCTTTATAGAGGAGATAGATCTAATTATATCGAGTAGATAAATATTTTCATAAAACTAGTTTTTTTTTGCCAACATGGAATAACCATAGATAAATATGGTGCTAGATTTTAAGGGTTACAGTATTATCAATGCCAAAAGAGAATAACATGAGCCAACATATACATGTGTAGATTGTGTCTATCTATTGATAGAGATTTCAAAAAAAACATGATTTCATGAAAGGATCAAATTCGGGATTCAACCAATGCTCATGTGAGTTCATAGTTCTGGGTCTAAATAGCCTTGACTCATACATAGAGAAAATATAAATCTAGAAAGCAAGAAAAATGTTGAAAACAAATGGGCATAGCTCACTAATATAGCCTCTAATTCTAAAATATCCAATCCCTACTACATTGATTACCTGATCATTTATAAGTAATCCCAATCCAATGTTTAAATTCATCCCACTATTAGGTAGTTATAATAGTCAATGATGATTGGTAAATGAAATTTGGATCTCCTTGGGATTGCCTATTATCTATTTCTCATAAAGATAGATATTTGTCTTATTATCCCTCTATATCCCTTTATAGGTGCACCCCATACCCTATTCCTAATTCATTACTTGGACCATTATTTTATTAATACCTTTATCCAATTATTACATTTAATTATGCCACTTTTGTTAGATCTAGGTGAAATTATATGTTTTATGTTCTCCATAGATGGTATAGTCACTTGATGGGTCCAATGGATTTCATGGATATATGGGCATAAAATTCCTATCTCACCATCACTTTTCTAACTTGACATATTTATTAGGACTCTTGAACTCCAATTTTCTATTTTGTCACCTTTATTTACACTCTTTAGGCTACAGTATGTTATTTTTTGCATTTACTATATCTTTGCTTGACCTGAGTTTCTCTATGTTTTCATAGCTTCATAGGTAGGTGCCACTTGGAACTCCTTGTCTCTTATTTATGATATCCATAATTTTTTTATTGATTTTGGCTATTACTAAGCTAAAACTTAATGTGATAATACCAAATGGTATGGTTTTGGAGATCTTGTTGTAGTCAAGATTCTCATAGTGACCATGCTCTCCACATGATTAGGTTTTGTGAGTTATTAATATAAGAGATTGACTGGTCTACAAAGATCCAAGTCTTCCTAACCCTTTGTTATGATATCCAAGTCCTAATATCTTGTGATGTTATCACATGGTGGCATCATAGGATTTCAAAGCTTGAGGCCACTATTATTGGATCAATTAGTGATTAACTTATGGGATCTATTGATCTAACAGATCGATGGTCTGTGGCCTTTAGGAATTATTTCATTATTCCTAGGTCATGAACCCTTGATATATAGCCATGTGGTGACATCTTAAGTCTTTGGTCCTTGGATGTTTCTTTTATTCTCTATGAACTAATGGCTTCCACCAACCATTGATCTAAGAAATCAAATAGTAATTAGGGTTTTATGGATCTCTACTATATTTGGTTTATTTGGGGGCCCAAATTCCCATGATATTTCCATGTGGCATGATCTCAAGGACTCATATTTCTTAGGACTAATAATTTATTCAAGCTTACCCTTGGCATTATGACCTTTGTGATCATGCCACGTGTTATAATCATGGAGTTTAGGGCTTTTTGACTACTTATTCACATTTTCAAATAATTTTAATTTAGACATAGCATCCATATATGGTTGACACATGGATTTTGTGCATTAAATCATTTGAATATATTCATTTTTAAATAAAATGACCAAATCAAAAATAGAGAAAGCACATGAAGGAAAAGATGATAATGAATGCAAGAATTTAAACAAAGATATTGCATTATAAATTGAAACATTCATATATCTAGAGATATTCAAGTGAACAAGACATTATAAAATTAAATATTCAATAGATTAGGTTAAAGATCATGAGTGTGACTTAAAATCTAAATTTATTATAAAATACCCATTATTGAATTTATTTTGATAGTTTTAATGTTTGATATGATAATCAAATTTAAGATAGTGATATCTATCATGTGATAAGATATCATTTGTTCAAAAAAAATCTTAATGGTCTATTAACCAGTATATGCCCATTAAATTTACACTAGGGGGACTATTGACATCATTGGGTCCACATAAAGGGCCTTTTTTCATTGATTTGTGACCTCTAGTTTATGGGATGATGTCAAGTGGAAACATCTTGGATTCTCAAGTTCTATAATATGGAATGTGATTATACCACATGGAAAAACCATAGGGTCTTTAATTTATCATTATGTTTAGGCTCTCCTCTAAGCCCTAGGCTCATGAAATTATTCCATGTGGTGTGATATCTAACCTTTAGGCCTTAGAGAGATATTTGTCAATCAACATTCCTTTAAGCCCCAGGCTCCCAATATCACGTCATGTGGTGTGATTTTAGCCTTTGAGCCTCAAAGACAATTTGGTCTTCACCCTTCTTTTACTATATACTAATCTAAGCCATTTATCTAAATATCTAATTATGGGTGAGTATTCAAAGGATCCTTGGATGGTTAAATACATAGATCAAGTAGGTATTCCATGATGGTGACACATGTCATGATCTCAAAAAGTGGAAAACATTTAGACTTATCCATTTTAAACACTAAACTATGAACTCCGAGAAAATATGATAGTGTCATATGTCAAAGCCTTCAGCCTTAAGATAATATTTTGAGCCTATAAGATTTTTCATGAAATTATTAAGTATATATAAAAAGGATCTAAAAATTAAGACTTAAATAAAGTAAAAAGATAAGGAGAAAATGTTGAATGATACTAAATTTTATAATAAAATGACAACACAAAAATGTCTATTTTCACTTAAATAAGAGACTTCAACCTCCAATATAATTCTGAAAAGATACAAATATTTTGATATAAAAGCCATGAAATGGTTCCTTTAGCTTTATCACTTTAAAAATTATAAGACAAGTGCTCAATATTAAAAAATTGATTAAGTTAGAAAGATATAGTTTATAAATATCCTAGTAATTTGTCATGAAATAAACATTTATGGACCAAATTACAAAGGGGGGTGCATAATAACTCTAAATAGATAGAGATTATTTTCCAAAGTCTGATTCAAATACTTCTAAAGGATACTATAAAAGGACTAGACTCTACAAAATAAAGAAAATTTAAATATTTTAAATCAATCAAGTTCTAGATGTTTTTTCTTTGACCAAGCATTATGATTCAATTTTATTAAGTAGACTTGGTTCAAAAGAATAAATCACATATTTGTACACTCATACCCTATGACTTAATAAAAATAAAATGGAAATGCATATTGGTAAACCACCAAAATTACTTCAAGGAAAAAATATCAGACTCCTAAGTAAAAAGAGCTTCCCTAATTTCATTAATGAAATTAAGGCATGTTATGCAAGCAACAACAAATGGTGATGAGTATTTTAAGAATCCTAAACATTAATCTTGACACCCAAAAAATAAGCATTAACTATAAATAATCACTCAAGATAAAATTAAAACATAAAGTCATGAAAATATGTGGCATAGTAAGTTCATTTATTTCTTAAAGACCATCAGTGTGTGTTAAAGTGATTGGTTCAATTATAATTTTGCATTCACACACATTCAATAGGCTTTTTCAAGAAATCATAAATTTTAAGGGAGAGAAAAATATTTACTTTAGATTAGGTGGAATAGCATGAGCATTGTTTTCTACTAGAAAAGCATATATATCCTCAACAATGATACCTATGGTTTTGCTCAAGGCCCTACTCCACTACTAGCCAAGTTGGAAAGCTTGCAATGGAGTTTCCTGATTCACCCTTTTGAGGAAAACTCAAGAAAAATCATTTTTTTACAATTTCCTTTGAAATTTTCTTTATTTTGAAAAATATTTTTAGTTTTTTCCATTGAGGTTTGGGAACCAAGCCATGGGTAGAAGGAGACTGAAAAAATTCATGACAACTCAATACTAGTGTAGAATGATTTCAATGATTTATCAACTTATATATATATATATATATATATATATATATATATATATATATATATATATATATATATATATATATATATTAAGTGCATTTGATGGCTTTGAGACAAGAAAATAATGTTTCTAAATTCACATGTTCTATTTGGAGTCATAGGCCTTCACAATTTTTAAAATGCACAAAAATTGTATAGTTTGTGTAAGTATTTAAGCAATAATTTTTATCCTTTTAAGCTCTTAGAGTGTCATCCATGTTACCTACATTACAAGCCCTCATTCATCATTCATTGATCAACATAAGAACCTATTGAGGTCAACATACCCCCATTTTTGAAAATTGGGGACCCTTATGTTAAAATTGTGCAAATTTATACTTTAAAATTGAAAATATATTTGATCAAAACATCATTACCATGTTTTCACATTGTTTGTATTTGAAGATCATCCACAACATGTTCTATTTGTCTACTTATTCATGGATCTGGTTTAACCTTGTCTAAAATTTGATAACTTTAGACCTTCTTGTTTTTAGTTACAGGTCTAACAGATGTCCATTGGAGGTAGACAAGGTTTGAGTTTCATAATTTTAGTGATTTTATCTTAATATAGCCTTTATTATCTTTTGGTCCATTAAAAGTCAAATTGAATCCATGTTTAAGCTTCTTAAAACCCTCATTTAGAAACCCTAGCTTAGACCCCTCATTCAAATTCAAATTTGGTGGGAATAAAATTATGCAAGAACTTTAAATATGATATGGAATTAGTTAAATTTTTATACTAAGGCTTAGCGTGTTTTTCAACATGACCTAACCTTAGTCTAAAAATTATATACTAGGTTTCTTTTATATTCAAATCCCTTTGTCCACTTTTATTTTAACATTATCTAAGATTAATGTTTGGAAGGTCCTTTCATTATGTTCCTAACTTGGTCTTACTCTATTATTCACATGGTCCCTCTTGTTGTTAACTTATACTAATGTCTTGATCCTAAGGCCCTATTCATGTTTATTAACATAAATGAGTCCTTAATCTTAAGACTTTATCCTATGTCTTAAATATCTCTAAGCTCTAACTTAAACCATGTGCTTATTTATAGGATTGATGATCCAATTTCACATGGATTCTATAGATCCAATAGAGTGAGATCATCATGGATTGAAATGGGTCCATTTTATTATAATGTAGACTTAGCCTAATTTTTACCCTAAGGCTTTTATTGTATTTATCAATACAATAAAACCTTAAGATAAAACTTATGTTATGATTTTAATTATTTGAAGGGTGTTCATTTTATTAACTTTAAGAACTTATGTTAAAGACTTATGTTTTTATCTCACTTAATCCTTTTATGACTATAGGAGCCAATGAAATTTGACTACCTAGATCATAATAAATGACCCACATAATTAGGCAGGATCAACTGAATGATGTGTATCGATTCAAAATTCCCATCGGACCAACCATTCATAAGATTTAAATTTTATGTTATTTTACCCATCAATTTATGTCTATGAGGCTATCAAATTTTAATCCCTATGGATAATTATGTGATCTTGAAATTGATGTTCTCAGTATTGTTAATTGACATCCATGAGGCCATCATTGACTTCCATGAAACTATAAAATTATAACCACTATGGTTATTTTTATGAGCTTCAATTTGATGTTCTCATGACTATAAATTGAATTCCATGAGGCCATCATTTATGTATATGAGACAATCAAATTTAAGCTCATTAATAAATCTCATTTGGATGACTAAACATGTTTATCATCATGCTGCTGGAGCCTAAGGTCTATTTTGTGTTTATTAACATGAAATAAAAAACATAGTCTAAATTATTTAATCTAGGTTATTTATGTATCCTTACCCTAAATTAAACATCTTGCACCTTTGTAAGATCTATGACCTATGTTCACTCGAGCATGATTAATCAGATGGCATGAGATTTGGATAGACTTTTTAACAAGACTCTAAGTAAGTGTGAGACTACCACATGGCAAAATCACATTAGAATTGACATGATGTAGAGCTTAGGAGGCCCATGGGATTACAAAGTGGCACAACCTTGGGGCATAATAAAAATATAACCTAATGGCATGCAAATCTTAGGATCAAGAATAATGATTCACATTTATTGGTACAAAATGATCTTAAAGAGCAAGATGAAGCAGATTTTTCAAATGGTAATGATTAGATTTTGAATATTAATGAGTAGATTGCCATTAACATTCCACATAAGTGCCATGATGATGTCACATCAGTAGAAATTAAAAAATTTAAAGATCTTATGGGCATAGAAAATGAAAAGGTATAAATGTGAAGGTCTAAATCAAATCTAAGGCATAAACTCTATTAAGCTTAAAAACCATCACCATTAAAGCTTGAAAAGACTTGAATAAAAACCCTAAGCATATAAAAATCCCTAATTCAATCATAAATTTATCATAATCAATCTTGAGAGAGTATAATAGCCACCTGAACAAGTGTAAACTAATGTAGAGGCAAATTATAGACCACTAGTGAGAATTTGAAAGAATTCACAGTCATGGAAAATAGAGAACAACATAGAGAAGGAAAAAATTTATATTTGACTATGAATTCATAAGAAAGAGTCTTTAAGGATACCAAATTTAATGTTGTAGCCTTGAACATAGGAGATAATAACTAGTCTAAGATGTTATATACCATTTAGGAGCTACTAGCCATTATAAAAGAGGATGAAAAGATTACATCACTCAATTGAAGATATAATGACCTGCTCACCATTCAAATGAAAATTCTTCACTATGTGGTAGCAAAGCTAGAGGTACTACATTGCATCAATGTTATTGACCCTATTTATAAGGATTATTAAATTGATCAAGACATGATAGTGCATGAGCATAATTTTAAAAATAAAATATTATATCTCCCCTATTTCCTTTGAAAATTACTATAATTTACCCAAGCCTCATGTGGATTTACCCACAATCAAATAATGGTCCAATAAGAATGACCTAAAAATTGTCCTTGCCCCATGGATGTATTTAGGAACCCAAGTGGTCTCCAACCTTAATAGAAGGATCCCAATCACCCAATTTAGGGTTGATATTAGGATGATTATGACATTACTAAATAGATTGTCTAGAATCCCCTCTACCACCTATGTTAACAAAATATAGGTCCCTTTTATGTATTTCATGATTGAGAAAGGACTTACTCCCCTTTTTGGAGAAATGATTAGAATCTACTTGAAACAATAATTTTTTGCAATAAAAAAGAAGATTAGAAACCATTTAGATATGGTATCTTATCTTTTAGATGCCTTTTTATCCACTGTCAAAAACCCAAACATAAAAGAATGGTCGCCTAATGGGAGATAAATAGTCTCTCAATATTATTCTAAATTACATATATTCAAGTATAGGGACCATATTTAGTTCGTATGTGACTACATATTTCTATCCTTAAGTGAATCCATTATAGGGATCCCTAGTCATCCCTTGATCAATAAGTATGTTGATCTCATTGGGGACATTTGGCTATATCTAAATTGCACTATAATCTAAATAGAAGGGACTATGATCCAAACCCTTAGGTTACAAGTACATGTACCCAAAAAGTTGGTTGAACAAGAGGTAGCTTACCAATTATTACATGGCATAGATAGCTTATGTAAAAATAAAAGGAAAGGACTGCTCCATTCCTTTCCCTTGACTATTAGTAGGACTGTGTTTTAGAATTGGGACAATGTAGAGACTATCTCTAGGCATGGGTCCTCCTTTAATTTATAGATTTATGAGATGAGACAATGAGAACCCTATGAAAGGGTGGAAAAAAAATTTAAGGCCAAGTATATCATCATGACTTATGAACATCACCCTAGTGTACATGATGTAATGTACATCTGAGCTTACTCATTCACAAAAGTCTTGGGAAAGTTAAATAAGCATAACATCAAGCTCAAAGATAAAATAATAAGAGAGAAAAATCCAATTGAGGATCTATGGTAGATGGGGCCTTTACAGTACCATTTTTTACTAGGGCCATCTTCTAGAACTCCTTAAGCTACATAAGGGATAGAATAAAAAATTCTTGAGAGGAGACCTGGTGAAGTGGAATCTTCCTTAGCTCATCCTAAACTAGATTCATCTATTGAAGAGATTGACATAATTGCATTGGATCTTGAAAAGATAGTAGAGGATGCCTTGAAATCACTAGCTAGTGCTTATGAATCAAATGAATAAGAATTAAAAATGGAAGAACCCTAGTCCCAAACTAAGGAAGAAGTAAAGGAAGATAAGGGAGTGTAAGTAGCTCTGGACTTGGTCCTAATTGTAAGCCAACCCAAAAGGAAAGTTGAACTAGCTTTGGTTCAAGTAGGAAGCAAGAAGCCAAAGTTGGCTCTCACTCACCCTTAGAGTGAAGTCAATTTTTTTAGTGAAAACAATCCAATATATGGCCCTTTTATTATAGAATAATTCATATATGTAAAGCTATAAAAATTTCCAACCATGCACCACCATTGGGAAATCATAAAGTCTGTTAACATCTATGTGTATGATGAACTCAACCCTAGATTATGACATTACAACAATAGTAAAAAGAGAGATGCTTAACTACCCTTGGAGAATCAATTGGAACATAGGTGAATGCTCCTAGAACTTCAAGTTGAGTACAAGTTGAGATCCCTACTCCTCAAGTGACTAAGTCATTAGTGGGAATCTAGTTCAACCCAAAGATAACTAGTATGGAGAGAAAAATTGAGAAGAAAGACATGGTTAAAGGTGAATAGTTCACCTCTCATAAGATTAAATATTTTTCTTGTTTAACTCTAGTGGTAGGACAGAAGCTAGGAGAATATAATATGTTTGAAGAGAAGATCCTTGAAGTGGCCCAAGCTCAAAGTGATCAGTCACAAATAATGATCAAGGGCATATTGTAGGAAAACAATAATTTGAAAGAGTCTATTGTCTTATCAATTCATGAGGATAGATTCAAAAAGTGTGAGTTCACCATAGCTGACCTATTCATCTCTTTAAAGTTATTCAAGACCAATAAGGATAAATAGAGAAGAAAATATCTAAAGCAATAGGCCAAGTTGGCCAATGGCAAACTACAAGTCTTTAGGTAAAAGACTTGATTAATTCCTTATATAAAAATATAGTCCCAAACTTTAGAAATACTAGTAGGGCACATTTGAATATGCCCATGGCCATATTAGTTGATAATATTGAGGCCCTAGACAATTAGTTCAAAATAATGGATGACCTTGCCAAAGACTTTAATCAACTAGAAGATAGAGCATCTCATATCTTAGACATCTTGATAAAGGATCCCACAACCCTCATCTCACTAAGTATCATAATTGATGAAGATTTTAAACATATAACCTTTTAGTTTATGTAAGAAGTAAGAAACTAGGAGTAAAACTAGATAGAAAATGGCAACAACAAAGTCATGGGCTTACTCCTATCATCTGAGGAGAAAATGAGAGATGCCAAGGGCATCAAATGACATATGGAGAAAATTTAAAATAACCTTAAAGACATAGAGGATCATAGGAAGGATCTTTTCTTAATCCAGTGGTGGATCTTTAGTTTATCAATGAGCAACATTATAGGTTGATAATCTTGTAGGCTAGGTAATAACAAGGGACTTCATTAGCACAAGGGCTCTAGAGAAAAAATTATTTAGGAATATTCTCTTTGTATTAGCTTTATAAAAAATTTAAATATAATATTATTTTTTAAAGGCATGTGAGATTTTTAAAATCATATTGCTTATAGGTCAGTCCACTTGGAAAAATTTAGTGTATTCTAAAAACTTTGTAAAAAGGATAGTTATCCCTACACTTGTACACTTGTAAGTGGATACGACCGAAAAAAATGATGCCTTGTTTCTTATAAAAGGAACATTGTCATTTGTAAAAAGGATGGAGTTTTTTTGGAAGTAAAAACTAGTGTAAACTTTGAGCAATGAATGCAAGCAAAGAATTATGAAAGGATTGTCTCATTTTGTTTGTGTGAATTGTTATATGGCTTCTCTCTCAATTATCTATTCTAAATTTTAGATTATAATTATTCTTGTGAATTTATGTGTACCCTTAAGTTCATAATTTTTGACTTATGATAATACTAGTTTAATTTAATGTTCCTTAGTTTTCTTCATTTTATTTTTTCTGCATTTGTAGATGTACATTAGCTATCTACTTAAAGGAGTAAAAATTTAAAGTAAACTTGGTTCTTATTTGCATTGTTTCTTATCTTCCTTAAAATTTCACCTGGTATATGTTGTGATTTGAGCTTAAGATAGTTTACTTCATATATTGGTTTTAAGTGCATACTTGAGAAACACTTGAACTTGTCATGATATCTAACATAAAGATCAGTCACATATTTTCTCGTTGCCCTACCCTTCCTTTTGTTTCTTTTGTAACCAATTCACTTTAGATTAAATCTTCACTATATATGTCCATATTAGCTTAGCTTTGGACTTAGAACTAAACATAATTCATCTTAACTAGCATAAATTTTCTTATTTTCAAAGATTCATAGGCCATAATGGCTCCTAACCACCAACTAATATAAATATTGTGAAATAGTCATTTGTTATGCCTCTATTCCACCACAGATAATAGGATTATCACAAAATACAACTCATGATCTAAATTATTTGAATTCTAAAATGAGAAGTGTTTATTAAACACTTTCAAAACCTTGTAAGACATATTTAGGCATCAATAGGGCAAGCTTCACTAGCACTAGAAGGAGGGCAATTCTTTGTAGATTTGTAGTATCTTTACTGGTTTTATGAATTATGTCTAAAGACCACTTTAATATTTAAATATTTGTGTTTATTTTAGCATAATCATGTAAAGGATGGTGATCTTCATGGTTTTAGATCAGTCTTTATGCTTATTTAGACAAAGATTGACATTTTTTGAAAATATATGTTGGATTGTGGTAAAGATAGATTTAAAATTGTGAACTCGATAGATTTGAGGTTAGTAATAACTATTTTGATCAAAGATTCTTAGATTCTTTGCTCAATTTATTTTATTTGAGATTAAAACATGTAAAGGTTGATATTAATTATGTGCTAAGATATATATTTGAGCTAATTTAGTTAAAGATTATAGTCCTTTATTGTTCTTTACATGAATCTTTGCAAAAATTGCTTGATGTGCAAGTCTAATCACTGCTATTTATAAAGATTGATTTGATGCATCATATTTAGAACAATATTTTAAATTCTGAAGCTAGAACTACCAAAATCAAAATAAGATCTAGCTTAAAGACCAGGGAAACTTTGCTCAAATTAGAAGTCTATATAAGATATAGGTAGGACAAAGGTAAGTGTTGGCTTTTAAAGTCTTTGATAACTTCACCAATTTAGGGTGCTCACATATTCAACCCCAATCATGGTATGGATTGGCTAGGTGGTTCTTCTATCAATGTGTCAGGTGTGGTACATGACTTTCCCTATAACCCTGAGAAATATTTTCTAATATTTACTTCTACTAGTATTATAATTTTAGAGGAACATATTAAGTCATTCAAAGTTGCATTAAGATTGTTAAATGTAGACTATGAGAATGTAGCATGTAGAATATTTCCTTTTACTTTTAAAGATGTTATGTATGAATGTTTTTTAATTTTACCTAGGAATTACATTAACATTTAGGACCACTTTAATAATGTTTTCATTGACCAATTTGGAAAAATTATTAGTCTTTATGTCTTATACCAATAATTCACCATGATCAAAAGGGATGAAAATGAACCTATAATAGCATTTAATGATAGGTTCTAAAATATGTATATTTAGACCATAGATCCTTAAAACCTAATGATGCTTTAGATATAAAAATATATAAGGATGCCTTAGATCCTATGACCTCTATTTTCATAAAGAGGGTTGTTGGACCTATGAATACTTTAGCCTTAGCTTATTCTAAAGTAGTGATCATCAATGATCATATGCAGCCCCAAGGTCATATAGTTTATTCAAATCCTAATGTCAACCCACATTTTCCAACCTTGAATGTATTCTCAAATAACAACCAAAACATATCTACTTTGAACTAGATCCTTACTTTGAACCAATTGCCCTTGATTCATTTTCATCCTACTTAGAACTTAAGATTCTTGAACACCTCCATAAATGGATTTAATCCTAATGATAAAAAAGCCTTGGCACCAACCACCAGTACTAATAACAATTAGGTTCATAATTTTGAGGCATCTAAAAATCAAAATGACTCTATCTTTAAAATAGTCCAAAAGTTAAGCACTAATTTTAATTAGTTGCAGATATAAGTTGGTAATACTAAAGAGAGCTCATGTAGGAAATTTTATTTCCAAAAGTTTAATAGGCATAGTAACAGATTCCATAATGATAGTTACAAAAAATAATAATAATAATGAGTCTTTTGTTGATAAGAAAATAATGGATATAAACATTATTGATATTACTTTGCTTGATTATTATAGAGTACATTTTAATTCTAGGCATGGTGAGATCAACTGCATTAAATTTTTCAAAGCCTTTAAGGCCTTTCAAGAAGATTTGGATAAATTTAAAGTGGTTCTTTACAAAGTTAATAGTGTAAGTACATTAAGATCTAAATATTTTGATCAAACCTTCATGGTGGAAATGTTTGACTTCCCTTTACAAGAAGATAATGAACCTGATGATATTCCTAAATAAGTTCATTTTTTTTAGTAGTTATTGAAGAAGACCTACCCTCTAAGGAATAAAGAGTAGAATAAACCCTTTAATAATTCAACACCTCCAAACAACTTCAACACTCCTCAAGATACTACATCAGATAATAACCCAAAATGCCCAAATGGGAGTATTTATAAACATAGTACTGATACATTTAATTATTCCAATAAATATGGGTATAATATTGTAGAAGACATGAATAAAATTAAGTCTAACATTACATTAGATGGATTAACACAAACCACTAAGCAAAGAGACCTATTGTTGGAGTCCTTGTCTAAAAATCTTGGTAGTCCACCCAAAACTAACAAATGCTAATATTGTTATGTATAAAACTAAGATAGAATCCCCACCTTTTCTACTTATTGTTATAATGTTTGGTAAGAATTTACATAATTGTTTATTAAATTCTAGTGCATCCATAAACATTATGCTAGCAGGAATTTGTAAACAACTTGGTTTGACTCCCATCAAATCTGACAGAGTTATCACTCAATTAGATAAGTATAGAGTCAAGATAATTAGGGAATTATCAAATGTTCATATTTAACTTGCCTTTAAGCCTAAGGTTAAGCAATTTATTGATATTAAGGTGGTAGACATACCTGAGGCTTATGGGTTACTATTAAGTAGAGAGTGGGAAAAGGTCCTAAATGGATATATGTCCATTGACTATTCACATATGTGGATGTCATGGAAAGGAGTCCCAAATCAGATCAAAGTGAAAAGAGTGCCTCAAATGAAGCACATGACCATAAAATATAATGTTGTGAATGAAAGGATTAACATGCTGGACTCTGATGAGATCAACATGATGAACTCTGAATTAGGAGTGTATACTCTCAAGACTTTTAAGGCATATAATTCTAAGACTTCTCATGCTTTTCTTGGAATTTTTCAATTACATTTTGATATTACTAGGTGTAAGTCTAGATCTGGAGTAGGAGTTGTTCTTACCAATCCTTTTAGGAAAGAACAAAAACTAATTATAAACTTCAGTTTCCTTGTACCAATAATATTGTAGAGTATGAAGCCTTGATTCTAGGATTATAGCTTTCCATTAAGCATAAGGTTAAAAAAATCCTTATCCATGGTGACTTAGAAGTTATAGTTAATTAGGTGAGGAGTAAATACTAGTGTAGATTATCATATCTAAAGAGGTATAAGTTTAGAGCATATGACTTTCTTGAATCTTTTGATGCTTTCAACATTGTTTCCATCCCTAGGGAAGAGAACAAGACTAGATGATGAACTTTCCTTAGTTTTAACCAATCTTATGCCAACCCATGAATTTTAGAACTTTGGAATTGAACTAGTTTCATACCCTTTAATACCAAATAATGTAAACCATATGCAAGCTTTTAGTGATGACCAACAAATCCTAGATTTCATGACCAATTCAAGAGTCTTTGAGGCCCATTTCATAGATGAGGCCAATGAGAATACTCTTGAAAGGGATGGTAGGTTTGAGAACAAATTCATTCATTTGAATGACAACAAGATTCCAAAAGGCATGATTTCCTTGGAGAGGTTATTTGACCAAGATAAACTAGCTAAGAACACTAAGATTCCCAAAGCAAGTGGGAATGACAAAATTATCTTTGTAAGAAAATTTATTTATAGCTTTACAAAAATTGTCAAACCATTGAATGGCATGCTTAAAAATGATGCCAAAATATCTTGGAATGAGGAATCCAATAATGCCATCAAGGACATCTAGGAGATAATTGGTCAATCTCTAATCCTGATAAGTCCAAACTTCTCCAAAGATTTTTATCTTTACTCCTTTACTTTTGATCATACTATTGTTATAGTTTTAACTTAGAAAATTGATGGATGTGATGATCTAATTGCTTTCATGAGTGAAAATTTTTAAAATTTTGAGTTAAATTATTATTTGATTGATAAGAAAACATGTGCATTATTTAAAGTAGTAAATAAATTTAGGCACTGCATACATAGGAATAAAGTGTATACCATTCTACCTAACCTTACTACAAAGCTCATGCTAAACCAAAATGAATTAAGAGAAAGAAAAGGTAAGTGGATGTTTTTTATTCAATAATATGACATTGAGATGAAAACTACAAAATTGGTAAGGTGCTAAGTTCTAATTCAAATGATTATCAATGTTAGCCCCAAGTTAAATGTCATGTGGGTTGAAGAAAAAAGTTTTTAGTGCAATGATTGGTATGATCCTATTATCCATTTATTAATCAATGGCACTTGTCCTATAGGTATTACCAAGGAGTAAAGAAGATCCCTAAGACTTAACACAACCCACTACTTGATTAAAGATGGAGTGTTGTACAGAAAAAAATTGAAACCATTTATCTTAGGTGTATCCAAAAAAGAGGTAGTTGAGATAATGAGCACTTTTCATGAGAATTTGGGAAGTGGACATCCATCTAGAAGGACAAAAACTCATAAAATCCTTAGATATCCTTACTAATGGCCCATAATATTATAAGATGCCCACAAGCATGTATGGTAGTGCCATTCATGTCAAGTCTTCAACATAATAATCCTAAGGCAGCCATGCCACTATACCCAATTATGGTAGATAAAAAAAATTTTAAATGGGGACTAGATTTCATGGGGGTAATTAACCCTAATTCATCAAAAGGTCACAAGTATGTTCTAATAGCTACTAATTATTACACCAGATGGACTAAGGTAGTGGTCAAGAGGTAATGCAGAACTGAGGAAGTGATCAATTTTTTAAAGGAAAACATATTCACCAAATTTGGAACTCTAGACTCTCTAGTATGTGATAATGGATCAACTTTTATATTCATAGAGATGATAGAATGGACATATGATAATCACATCATTCTCAAGTTCTCATCCAACCAATACCCTTGGGGTAATGGAGTATCTGAATCAACCAATAAGAACTTGATGAAGGCAATAAAGAAGCCTATAGTAGACAAGCCTAGAACTTGGAATAAGATACTAAAATATGATATATGGGTAGATAGAATAAGGGTAAAGTATGATCTCAAGCATTCACCCTTCTTGTTGGTGTATGGATAAGATCCCATATTTCCCATCACCTACAAGTTACCAACATATGAATTCATGCAAGAATATATAGAGGATGATCAAGAATTGGAAAAATCAAGGTTGCTTGATATTATTTAGATGGAGGATGCATGAGAAGAGGCTTTTTCCAAATTTAGTAGGAACCAAACCACATTAAAAATGTGATTTGATTACTAATTGAAGATAAATATGT
Organism: Torreya grandis; assembly: GCA_037957365.1. Taxonomy (NCBI): domain Eukaryota; kingdom Viridiplantae; phylum Streptophyta; class Pinopsida; order Cupressales; family Taxaceae; genus Torreya; species Torreya grandis. Next base: position 666,763 of record JARHVA010001172.1, read on the forward strand.
ATAGGCAAGGAGATGTAGTTCTTCTTTGGGACAAGGCATCTGAGCCTAAGTGTAAACATGGGAAGTTCACTCCTTTATGGATAGGTCCCTATCAGATTACTAAGACACTTAGAAATCTCACTTTAAAACTAAAACACCTACAATGAGTAGAGTTCACATTACCCATCAATGGACATTACCTCAAGCATTACTTTTCTACTACTCTACCTGGGGTCTTCATAGAGTGAATTGTAAGAATAGTTAAAGCTAGAGTAGGTAGGCTAGATTAGTTTCTTTATATTTTTTCCTTCCTATCCCTTGTCAATACATACATTTATATATATTTGTTTAATTTTCCTTTGCTTTTTGCTTTCCTTGATTTTTGTTTTATGTGTTTGTTTTCTATGCTTTGTTTCTTGCTCTTAATAAGTCCTTTGGGATAACCCTCTTCTTAGAGTTCATTCTAATTTCTTAGGAAATCCAAATTTTATGAATTTAGGTATGAATCTTAAGCAAATTTTGATCACGGATCTAAAATATGAGCTTCATTTTATAATTTTAAGAAACTAGTAAGAACTGGTGGATAGGTTAACTATTCTATAAGAACTTAAACATTGTTTTGATCTAAACTTGGTTTTAAGAAGAATTACACATGTGGGATGAAAGGTTGAATTATTAAGGAACAAAAATGTTTTCACTTAAAAATAATCCTTTCTTGAGATAAAGGTTTCAACCATAGGTGATTACCTAAACATCAAACATTCAACCAAATCCCTAAACCTAGCTAATCTAGTTCCTAACCTTTGCTAGAAAGCTTAAAAATTAAAAAAAAAGAAGATATTATTAAAAAATTAAAAGCTTTAAAATCAAAGGTGATTTTGGTAATATCCATTGGGGCTATGGACACCTAGTTGGTATTTGATTAAAGTTATAAGTATATCCAAAGTCATCTTTGTTGGGGCTATGAACACCTAATCGACAACAAAGTAATGCCCAAGCCCTCACTGTGCTAAATAATGGTTCTTAAATGGATATCTAAATGTGATACAATTAAATGTTAATGGTTAAAGGCATGAAACTTGGAATTTACTCCTTAAACCCCATCACAGATAGTAAGTGGAATCAAAGCACACACAGCATGGCTATGTTTTGATCTTTGATTCTAATTCTATAGGTGTAAGGATTGTTTTAACCATAAATTAATCTTGATAAGGATATTGATCAATTAGAATAAGTAATCAAGTTATTTTTATGAACTAGAGTTTATGAATTCTAACATATTGTTATGTTTCCCTTAGAATTCACCATTTTTTGAGGTCAACATACCTCCATTTCTAAAAATTGGGGACCCTTATGTTAAAATTATGAAAATTTATGATTTAAAATTTAAAATCATTTTGATCAAAACATCATTACCATATTTATGCATTATTCATATTTAAAGATCATCCACACCATGTTCTAGTTAGTTTTTTTGTTCATGGATCTGGTTTAACCTTGTCTAAGTTTTACTAACTTTGGACCTTCTTATTTTTGGTTATAGGTCTAATAGGTGTCCATTAAAGGTAGACAATGTTTGGGTTTCATAATTTTAATTATTTTATCTTAATATGACCTTTTACTAGCCTTTAATTTGTTAAAAGTCAAATTGAATCCATGTTCAAGCTTCCTAAAACCCTCATTAAGAAACCCTAGCTTAGACCCCTCATTTGAATTCAAATTTGGTGGGAATAAAATTACACATGAACTTTTAATGTGATATGGAATTAGTTAAATTTTTATACTAAGGCTTATTCATATTTTTTTAACTCAACCAAACCTTAGACTAAAAATTATATACTAGGTCTCTTTTATATCCTGATCCCTTTATCCCCTTTTATTTTAACATGGTCTAACATTAATGTTTACAGGGTTCTTTCATTATGTTCTTAGCGTGTTCCTACTATATTATTCACATGGTCCCTCTTATTTTTAACTTAGACTAATCTCTTAATCCTAAGGCCCTATTCATGTTTATTAACATAAATGAGACCTTAGTCTTAAGACTTTATCCTATGTCTTAAATATATTTGAGCCAGACTTAAACCATGTGCTTATTTTTAGGATTGATGATCCATGTTCACATGAATGCTAAATATCCAATGGAATGAGATCATCATGGATCAAAATGGGTTCCTTTTATTATAATGTAGACTTAGCCTAAGTTTTACTCTAAGGCTTTTATCATATTTATCAATATAATAAAACCTTAGGATAAGACTTATGTTATGTTTTTAATTATTCGAAGGGTCTTCATTTTATTATGTGTTAATAACCTATGTTAAATATTTATATTATACTCTAGTTTAAGTCTTATATGGTGTCAAGCTCACATAATCCTTTTATGACTATAGGAGACAATGATCTTCAACTACCCAGATCATAATCAATGACCCATGTATGTAGGCAAGATCAATCAAATGACACATATAAATTCAAAATTACTAAGGGACCTACCATTCATAGGATTTAAATTTGACATTTTTTTCCTATCAATTGACATCCATGAGACCATCAAATTTTAATCCCTATGATTAACTATGTGAGATTGAAATTGACATTATCATAACCGTCGATTGACATCCATGAGGCCATCATTGACATCTACGAGATCATAAAATTTTATCCCCTATGGTTAATTTTATGAGCTTAAATTTTACATTTTCATGACTATTAATTGTTGTCCATGAGGCCATCATTGGCATCCATGAGACTGTCAAATTCAAGCTTAGGAACCAATCTCATTTAGATGAATAAACATGTTTTTCTTCATGTTGCAGGATCAATGGAGTCTCATTTTGAAAATAAACATGCTTAGGATTATATAATTTCAAAATTAAAATTGATTCCTCACCCTCTTATTGAATCTACATTATAATGATGGCTTCTTTAAAATTATAAATGTTCTCTTCAATAGTATTGATTCTATCATGGATATACTTTGGACAAAATTTATGGGGATCCTTAGGTAAGTCATGGGAAGGAACTAGAATGTCCACATGGTATCTAAATCCTCATATCCAAGTAAAGTCCATTACAATACTAATCAAATTTCATATAATGAATGGATAAATCTAAAATAATCTAGCTCAAACCCTCCTTTTAGTACCATCATGTTGATGTGTGTTTTATCTCACCACCAATAGTGGGTTTAGGTATGGATGGACCACTCCTAAAACTTGTTAGGTTGTGGAGCTAAAAGCTTCACCAGGATGCAAACAGGAGAAGTTATGGAGGTTACAGGAAGTGGTGTGAAGTGTCATAGACACCGACGTCGGTCAGGACAACCGACGACGGTAGGAGGGAGACAGGAAGGCAACCGATGTCGGTCATGGATCAGCCGGCGTCGGCACCCCCAGGCAGCCAGGGACCGACGTCGGTCACCTGTGGTTCAAGCTGTGAGTATGTTACGGGCAGTTGGTTGATGAACCAAGTGTTTTCATGTTTAGAGCTATTCTTAGACTGAGAGCTGTGGATTTAATTATTGTATTATTGTCTAATTATTGTTTGGATGAGATCTATATATGGACTCATGATTGTATTGAAAATGTGTGCTAGAAAGCCATAGAGCTTTTAGAGAGAGCTAGTGTAGCTCCTCCTAGTTCCAAGGGGTGCTGAGTGTGTATGATCAGGGAGAGTTACAAGGTCTACAAGGTCAAGGAGCTGATCCACTGGAGTACTGGTTGAAGAATCATAAGGACTTGGTGAGGCAAGGATAAGGGTTCTTCAGGGGTGTAGAGATGTCTACATGGTGAGTAAGGTCTAGTGATTTGCAGGTAGCAGAGAGTAGGGGATCTACTTGGAGTACGGTTGCGTACTTGGTGAACTGGCAGCGTGTTACTGACTGGTTGGAGAGGTGAACATCAATTCTATATTGGAGTTGATTGTTGGGACTGAGAGAGAGAGGGAAGAAGGTCTTGAGGTGTGGTGAACCTTTGAGGTGGAGGAAGAAGTGGCATCTTCCTTATTGTATATTCTTCTATGTATATAATACAATTGTGTATTGTCTCTTAATTCCTATGTTGTTTCATATTTCTAGTTACTTATTGATTCTGGTATAATTCCATGTTTAGTTGCTAATACAAGAAGTAATCACATGTGTTCTAATTGGTAGAGCAAGATCCTGACTCAGTAGGGATTTGAGCATGTTTATTGTTCTGGGGTTTCCCTGACACGTGGTATCAGAGCTTCAGGTTGTGTCACTAACAGGTGGTTTCAGATCTGGTAGTGTTTATTGATTACAAGTTGCTCACAGGGGTTTTTGATTGAGTGGGAGTATAGCAATGGCAGAAGGAAGTAAGCTATGAATGGAGAAACTGAATAGCACGAATGGTCCGATTGATGGAAAGAAAGAGCAGAGAAAAAGATATTGTTGGTTGGTAGCAGATCAGCATGAAGGAACTGAAGATGCAGATGTTGCAGGTGTTGTTGCACAGGATGCTTTGGGAGGTTTCTTGGATGAAGTTGAACTTTGGATAATAGATTATGTTGCCTCTTTCCATGCAGCCCCAGGTTTAGGAGCTGGAGAGCCTTGTCAAATTATTGACAAAGGGGAAGTGAAGTTGAAATTGCAGATGGACGACACACAGTGGTTGAAGGAAGTCATGCAAGTACCAGTCTTGGAGATGAGTCTAATTTCTTTAGGAAATTTGGGTGATGGGAGATATTCTATAATTCTCAGAGCGGATACACTTGAATTAGATGGTGGTAAGAAAGTAGGTGTCCTTTATCTATCTACTTATATTGCTGATTCACCTTCTGTTGCAGAGATGTGGCTTCATAGGCTTAGTCACATATGTAGAAGGAGAATGCAGGTTCTGAAGTGGAAGATAGATGTTTTTGACAAGCTAAAGAACTGGAAAGCCTTGGTGTTCATGGAGGAGATGATGGATAGAGATCAGGTGAGAGAACTGAATTATTTTGAGCAGAGCAGGGTTGATTTGATTGGGATTTTGATCCATGGAGAGCTCATGGGTAAAAAGTTATCACTCACAGGTGAACACAGGTACCGGCGTCGGTCACACAGTAACTAACTTCAGCAATAGGAAGACCGACGTCGGCCATGAGGGAATCGACGTCGGCTGAAAGGATACCGACGTTGTCTAGGGAAATGACATCGGTAGTCAGGGTCAGTGTAGGGAACCGACATCGATCGGGAGCAGACTAAGAGATGGCCGAGATCAGTCACTGGAACGGATATTAGGCAGACAGCAAGTCTTAAACACTCATGTGGAGGTCAGAAAGGGTAAGTGAACCTCATATTCATTGTTCACCTTCTTTATATTGCTTACTGATGGTCAAGAATCAGGAGGATGTGAAGAAGCAATGCAGGTAGAGTCCAGATACAGTGGGAGCTTGGCATGGATGAGGAGTGAGTCCTTGGAGAAGAACCAAATAGGTATTTGTTGGTAGAGTTGTCAGCTGGAAGAAAGCACTGAGAGAGATGGATTCCCGTTTTAAAGAAGAGAGTGGATGGATACATGAGACAGAAGGCCAAGGCATATGGTTTTGAAGAAGCTGTAGGATAGTAGTACAGGTTTTGACAGGTGGATGACTAAGCATGGCCTCAGTCAATGTCAGTGTAACTATTGTGTTGTTTTTTATTCTTACCAGGTGGATGATGAGTCGCGACATTATCCAGTTACTGTACGTGGATGGTTTGCTAGCAGGTTTTGTACATACAGGGATTTGCTGAGCTAAAAGGTAAGGTTAGTTCAGAGGTGTGTCATGAAGAATTTGGAGCAGCGAAATTCTTTGGCATAAGAGACATGGAGATTTTATCTCCAGTGGGAGCTGATGTGAAGACGGTGTTGGCGAGGTTTATTACGTAGGATGCAGAATCGGTAAGCACTCCAATGGCTGGATAGTTCAAGCTTAGCTTGAAACAGGGTTTGAAATCACATGAGATCTATTGTAGATCTGAGTTTTCCCAATTCAGTGGGGGTTGTCAAAAAGTATGGAGCCAATTTGGGGAAGGAGTACTGGAGGGCAGTTCAGTGGGACTAGCAGCAGGGATTCTTGTTATGCAGGGTCAAGTTCTTTACTACATGGATGTGTAGGTTTGGATGTGGCAGGTTACTTGAATGATAGGTATAGCATCATAGGTTGTGTGGTGGGTGGTCTTCAAGATTCATCTTGAAGAGGGATACAAACTAGGAAACAAATTAGACGAGCTACAGATACAGGTACAGGTGTAGCTATTTATCTCCAAGTGGGAGATTGTTAGGTTGTGGAGCTAAAAGCTTCACCAGGATGCAAACAAGAGAAGTTATGGAGGTTGCAGGAAGTGTTGCAAAGTGTCATAGACACTGGCATCGGTCAGGACAACTGACGATGGCAGGAGGGAGATAAGAAGGCAACCGACGTCGGTCATGGATCGGCTGGCGTCAGCACCCCCAGGCAGCTAGGGACCGATGTCAGTCACCTGTGGTTTGAGCTGTGAGTATGTTACGAGCAGTTGGTTGATGAACCAAGTGTTTGCATGTTTAGAGCTATTCTTAGACTGAGAACTGCAGATTTAATTATTGTATTGTTGTCTAATTATTTCTTGGATGAGATCTATATATGGACTCATGATTGTATTGAAAATGTGTGCTAGAAAGCCATAGAGATTTTAGAGAGAGCTAGTGTAGCTCCTCCTAGTTCCAAGGGGTGCTGAGTGTGTATGATCAGGGAGAGTTGCAAGGTCTGCAAGGTCAAGGAGCTGATCCACTGGAGTACTGGTTGAAGAATAATAAGGACTTGGTGAGGCAAGGACAAGGGTTTTTCAGGGGTGTAGAGATGTCTACATGGTGAGTAAGGTCTAGTGATTTGCAGGTAGCAAAGAGCAAGGGATCTACTTGGAGTACGGTTGCGTACTTGGTGAACTGGCAGCGTGTTATTGACTGGTTGGAGAGGTGAACATCAATTCTGTATTGGAGTTGATAGTTGGGACTGAGAGAGAGAGGGAAGAAGGTCTTGAGGTGTGGCGAACCTTTGAGGTGGAGGAAGAAGTGGCATCTTCCTTATTATATATTCTTCTATGTATATAATACAATTGTGTATTGTCTCTTAATTCCTGTGTTGTTTCATATTTCTAGTTACTTATTGATTCTGGTATAATTTTGTGTTTAGTTGCTAATACAAGAAGTAATCACATGTGTTCTAATTGGTAGAGGAAGATCCTGACTCAGTAGGGATTTGAGCATGTTTATTATTTTGGGGTTTCCCTGACACGTGGTATCAGAGCTTCAGGTTGTGTTACTAACAGGTGGTTTCAGATCTGGTAGTGTTTGTTGATTACAGGTTGCTCACAGGGGTTTCTGATTGAGTGGGAGTATAGTAATGGCAGAAGGAAGTAAGCTACGAATGGAGAAACTGAATAGCACGAATGGTCTGATTGATGGAAAGAAAGAGCAGAGAAAAAGATATTGTTGGTTGGTAGCAGATCAGCATGAAGGAACTAAAGATGCAGATGTTGCAGGTGTTGTTGCACAAGATGCTTTGGGAGGTTTCTTGGATGAAGTTAAACTTTGGATAACAGATTATGTTGCCTCTTTCCATGCAGCCCCAGGTTTAGGAGCTGGAGAGCCTTGTCAGATTATTGACAAAGGGGAAGTGCAGCTGAAATTGCAGATGGACGACACATAGTGGTTGAAGGAAGTCATGCAGGTACCAGTCTTGGAGATGAGTCTAATTTATTTAGGAAATTTGGGTGATGGGAGATATTCTATAATTCTCACAGTGGATACACTTGAATTAGATGGTGGTAAGAAAGTAGGTGTCCTTTATCTATCTACTTATATTGTTGATTCACCTTCTATTGCAGAGATGTGGCTTCATAGGCTTAGTCACATATGTAGAAGGAGAATGCAGGTTCTGAAGTGGAAGATAGATGTTTTTGACAAGCTAAAGAACTGGAAAGCCTTGGTTTTCATGGAGGAGATGACAAACAGAGATCAGGTGAGAGAACTAAATTATTCTGAGCAGATCAGGGTTGATTTGATTAGGATTTAGATCCATGGAGAGCTCGCGAGTAAAAATTTATCACTCACAGGTGAACACAGGTACCGACATCAATCACACAGTAACCAATGTCAGCAACAGGAAGACTAACGTCGGCCATGAGGGAACTGACGTCAGTTGAAAGGATACCAACGTCGGCCAGGGAAATGACGTTGGCAGTCAGGGTCAGTGCAGGGAACTGACATCGATCGGGAACAGACTGGGAGATGGCTGAGGTCGGTCACTGGAATGGATATTGGGTGGACAGCAAGTCTCAAATGTGGAGGTCAGAAAGGGTAAGTGAACCTCATATTCGTTGTTCACCTTCTTTATATTGCTTACTGATGGTCAAGAATCAGGAGGATGTGAAGAAGCAATGCAGGTAGAGTCCAGATACAGTGGGAGCTTGGCATGGATGAGGAGTGAGTCCTTGGAGAAGAACCAAATAGGTATTTGTTGGTAGAGTTGTCAGCTGGAAGAAAGCACTGAGAGAGATGGATTCCCGTTTTAAAGAAGAGAGTGGATGGATACATGAGACAGAAGGCCAAGGCATATGGTTTTGAAGAAGCTGTAGGATAGTAGTACAGGTTTTGACAGGTGGATGACTAAGCATGGCCTCAGTCAATGTCAGTGTAACTATTGTGTTGTTTTTTATTCTTACCAGGTGGATGATGAGTCGTGACATTATCCAGTTACTGTACGTGGATGGTTTGCTAGCAGGTTTTGTACATACAGGGATTTGCTGAGCTAAAAGGTAAGGTTAGTTCAGAGGTGTGTCATGAAGAATTTGGAGCAGCGAAATTCTTTGGCATAAGAGACATGGAGATTTTATCTCCAGTGGGAGCTGATGTGAAGATGGTGTTGGCGAGGTTTATTACGTAGGATGCAGAATCGGTAAGCACACCAATGGCTGGATAGTTCAAGCTTAGCTTGAAACAGGGTTCAAAATCACATGAGATCTATTATAGATCTGAGTTTTCCCATTTCAGTGGGGGTTGTCGGAAAGTATGGAGCCAATTCGGGGAAGGAGTACTGGAGGGCAGTTTAGTGGGACTAGCAGCAGGGATTCTTGTTATGCAGGGTCAAGTTCTTTACTACATGGATGTGTAGGTTTAGATGTGGCAGGTTACTTGAATGATAGGTATAGCATCATAGGTTGTGTGGTGGGTGGTCTTCAAGATTCATCTTGAAGAGGGATACAAACTAGGAAACAAATTAGATGGGCTATAGATACAGGTACAGGTGCAGCTGTTTATCTCCAAGTGGGAGATTGTTAGGTTGTGGAGTTAAAAGCTTCACCAGGATGCAAATAGGAGAAGTTATGGAGGTTGCAGGAAGTGTTGTGAAGTGTCACAGACACTGGCATTGGTCAAGACAACCGATGACGACAGGAGGGAGACAGGAAGGCAACCGACGTCAGTTATGGATCGGCTGGCGTTGGCACCCCCAAGCAGCCAGGGACCGACATCGGTCACCTGTGGTTCGAGCTACGAGTATGTTACGGGCAATTGGTTGACGAACCAAGTGTTTGCATGTTAGAGCTATTCTTAGACTGAGAGTTGCAGATTTAATTATTATATTATTGTCTAATTATTTTTTGGATGAGATCTATATATGGACTCATGATTGTATTGAAAATGTGTGCTAGAAAGCCATAGAGCTTTTAGAGAGAGCTAGTGTAGCTCCTCCTAGTTCCAAGGGGTGCTGAGTGTGTATGATCAGGGAGAGTTGCAAGGTCTACAAGGTCAAGGAGCTAATCCACTGGAGTACTGGTTAAAGAATCATAAGGACTTGGTGAGGCAAGGACAAGGGTTTTTCAGGGGTGTAGAGATGTCTACATGGTGAGTAAGGTCTAGTGATTTGCAGGTAGCAAAGAGCAGGGTTCTACTTGGAGTACGGTTGCGTACTTGGTGAACTGGCAGCGTGTTACTGACTAGTTGGAGAGGTGAACATCAATTTTGTATTGGAGTTGATTGTTGGGACCGAAGAGAGAGGGAAGAAGGTCTTGAGGTGTGGTGAACCTTTGAGGTGGAGGAAGAAGTGGCATCTTCCTTATTGTATATTCTTCTATGTATATAATACAATTGTGTATTGTCTCTTAATTCCTGTGTTGTTTCATATTTCTAGTTACTTATTAATTCTGGTATAATTTTGTGTTTAGTTGCTAATACAAGAAGTAATCACATGTGTTCTAATTGGTAGAGCAAGATCCTGACTCAGTAGGGATTTGAGCATGTTTATTGTTCTGGGGTTTCCCTGACACGTGGTATCAGAGCTTCAAGTTGTGTTACTAACAGGTGGTTTCAGATCTGGTAGTGTTTGTTGATTATAGGTTGCTCACAGGGGTTTCTAATTGAGTGGGAGTATAGCAATGGCAGAAGGAAGTAAGCTATGAATGGAGAAACTGAATAGCACGAATGGTCTGATTGATGAAAAGAAAGAGCAGAGAAAAAGATATTGTTGGTTGGTAGCAGATCAGCATGAAGGAACTGAAGATGTAGATGTTGCAGGTGTTGTTACACAGGATGCTTTGGGAGGTTTCTTGGATGAAGTTGAACTTTGGATAACAGATTATGTTGCCTCTTTCCATGCAGCCCCAGGTTTAGGAGCTGGAGAGCCTTGTCAGATTATTGACAAAGGGGAATCCTACTTGATTCCACCATGGGAAGAACTCTCCAAGCTTCACATAGATCTTCTCCAAATTCTCCACTTAACAATACAGCCCATGAGTCTATTATATAGATCTCATGCATACACTGACTAGACTTGCGGCTCAAGACTTCGAACAAGCCTTTAACATGCAAACTCCGCGTTCACTTAACTGACTGTTCGTAAACAGTAGTTCAGACCGCTACAGGTGACCCACGTCGGTCCCTGCCCTCCTGGAGGTGACCAACGCCAGCCGATCATCTGCCGATGCCGGTTTCCCTTCTGCGTCCCCTGACCGATGTCGGTGTGGCCTGCCGACGCTGGTGACTGCTTGTGATGGAAACCCTCCTGTCTGTTTGCCTTAAGGTGTAGCTTTTAGCTCCACACCCTAACAATCTCCCACTTAGAGATAAAGAGCTACACCTGTACCCAAAACTAGTACTCTATCCAATCTACATCCTAGCTTGTATTCCTCTTCAAGCTCCCACTCGAAGACAACCCACCACACTCCTTGTGGTAATAATTCTGTGCATGATTTTCTTCATTCTCATCGTACCATCTTCTGCCTTGCTATACTCCCACTCAAACAGCAACCCCTGTGAGTAACCTATAATCAACAAACACTTAATAGATCTGGCCCATCTGTTAGTCAAGCTCGCTCTGAGAACGTCCAACCTCGCTCTCATATCCAAGTAAAGTCCATTACAATACTAATCAAATTTCATACAATGAATGGATAAATCTAAAATAATCTAGCTCAAACCCTCCTTTTAGTACCATCATGTTGATGTGTGTTTTATCTCACCACCAATAGTGGGTTTAGGTATGGATGGACCACTCCTAAAACCATCCTAAAATTAGGTCCATATAACCTCCCTAAGGTCTCCTCTAATAGGTCTTATCACACTAATCTTCACTCAATGGCTCATTGTGATCATTCCAATTCAAGGGTCATGCAATGTTACTAGATTATTTCATATGAATCATAATAATTTTAATGTGGGTCTTGTTGCCTATGGAAATTATCATATTAATTTAACATGATAATACATAGTTGATTCAAACATGTACATTAATTATATGGATTCAACAATGTATAAATAATAATAAATAGAACCAAAAAATCAAGATACACCTAAAAATTTAGATTACAATAATTAATATCGAAGAGAAACTAATCTGCCAACTCTAACCAAGTTGCAAATAAATTTAAAGATAAAAGGGCAAGGAGAAATAAAAGATGAGCCCACTTTTTAGAGGAGATAGATTTGATTCTATTGAGTAGACCAATCCTTTCATAAAACTAGTCTTTGTTTGGCCATCATGGCACAACCATGGACAAAGATGGTGTAATATTATAAGGGGTGTAGAGTTATCAGTGCCAAAATAATAAAACATGAGCCACCATATACATGTGTAGATTGTGTCTATTTATGAACAAAGTTTTTAAATAAAATATAATTTCATTGAAAGGCCAAATTAAAGATTCATCCAATATTTAGGTGAATTCATAGGTTTGAGTTCAATTAGCCTTGACTCATATAAAGATAAAAGCTAAATTTATAAATTAGGATAATTCTAAAAATAAATTAGCATAACTCACTAATCTAGCATCTAATTCTAAAAGTGCCATCCCATTCTACATCAACTGCTTGATCATTTATAAACAATCCTAATCCAAGATTTAAATTCCTCCCATTATTGAGGTAGTTAAAATATTCAATGAAGATTAGGAAATGTAGTTGGGATTTCCTATCATCCATTCCTCATAAAGATAGATATTTGTCTTCTTATCCCTTTATATCCCTTTATAGGTGCACACCATACCCTCTTCATGATTCACTACTTATACCATGATTATATTAATGCCTCTAGCTGATTTTTGCATTTAATTATGCCACTTCTATCTTATTTAGGCTGAATTCTATGTTTTATGTTTTCCATAGATGGCACAATCACTTTATGGGTCCAATGGGTTTGATGGGTATATGGGAATCAACTTCCTATATTACCATCACTTTGTTGATTTGACACACTAACTAGGTATATCAAGTTCCACTTTTATATTTTGACACTTTACTTTATGCTATTTGATTTAGATTATGATATTTTCCATATTTTTTATCTCCTTACTTGACCTAGGTTTCTATATGTCTTCATAGTTTCATAGGGAGATTCCATTAGGCACTCCCTTGTCTCTTCTTTATGCTCTATTTGACTATTTTCTTATTTTTAGCTATCGATGAGCTTAGAATTAACATGATCATGTCACATGGCATGATCATGGAGATATTTTGTAGTTGATATTCTCATAGTGACCATGCTCTCTACATGATTAGGTCTCATGAGTTTTTAATCTAATACATTAGATTATTTGTGAAGATTCATGTCTTCCTATCCCTTCACTATGTTCTCCAAGTCCTTGGATCTCATGATGATACCATGTGGTGGCATCATAGGTCTTTAGGGATCAGGTCCACTACTATACATATATATATATATATATATATATGTATATGTATATATATATATATGTATATATATGTATATATATATATATGTATGTATATATATATATATATATATATATATATATATATATATATATATATATATATTGATGATCAGATTTTATGAGATATTGATTTTTTAAATCAATAGTCAGTGGCCTTCAAACATTATTTCATCATTCCCAAGTCATCAACCCCCCAATATGTAGCCACATGATAACATCTTAGGTCTTCAGTCCTTGGATTTTTCTTTTGTTTTCCACAAGATATCGACTCCTTCCAACCATCAATTTAAGAGATTGAATGATTATCTTGCCTTTGGGGCTCTCTACTACATTTATTTTCCTTGAGGGACTGAGTTCCTATGATCATTCCACATGGCATAATCTTAGGGACTCAAGGTCCTCAAGACTTGGACTTTATTCAATCTTACCCTCAACATTATAACCTCTGCAAGCATGCCACATGGAATAATCATGGAATCTAGGGATATTCAAAACACTTAGTCACATTTATAAATAATTTTACTTTGGTCACAACATCCTTAGATTGTTGACACATGGAGTTTGTGTGTTGAATAAATTGAACTTACACATTTTCAAAGAAAGTGATCAAATGAAATACCTTTGAGAGAAAATATAAGAAGAAAAATATGATAATGAATGAGAGAATTTAAATAAATATTTTTATTTTAACTTGAAGCATTCACATATACATAGATGTTTAAGTGAACAATATATTTTGTGTTTAAATATTCAACAAATTAGGTAAAATATCATGAATTTGACTTAGAGGCTAAATTCAAAAAAATACCCATTATTCAGTTGATTTTAATAGCTTTGACATTCAATGCGGTCATCAAATTTAAACTAGTGATGACTACCACATGGCAAGATCTCATTAATTTAAAAACCTAGTCTTGACATTCCATTGATAAATAAACACCCATAAATTTTATGCTAGGGGGTATGATGATGTCATTAGGTCTAAATGGATGACCCTTGTTCATAATTTGTGTCCTCTAGTTCATGTGATGACATCACATGGCATCATTCCATCTTCTCAAGTTCTATAAGATGTAACATGATCATGCCATATGACATGATCATGGGGTCTCTAGGTTATCACTATGGTTAGGCTCTCCTCTAAGACCTAGGCTCCCATGATCATGCCATGTGGTGTGATCTCCACCCTTTAGGCCTTAAAAAGAATTTAGTCTTTATTCTTCCTCTATAATAGACCAATCTAAGCCATAGATCTGAAGATCAAATGGTAGGCAGGTGGTCAAGGGATCTGTAGATGGTTAACTACATAGATAAAGTTAGGTTTTCATGATGGTGACACCTATCATGATCTCATAAAGTGAAAAACTTTTAGACTTAGACATTTTTAAAATTAGGCTCTAAACTCTGGGAAAACATGGTAGCACCATGTGTGTGAAGCCTTGGGCCTTAGGATAAGATTTTTAGCCCACAATATTTGCCACAAAATGAATAAGTGTATATAAAAAGGATTGAAAAACAAAGATTTAAAAGTCAAAAATATAAGTAGAAAATAGTAAACAATACTTAATTTCATAATGAAATGACCACACAATAATGCCCATTTTCTTTAAATAAGAGACTTCAACCACCAATATAATCCTAAAAATATCTAAATATTTTGATATAAAATCCTAAATTTCATGAATTTAAATACTTTGAAATGGGACTTTTAGCTTTAGCATGTTTAAAATTATAAGAAAAGACCTTAATATTGAAAATTGACTAAGTTATAAAAATACACTCTATAAATATTCTAGTCATTTTGTCATGAAATAAACATTTATAGACCAAATTTCAAATTGGTATGTGTAATAACTCTAAATAAATTCATATTGTTTTCCTAAGTCTAAGTCAAATACTTCTAAAGGATAATTTAGAAGGACTAGACTCTACAACCAAATTCAAATATTTAAAACAATCTAGCTCTAGATGTGTTTTCTTTGACCAAACACTACAATTCATATTTATTAATCAAACTTAGTCTAAAATAATGAATAATAAATTTATATTCTCACACCCAGTAACTTTCAAAGCATAAAATGGCAACACAAATTGGTAAACTACTAAAAGTCCTCTTAGGAATAAAGATCAGACTCTTGAGCAAAAAAAGGTTCCCTAATTTCATTAATGAAATTAGAGCATGTTGTGAAAGCAACAAAAAGAACATTAATTGTTGTTAATTATCAATTATCATTTATTGATTTATCAAAAAAAATGAATGGAATAACTTGCATACAAAAACCACATAAACAATAGACATAAAATAGTCAACTAAATATACACAAAAATGGATTCACAACATATGATGGTTGAGACACAAAAATAAAAAAAATAGAGATATGTTACATGTTTTTAGGATATCATTCATAAATTTTACATAATATTATACCTCCATATATTTTTATAGTGTTGGATAAAATATTTTTTTCCCAACATAACTCATATCAAGGCAACACCTATAGCCATGTAAAATGACATTAGTATTACCAATATCATAGATTTCAAATAAAATATAATATAATGGATAAATTTTTAAATAAGATAATATGTATAAAATGTCATAATGTAAGCATAAAACTAATACAAATGTCCCATAATCATTAATACATCAAAATCCTATGCAAATAATAATAGAGATTCTAGTGGTCATGACATCCAACCCCCTAAAGGAAGGCACCATCTCAGGGGCTAAAATTAGTGAGTATAGTGTTGTCAAAAAATATTTTCATCTTCCCAAGTAGCATTTTTCTCACCCATCTGATCCCATTAGATCTATACTTACTATAAATTTATGTTTTGTAGACTGATTTTATGACAAAATAGAATCTCGATGGGTTCTAACTAAATCATTTCTTTCTATTCCACCTTAAGACTATTTCAGTCCATAATATGAGATGAGTCAAAAATATATTTTATCAGTAGTGCCACATGAAAAACATCATGTATTCTAGATAAATAGGAGGAAGAGCTAGATGATAATCCACTAGGATGATCTTTTCATCTATCTCAAAAGGACTAATAAATTATGGAGCTAGTTTAAATCCTTTTCCAAACTTAATGGAGATTTTGTGAGGCCTTCCCTCAATAATAGTTTTTTTGATATTTTCAATTATTTAGGTGTCATTTTTAGATCAAAATAGCTCTTCTATCAATCATATGTATCTTTTAATATTTGGTGAATAACAAAAATTTGTTCATCAAAATATTGCAAAAATTTGGGTTTGAAAACACTCTATTTTCCAAACTTTCCTATCCCAATAGGGTTCTACAATTTTCCCCGTAAAAGGATTCAAAAAGGTACCATCTTATTATACCCAAATTTGAATGCATGTAAAAATTATGAGTCCTTCAAGTTATTTTTATTTTAAATGATCAAAATTTGGTCTAGTCAGTTAAGAAATGTATTATCAATGTGATAATAGGTTCAAATTAAAATTGTGTCTTTTGAAAACCTCTAAGTTTTATAAAAAAACTTAGAAATGTTAAAAATAAGTTGTAAAAATTCTAATCATTTTCCTTTGGTGTGTTTTTTACCTGTTGCTAAATTTAATTCCCAACATTCTTTTATCCACTCAACACAAATAAATATAAACAACTCTTTAATTAAATTAATTATTTTTAAGCCACTTTGAACACATTTATATTACCTATCAAATGGTAGATCAATTTCCATAAACCATCTATAGTCGTGTTCAAATGTGAGTTGAATAGAAGTTTCCAATCTATTAGTAAAAGGAAATCAATTTGGACAATCAAACAAACACTACAATTGCTTAAAGATAATAACACAAAATGAAGTTATAAACCCAAAAAGATCATTTTTAATTACAATAAAAAGTAATTATTGAATATTCTAATAGTTAAATCAAGATATAACCATCCAAATATGGATAGGTTTATAAATTGAATGTTTCATTTCATCTTACAAACACCAACCAAAGTCTTAATGAATCTAAGAGATAAAGGAATGAAATACATTCAAAATTATATCCATAGTCATACAATAAGATCAAATAATGCATGATAAATGTTAAAAAAATCATCAAGTAAGCTACATCCTGCAATATTTCCCAAAGTATAATACAATCAAGAATAGATACATTAGTATGCTACAGTCATGCATAGGCATGAGCTAGACCAAACCAAACATGAATTTATAAACATAAACATACCAAACTTTAAAAATATGTGATGGATGCATTTAATCCATATGTAATTAATTTTAAATGGTCTCAATTAATATAATCCAAATGTATTTAATATATAAAGGAAAACATTTAATGTGTGTATTTTATTGAAGAGTGAAGAGAAACTCTTCACACCTCAATAACCAAACTCAATTTTATCTCACATAAGATTTCTATGTACACAGGTCTATAATTTTTCATGCACATAAATGTAAGTTTAATCAAAAGGGTGACAAGGCTCAATCTAAAATACTCACCATACATCACTTTTAAAAACTTTAAAACCTTCTAAACTAAACCAATTTGAATAAACAAATCATATTAAGGATTTGCCCTAATAGTTATTCTTGATAAAATAATATCTTAAACATGCATTTGTAAGCAAATTATCATATTTCACATGATTATCTAATCAATTAATTTTGAATAAAATTTTATATATGAAAATTTAATCATGTGTAGAGATAAGTTAAATCGCAATCACTATACTAAGTAAATATGATATGTATTTGTTCAAATTATTATAATAATCCAAAATGACACAATTAGGCTACCAAATTCTAAAACAAACCCTTTTGCCTCCAAAAAAAGATAGCCTCAAGATTTTGTCGTGAATCATTTTCAAAATTTACAACAATGTACATTTTGAAAAACATTCAAGCAAGAAGAGTATTCAAACACCAAATTTAAACAATATCTAAAATAATTTAAAGTGAAAACACATTAAAAAAGAATCTAGAAGATAATTATAATCATCTAAATGATCCTAACCATACAATGGATCCCTACTCACCCCAACCATTAGTTGGGAAGTGGAATAGGTTACTGCATAATGAACCCATAACATACAAGTAAATGAGTAAGATAAAATTATGAATGATATTTGGGGTTAAAGGTTAGGGTTGTTTATAGGTAAGGTAACTAGAATATTACAACAAACCAAAACCATGCTAACACACATGTGTGTATAATATAATAAGTTCCATAACATTGGAAACAAAAACATTTTGAAACACTAACTCATGCAAGTAAAATCATAAGAAACCATTTATGATAATTAAAACACCCTTACAGCTTGAAACTTGCTTGGTGTTCTACCCATAGTAAGTATAATGTAAGCATAAGAATAAATATGTCACTTCTATCCTATTTATATGCCATCCAAGGGAAAGATAGATCCATCATGACCTCACCCAATATTGGGTTTCCTTTGACATAGTTTTGAGTCCAACAAGACCATTTTGCATGTAGATAAAAATAAAAATGAATGTATTCCACATTCCATATTTCATTCAAAATGAAAAAATGAATCTAACTTTACATATGAGCCTACAAAAATGAATAATAACTTACTTGTTCAAGAAGTGCCCATGGTTTATGTTCATAGTCATTTGTACTCCTCAAACCTTCCTTTATTATTTTAATTTATTATTCCTTGGTTTTCCCCCTTACTTCCATCTTTATCTTTTCTTTTTAACTTTGTGTATTGTCATTTCAACTTGAAGAACTACTTTATTTATTCCTTGTCAAACTACTAGTTCCATATCTTTGCAATGATGATTGTTTGTATAGGTTTGTGTGCATGCAACACACCAAACTAAAGAAACCATTTTAGTAATACAAAACACCATGACATCAAGTACAAAACAAATACATTGTGCAAATTCTTTCCATGTATTCTATAATCCCTAACATTGATTAAGGTTGGCTCGAGTTAACTATGCATACTTGAGCTTTCCAATAATCACTTAATCATCACCAAGACTAAGTTCCCAATGACCATTAATTAATGCCATGGCCTAAGTCCAACAAACTTTGAAATTAATTGCTAAGGTTTAAGTCCATTGACTTCAATCATCATACCATGGTCCAAGTCCTTGGACTTTAACAAATTATAAAACCAAATGTGATATCAAAATAGGGTCTATAGGTCCCTATGACCTTTAAAATCAATGTTTATAATCATTCCATGAGATTCTTCTCATCTTAGGCAAAAATAATGATCATGTATCCCGGGTCTAGTACAACTTAAGACATTTATTTTTATTCAATTTTTAATATCACTGATTACTTTAGAAATAAACATTGAATGAAATAGATTGCATACAAAAATTTCATAAATAACAAACATAAAACAATCAACTAAATAGTACAAAAAAAGGGACTCACAACACAAAAATCAAAAAATGGTGATAGGGTATAAGTTTTTAGTATCATATTCATAACTTTACCATAATATTACACCTACATATATTACATATAATGTCAAAAAAATTTGCTTCCCAACCTCTCTCACATCAAGGTAACACCTACAACCATGCAAAATGAAATTAACAATACCAATATCATAGATCTCAAATCAAACCAAATATAATGACTAAATTATTGTATAAAATAATATGTTTGAAACATCATAATGTAAGTATAAAATAGATATAGATTTTTAATAATCATCAATACATCAAAATAGTACTCAAATAATAATAAAGATTATGGTGGTCATGATAAAATCTCCCTTCCTATTGTAATATTCACATGATTTTTACATATATTTGGGTTATGGTAATTTAGGGATCTACTTGAATAAAATATTTATTCTAGATTTACTACAATAATTAGGTCACTTCTTTCATCAATACCTTCTCCCTCAAATTATCTAGATAGTTTTCCTCATACACCTTCCAAATTTGGATTTCTATAGGCATCTTGAGAGGTGGAAAACTTGGTTCTATGTGTTGGTTTTGAGTGACAAACTAGATGAAATATTATTATTTTGGGTGAGTTCTTACCATTTTCACATTATGCATTATCTTCTCCTTCCTCTTCTTGTCTATCACTAAATAATCCTTTGTATAATTTAAACATGAAACTCTATATTAGGTGAAATATATTTCCTATTGAGGATTGAAAATACTATTTGAATGGTATGTATTACCTCCCCTCATAGATAAAAAGTGATTGGTTTTCTTTACTTTATTTTTCCTTATCTAAGGACTTGGTAGCCACCTTGATAACCTACCTATATTTCGGGTTATCCTCATACCTATTACTAACTATAATATTGTTGATAATTCCTTTGGGATATGGATGTGCCCAATTATCCTGATATTACTAACATAATGAGTGCCCAATTGGGATATCATTGAGGTGACACTAAAACCCATCCCTACTAATATTGAGACAATGGTGGTTCCCATCTAAGATGATACTATGGATTCCAAACCCAATGGAGGATATGTTACCTTATGACACACTCACCTTAATGGGCCATCTTGACATCCTGAATGAGTGCACTCAATTTTAGTGCAAGTGGTTGCTATATAGTGACCAAAAACACATTTATATTAATATAATCATTTAGCTCCTATAAATACCTAAAATTATTATCATCATGGGCATGATATTTTCAAAAAAATTGTATAAACTTTATAATTGATAAACAAAATGTTAAATCAATTTAAAAAAATTGCTTGCATGGTCCCTTGTGTAAATTAACTCATTAAACTTTCTTTTTATAATAGGAGATTCATTCTAATTATGTCCTTTACACTCAACACACTAGATATATAAACTTGGTTTATTTCCTTCATAAATATCATACATTATATGCAATACCACATCTAATTTATCATCAATATTTGTACTAGAAAAAATTCTCCATAATCCTCTATTTTTTCCACCCTGATCTCAAATACATTGGCCTTAGCATTTGTTGGAATTGAGCTTAAGCTAGATCAAATTAAATCTTACTTCACATTACATTCATAAATCACATAGATTTATAATCATCCTTAAATTATAAATTTTCCTTATTTATGACATCAAAGAATTATCTAATCATAACCCCAAATTGATTATCCAAGATTTTTTCTAATTTCCTTCAAATATTGAATAGTCTTACTAGAACACTTATCCATTTTAAATTCCTCTATAATTTTTTTTTTTTTCATTCATGAATTATATATTAATGTAATTATTCTTAAATATGAAACCTAAATCCTATTTATTCAATGCTCCTATAGGCTTGCATAACTTTTCTACATCTTACATAACACCCTTGGCCTTCTAATTCATTTCAAGTCAATAATTACTACTTAGGGTAAATTAATCCATCATATGGAATAAATGTGATAAAATATACCACATGGAGTGTAATATTTCCTAAATTTGGACTATTTATAAGTGTTTTGGTGGGTTTTTGCATTGGTGTGTCTAGACTAGCTATGATGCTAACATATATGTTAATTGAAATGGAAACAAGTTTTTTGTTGTATTCACCATCAATTTCCTTCTTATTTCTATCTAAAAACTCTAAAACTTATTCAAACCACTTCATAGTCAGTATAAAATCCTTGAATTATTCTAGCTTACTAATCCCTATAATTATAGTAAGCATAGGGGATGTTTCCCAATGGAGTGAATGAGTTATCCCTGAGGTGTCAATAATGACCACCCCTAAACCTAGTCTTGACCTTTTTTCCATTAGAGTATCATGAAAGGATTTTTCTTCCCATTATAAATAAAACCACTACCATTACATATGATTATTAAACCTATAATTTAGTAACTTGAACTAATCGTTAACACCCTCTTCACTATTTATTTATTATTATTACTCTTCTAATTTTAGTTCAGTCTCAATTTCTTAATTGGCCTTTAAATTATTTTTATTCATTATGTTAATTTCAATATCTTTTAACTCCATTTGATTATTGGACCTAGTTTATGCTACTATAGGTATACTTCCTCTTATTTCCTATGCATCTTATCTATTACTCCTACTCACAACTACCTTTAACATTTTATCTTCTAACATATTCTACTTGATCCATATTTTGTGTTGTCATAGTTCTTATTGAATCCCTATAATACTTCTATCATATTCTAACTTATATTTTACCTTTGATCTAAATTTATTTTTTAGTTTCAATGAGCCCAGTGTCTAGGTTTATTATATCTTTTATTCATATTCCCTCATTTTTTCCTACTTGACTACTCCATGTCAGTTGGAATTGACACCATGGCATTTTCCATAGCTATAATTTCAACAATAGAGGAATTTAATTCAAAAATTTACCTTTTATTTTTCTAATAAAAAATCATACACAGCTTCAAACATAACATACACATGCACAGTAAACTCTAAAACATACTCATCCATGGTAGTCTTGACCTAGTGATCAATAACATGAGTCCACTTAGTGTCTAATTTGTGCAACCATTATAAATTCTCTTCACTCTAAAAAATGTGATCCATTATTTGAGATATAAATAAATAATATTCAAGTGTGAATATCCATATTGGTAATATCTCAATAAAATTGCATGAAATTTTCTTAAATTTATCCATATATATGAGTAAAAATAATCTCTTTAGAATGTATCCTATCCTTAAAAAAAATTATTTTATTAGCTCACATAGCCTTGAGTCTAGTTGATTCTCAAGGTCCCTTTGACTAGGAAAGCATCTTAAAAATTTGTAAGTCCTATAAATTAAACCATTTTTAGTAGCAATCCCTAGATTTTCTCATTAGTACATACTCATTTTTATAGTCTTATATGTTTCATAGGACTCATAATATGTTAAGTTATTACAACATGTCTAATATGTTTCCATGAGAATCATAATATGTTAATCCATTAAAATATGTCATATGGATAATAAGGTGTGATGTAGTACATAGAACTCTCTTCAAAATTGATTAATGAGTTAATATCTCACATATTATCATGTTTATCTTAGTTATATGCTTATAATAGTTGTTTCTATCTCAATACTCAAGAAAAATTATAGGATAAAATATCATGAGGATACATTAGTTTGAAAGGAAGACATACTCAACACACAAGATGAGATTTAATACCCAAAAAATAAATACTTATATTTTATTCAAAAATACTTTACAAATATATAATGTCCCTTTACACACACAAAAACAAACACACATAAATGAGAATATGACTCTTAACCTTCTCAACCTTTCATTTCCTCTTATTTTTATTCTAAGGTAAATGTCCAATATTTTATTCATTTCATTGACTTACATTATAAAAATTATACAAAATTTTACACTTTTTGCATGTATAAACTTTTACAAAATTATGTGTAAAATATGCTTTGCATCATCCTTATAACACTAGTGGAGGGTAAAACTATGGAAGTAGAATAAGAGGATGAAATATATAAAATCCCTTGAATTGTGTGAAATATTAATGTTACAAAATATATTTTTTGATTAGTGTAACTAGTTTTGGAATTAGTAAAATTCAATTTGAATTTACAAATGAATGTCACAAACCTTGAGAAATGACTTACAAGGAGTTTGGAAGGTTAAAAACTATGAGAGTATAAAATATGAATGTCATGATTAAAGTTTTAGAATATAAAATAACCATACATAAATATATTTTAAAATGATGGGGTAAAATTATTAAATATTATATAGTTCCCTTGGCCAAGTTAGAATTAGCCATTGAAAATTTTGATAGGGGTAACTCAAGTACTAGTTTATAATATAAGGAATGATGTTGCACAGCTCATGGAGGAAGAATATATTATAATGGAGGAATAAGAGAGTAAAAATAAGTAGAAATTTAAATAATTTTAGACTATTAAAACCCAATCTTAATGAAGAGAAAAAGGTTCTAATAGAAAATATATATTTGGCTAGAAAAGGATGTGAACACCAGGCTAAAGATTTGAAGGGAGTAATTGTAGAAGCATAAAAGAAAGAATCAAATATTTAGTATATGTTTGATTTAATTGGAAATAAATTAAGGTTTATGGATGGGTGATTTAAAATAAATGATAATTTGGAAGATTATAATACTCTCATGAATCAAGAATGACATCCTATAGAAAAGAAGAAGAATACGGATGAATGGAATGCTTATAATTCCAATATAAAATAATAGTAAAATATAGTATAATATCATATAAGTGATGTATATTAATTATTTATATTTTATGTTCATATAATGCATGTAACTATAGATAAATTCAAATAAGAGGTAGACAAAGTTTAAAAATTATATGTAAAAGGTGATGAAGACATTTCCAAATTAGATGATATTAAAGGTAATGCACACATGGCTCATAAAACCATCTTGGAGGTGATGGACACAAGGGATTAATTTAAAATTAATTTTAAATAAATTATTCTTGATTTATTTTCAAAAACATCCACTCTAAATAATAAATAAGTTATCTAAGGACAAATAATTAGAGAGATCGGGGGGGAAGTTGACCCCTAATTTTTGATAAGTTATAAGACAAAGGTAAGATAAATGGACTAATTTTGGAATGATGTGAGTAATAAATTATCATCCACATTTTTTTATCATATATAGGTTTCTTCATTCATATGGTATTTATAGTGTTCATGGTGGATTGTGTGCAATTTTCATGAGTAAAGAAACACTCTTTTAGAAGAATAGGTGCTAAGAAAGAAAGAATCATAAAATACAATCCAATGTAAGAAATTGTCTTACATTTTTCAATCATGAAGTCAAATAAATTTTTATGTGATAGGGTTAAACTTTAGTAATATAATTTTTTAATAATATTCACATCCAGTTGGTAAAGTAAGAGAATGTTTTTAGAATATGTGAGGACAATTGTAAAACCATCTAGTGGCATGCTAGTTTGGAAAAAAATAGTTATAAAAGGGTCCAAGGAAACCTATAAATTTAAAATTTGGTGTTTCATTTGTTAAATTTATAATTATTGGTTGGTTATAAATTTTTTATAACAAGGATAAAAGTGAGGATCAGAGTAGGGTTTGGAGGAATGTAATATGCCATAAAGGTATTATAGTGTTTAAATGTAATTGTAAAATTATATGTTGCTAAGCATTATTGTAATGATGAATTTATGCACATGAGTTTTGAAATGTGTGTAATGTTTTACATAAATATGATGAATTTTATATGAAATGGATATGATTAATGAAAGATAGTTGATGGGGTTTGAACTTCTACTTGCACATTTTTTCTTGTTTTACTACTCTCTATCTCAATGGAGTTCTTAGTATTATCTTTTTTTACCTCTAGTGAGTGATTAGTTATTTATGTATAAGTAATATGTTAGTGTAACTTGAGTTAGAGTATCCATCTATTTGTTTCACTCCACCTGACTTGCTTAGGGTTAAGTATTAGTTGGTTAAATATAAGCACAACACCTTCCTCTTCTCATTGATAACCCTTTCTTGGTTACATATTATATTTTATTTCATTTTCAAACACAATTGGAAAATTAAATTTTTATAAATCATAGATGCACATCTATATTCAAATGTAAAACAACCTATGGTAGACTTAAAGGTAAGAAGACCTTTTTCACCCACCCCAATAAAGTATTCATCGGTAGAATTAATTTTCCTTAAAAAATCTTGACACAAAGTTTTGATAGGTACATGTAATGAAATAATGTAATGGTATATATCATATAAATATAATTTAATGTAAGTTACATATAAGGTTAACCACAAATTAACCAAATTTTTGGTGGCACCAATATCAAGAGTAAATTGGAAATGTCTTAGAACCTTCGTCAAAGAGGCATTTAATCTAGGTATTTCTCTTCCATGAAAAATATTTTATAGTTTTTTTCACAAAGTGATCTTGAAAACAATTATAATAAAACTATTTATAATTTTTACATAAATGATCATTCCAAGCCTATACTAGCTTTAATATATGCATTTTTATTTGTGCATCTTAATCCCATCTCTTGACCTCTAATTTTTCTATCTAAACCTTAGGATTTGGTATAAGGTACATGTGATAAATGTGAAAGTAGTATCTAAAATTATTACGTCCCATAGTTTTTATGTAGTATATTCATTTTTTGCACATTTTATCATCAAATAGGATAATATAGTCATAATTAATATTATGGTGATATTGAAGGAATTATGCCAACATAACTATCCTTTCTTAAATAACCCACACATAATCATCATCCCCAAATAATTGAGATAACATTAACATATTCATATTTATTTGATTATGGGTACCTGTATCATACTCAAAATGTCAAAAAAAACATTCAATTAACATGATCAATCCATAAATACTAATCTCAAACACTCACATCATAAAAACCTACATGATCTCAACATTTGTGTGTCTTATTGCAAATAATTTACAAGCATGGTGATCTTACATGTACCTCTCCCTGTGAGGCCTCATTTTAATTTTGTTTACATATTTATACAACTCAATGTACATGTAACATACATGATTAATCTTATATTTTAGTTCAACTAGTCTCATGTTTAGAGACATTAGACCAGATTTGATAACTCTAAATATTTCCCTGATGGTCTAAATGCTAACATATAACATAAATTTTTCCTCATAATTTATAAGCACCCTATTGTATTCATATTAATATTGAAAACCCCATATGATTACATTGGATTTATCAACAAATTTTGGTACTTTAATTTCTCCAAGATCATACTTTCAAACATTATACACATGCATGTCTTGTTTAGCCTTACTCAATGCATTGAAGAATAATTATCTACAAAAAAACCTAAGGGTAAGATCCCTCTCATTTTCCATAACATCATCATAGTAATCCAAAATATTTTTTTTATATTCATCAACATATGCTTTCTTAAGATGCCCTTATGATGCTAAAGACATCTCAATCTCATTAAAAACTTTAATTTTTTATAATTTCCTTTTTATATCTTTCTTAGAATTACTAGATGATAACATTTCTATTATAAATGATGATCAAAGAGTTTATAATGTGTCCTTACCTAGGAATTGAATCTCTCACTATAAATTTTATGTATCATAATGCTCCACTCTATTATAACTCCATTTAAAATATTTATATAAATCACACAATGAATTCTAAATGTCTATAATTTTTTTCAAATAAATTAGATCAAAGAATTTAATCATTCTTCATGCACTTCAAT
This sequence comes from Torreya grandis, assembly GCA_037957365.1. Lineage (NCBI taxonomy): Eukaryota > Viridiplantae > Streptophyta > Pinopsida > Cupressales > Taxaceae > Torreya > Torreya grandis. The sequence goes on from JARHVA010001172.1 coordinate 694,092, forward strand.
ATTTTTTAATGTAGCACTATTAATCTCATTATTAATGTATATTTTAATTTTATGGACTTTTCCATTTACATATGTTTAGGATATAATCTTAGTGGTGAAAAATTGAATTTGTCACAAGTTATTTTTCTTTCATTTTAGTATTGTGACTTTAGGTTTTATTACGCCTTTGTTATAGCTATGTATATTTGAAAAATATTATATACTGTATCTTCCTTCTTTGTGTCTTTTAAATTAGACAAGACTTTTGGATTGAAATAGGGGAAATCATCTAAATGATGATGTTTTAATAAAACTCTTTTCCTAATTTTCCTTATCATTATTTTTTCTATACCACACGACCTATTTAAATTTGATGAGTGTCTTTGGATCAAATCATGTCTTTGGATCAAATATTTAGATTCAAGATTATGGATTTAACATCTCTTTTAAAATTTAATGAAAGGTGATGACCTAAATAATATATTTCCTTATTATGTATCTTGTTAGCTTGTTTATCATTTTTTTAATTTAGTGTGATTTAGATAAGATGAAGCTTAAGAATTGAATATTAATATCTTTTAAGATATTCAATAATAAGAAAAATACAATAAGAAGATATTTTATTCATTTTTTCTTAATAAATATGTAAATTACTAAATAGATATAGTATAAATATATACTTAGATTTTTACTAACTTTTCATTAGTTTTAGAGGGTGTAACATGGTCTAAAAGTGATTAGAATAGTGTTTTCAAGCTCACTGGTGAATCTTAAAGTCTCATAGTTATCTAGACAATATAGTCAAGCTTAGACAATTTCATTTTATAATAGTCTTCACTCTTAACAATAGTGTCCTATAGGATTTTAACACTAAAAATATCTGGGAGGCCTTCACTTATGTCTTTAATTCCTATGACTAGGATCATGAAGCCTGAGTTTACACATAACTCTAAAAATTAGCCTCTTTCTCCTTAAAACCCTAGGTACACTTGTGAAAGACAAAAACATATAAATTTGAAGAAGTGTAATTAGGATGATCTAACCCTAATCACCCATATTGATGATTGATTGTTGCCTCCATATCAAATACTTGGAAGAGGGAAATCATGCCATATGTAGTTCATTTCATTAATGTGATTATGTAATTTTATTCTTTCACTATATGAATGAACCTATAAGTATAGATTTTATATTGCTAATGTTAACTCTTAATCTTGGCTTGGTGTTCTTTAGAATTGACTGATGACTACTCCTAGAGACTAATTTTTTAATTTAGGAAGAATAGGGTATATTTTCTCAATATGTAGTAGTATATTTGATAGGTACTTGTTAAATCCATATGGATAATAAGATTAAAATTGATTTGTATTTATATGTGCTCAAATTGTTAATTTCATGTGCCACTGACACACTATATTAATCAATTGACATAAGGAAATGATTTTATTTTTAAAAATAATCATTTCTAGGCAAAATATAGTAACATCATCCTCAGGATTTTAATGTTGATGTTATTATTTGAGTATGACATTACTATCTAGGATATAAGAATGAACATGTGGTGATCCAAAAATGTTTGAGTAGGATATTTATCTATTTTTTCATAGACTGAAATGTTCATGTAGGTGTCAAATAGAAACTCAAAAAGGATTGGATCTTAACTAACATGCAAGAGTGTGGGAATGGTGAATAAGATATGTTTTGAGATACACAAGTCATGTAGGATAATTGTAGCTCAATATTGACTTTCTCAAGTGTCAAATACCATATTTTAATGTCTAAAAATTCCCCATTTTATTTTATTATTATAATTCAATGAAAAAACTATATGAAATGGATAAATATATACTTGAGTGTGTACGATGCACTTTATATTTAGGATAAGGCTCCAAATGTAAAATTTGATCCAAGTAAAACATGTAATTAAAATGTAGTAGTCAATCCTTAGGATGAAATATAAATTCTTAATTATAATTTAAACATGAAATTTGAAAGAGGATGGAATAACACATATATGTTAATAAACTATGTTTTCATGTAACATTTTGGAAATGTTTCTTCCTTATAAAAGTATTAGAGAATATGATACCTTATTGAAGTACATGGAGAACATGGAAAAACTAATTGTGATCAATCCCCAATTTTAAATTTAACTAAGGGTATTGGAAGACAAATTTACCCAACCCACATCTAACTAATCCATCACTAATCTTTTAACCCAAAAATTATAAGGTGAAAAATCATGAATCAATTGTTGTAGATAGAATTATAGATTTAAGTTTTATCCACACTTTAAAATACTTGATAAATAATTATAAATGTGTGAATTTGTAAATGTGCATGAACCAACATCATGATCCATGAATTGGTGCCAAATATAACCTATCATAATGTGCATGGACCAACATCATATCCAACTAAAATTTAAACTAGTGTATATGTGCATGAACCAACATCATGCCCAAATGATTTTTTTCTATAAAATGGAGTGAAATTTTCATATGAATGACCCCAAATGTATTTAAATCTTTATGAAACTAAAATCTGTCACACATGGAGTGTAAAAAGGAGTACATATGCCCCAAAATATATCTAAAAAATAAATATAACTCTCACATTCTAATATTTGAATCACATATAAACTCTAAAATTTATAAGTTATACTCAATATTTTTCATGGAGGATTTAGTCTCTATGAAAAATCTCATTAATATGCGCTCTTTTTGAGGTGAGGGATGGACCCTATAAGTCACTCATCTCAAAAGAGAAATGAATTGTATCATGTAACGTATAAAGATAAAATCATGTTAACATGTAAAGAGTATGTCATCATAGTAATATATATAACATCAATGCGTGTATTTATCATATTGAATGCAAGGGCATATAAGTGGTATTTAAATATAGATGTATCTATAAAGCACACAATAGTGTCCATCATTGCTTAAGACTACACAAAAATTAAATGCATGGTATAAATTATGGCATAACACATAAATTGGAGGTACATGATACATATCATGGAACTTGTAAACATATAAATCACAAAAAATAAACAATCTCAGCATGTAATGTCACACAATAGGATAAAATGTCACACATAATACAAAGAAGCCAAATACAAGGGAAAAAGTATTTTGCTAACAAATAAGGCTCATGATCCATAAACAAGGAGATTTAATGCCACGAAAAAAGGCAAGGATCCACAAAAAAGGATAATATGCCACAAAAAATAGACAATAATTACTATCCCATCATGCAAAATTAAAAACATCAATGAAGCATAGAATAAATAAGAACTACTTTGCACCATCCATATATGTCAATATCATATCATAGTAAAGTAACATATCTAATGTAGCATTGTGTAAGTTATGAGTAACTTGAAAGGCATGTGCAATCAATATGTTTATCTCAACATGTTTAAAATATCATAGAAAGATATTACCTATGATATTGTAACCTATGGAAGTAAATGCCCACAGCATTGACATGGCCCCTGGGTATATGAAAGGTCCAACATCTGTGTATCCATGGATAATTTGTATGTCTTACATCCTACTCATATAACTCATGAAATTCATGTTTGTATAAAAATAATATGCCATTTACCATACATGGAGTAAATAACATATGTAAATAATGTAATCTAGCAACTCATGTCAAGCTCAGGTCTTGATTTTTTATTTTTTGAGTATTTGATTTTTTTTTAACTTTTTTCATTTTAAATTTTATTTGGTAAATGATTAAAGTAGAATATAACCAATTATCCAATCTATGGTATGGTTATATGAATCCCATATATCTCTCAACCACCATTCATGTCCATTATCAATTGATTTCTATATTTTACCATCATTAATTTGATCATCTTTGTTGTCACTATAATACCAATTATTGATATCATCAAAATTATTATAGTCATATTTTTTGTTTTTAGTAGGGTATGTTTAAATAACATCACTATATATGGTATCTTATTGTATTTATTTTTATATTTAGTATAATCATCATTATCATTATCTTTCATCTCATTTGAAAATAGAGAAATATCAAATTAATTACTTGAGAATTAAGAATATAAATGGTTTATTCTTTTAGTTATTGACTCAGAGATGTAATATTATTTTTGTTTATTGTCTTTATGATATTTATTTATGCATGAAGTATATATCGTGTTTGAATCCTTAGAAAACACATTTTTACTATTAGTCTTTTTAGGAACATAGTTCTTTTATATTTCCTTCTTAGGCACCTATTTCTTAGGTGCATTTTTTTATTTAGCCATATTTTTTATTTTAAGGTTCAAAATATATTTGTATTATTCTCATTCATGATATGATAAGCATATTAATATTTTTGTTTTTGTGTATGACATGAAGGAGGGAAAATAATCAACTTATTACAAAGCATATTCCTTAAAGTTTCACTTGGATACATATTGGCCTTATCTAAAGTGTTTGACCCATTTATCATAGATTGTATTACTTTTGGACCCATATTTAAGATGATGTAAATGGAAAATGAGATATGAAATTGACACTAATATTCTCAAATTTTATAATATGCCCAATATTATCTTCAAGTGATGTGATCTTAAATATATTTTAGCTAAGGAATCTGTTAAGGTCAACATACCCCCATTTTTTAAAAATTAGAACCCTTGAGATACTTTGAACCTTAGCACTAAAAACATGGCATGTTTTTAGCATTATTATAATTTGAATATAATCCACTTTGATAAATTTTTCCTACTAGTTTATGGTTGTAATTTAATTTTACCTAATATTTCTAATAGTTTCCCTTCATGTGATAAGTTACATATTTCATTAAGCCCTTATGAATGGATCATGCTTAGATCCTCATATTTTATCTTCATTTAGGGTTTTAATAGCCTTTTGTCTATGAAAATTTAGGCCTAGATTCATGTTCTAAAGACCCTCCTTTATAAAACCCTAGCTTAAGTTCTTGATTCAAATTTACATTTGGTAGGAGCAATTGGTAGGATATTTCAAATTACTTTGAACTTAAGCCTAGTTTTCATGTTAAGGTTTAGTCATATTTATTAACATGACCAAACCTTAACTTGAAATTCCTACTTGGTCCCTTTTATTTTCCCTTTTTTCTTTCCTTTATTTCTAACCAAGTCTAATGTTCATGTTGGCAGGGTCCCTTTTAATTTCCCTAGCATGGTCCCCTTTATTACCTATTTAGCATAGAATCTTAATTATAAGTCCCCATTCATGTTTATCAAAATGAATGAGACCTTAGTCTTAATGTTTTATCCTAAGTTTTTATTTCATCCTGAGTCTTGACTTACATGCTTTATCTTTTTACAAATCTAATAACTCTCATTCCATCATGGATCTTGATTCAATGAAGTGAGGATGATGTTGAAATGTTAAAGGGCCAAAGGAGTCCCATAAACATGAAAAGTGTCATCATCTTGAGGCCCAAATAGATATCAATGACCTTTGGGTCATCCCTAGGGTCAACAAGGTCAAAACATGAGAGCCTCACATAGCTACCACATGGTGCTCTCACATACAAAGATTAATGTTAACAAAACCCCAAAATAATGGCATACACTCACTTGGATCTTGACTAGATGACTCTCACTCCATCATGGATCTTAATTATAAGGAGTGAATTGAGTTTGAGATCTATGGAATACAAGAATTTGATGAGCTTAAATTTGATGTTCTCACAAACATCATTTGACATCTGTGAGGCCATCATCAAAATCCATGAGACTATCAACTTTAAGCCCACCATACCTAAATAAATTCACAAGCTTAAATTTGACATCTGTGAGGTTTTCATTGACATCTAAAAGGCTATCAAATTCAAGCTCTTCAAATATTTTACTTAGATAAAGGGGCATGTTTTATGTCATTCAAAGGGTCATTTGAAATTATACTTTAAAACTTAGCATAAAATATTTTATCTTAAGTATATGCATTTTTAATTGACATAAAAAAACTTATCTTAAAATATTTTAACTTAAGTTATTTTATCTGACCATGTACTAATTAAATTTCATGCATCTTGTAGGATCAACAACTCATGTTTCATCAGGACTAAATGATCCAATGGCATAAAATTACTAATGACTATTCAGAAGAGATTTGAGATTCCATAAGCTTGACATGTGGAAGACATGTGTTTAATACATGATTGATGTAGGATATAGAGCTTAGAAAGCCTACAAAGGTGCCAAGTGGAATAACTATGAGGCTCGATACAAAGATGGCCAATGAATTATGAGATCCCATATCATAATGAATGGCTCACATTGATATTTAGATGATGATCAAATGGAATGAAACAAAAGGGAAATTTTAAAAAAAAAACTAGCAAGTGATTTAAAGGAATTTATGAAAAATTCCATGAAATTTTCTAGATAGACACTAAATAAGCACCATGCAAGCACAAAGTGATAAAATAGAATATTTCATGAGCTTTAAAGGGAAAACATATAAAGGCAAAGTTAAAAATCAAATCTAAGACATGAATGAGCCTAATTTCAAATAAGCCATCCCAATTAAAGCTTCAAAAATCCCTAAAACTTGCATAAAAGGCCCTAGTTTGAACTCAAATTGATCACATTTAAGCTACAAAGGAGTTAAATTGTAATTTGAGCAAGGAGAATTGACTTGGGGATAATTTGAAATTTTATTTTGAGTAATTTTCAAGTATAGTAAGCCATGGTAGCTTGAAAATAACAACAAAGGGATGAGATATAACTATATCTATCCACAAACAATGAGGGAAGGGTTTTCAAAGACACAGACCGAAACACTGTAGTATTAAACATGGGAAATATGAACTAGTTTGAGATCTTATATACTATTGAGGAGATTAAATCCATCACTAAAGAAGAAAAAAATATTTCCACCATCAGCTAGAGGTATTAAAACCTAGTTATAGTCCAAATGTCTAGTTTCCACCATTTTGGTGTTAAATCTGAGGTACTCTAGTGTATTGACATCCTTGATCCCATTTTTAAGGATTATAGAATTGAACAAGGTTGAATAATTAATGAAGGAAGTTCTAGGAGAATTGTATACATCTCCCCATTATATTTTGAAATATATTACAAACTAGGAAAACCGTAAGTGGATTTACCCACCATTGAAGAATGGACTGGAAAGAATGATCTAGACACCATCGTTATGACATGGTTACTCCAAGGGAACCATGTGATTAGTGACCCTATAGGAAGAATCCTAGTTACCTAATTTAAAGAGGTGATTAGGGTAGTTATGACTCTATTGAATAGAATATATTGGGCCTCATCCACCATATTTGTCAATAAGAGTTGGATATCTTATATCTATTTCATGGTAGATAAGGAGCTCACTCTCCCAATTAGAGAGATGATCAACATCTATCTGGAATGACAATTCATAGCCATTAAAAATAAAATTAGTAACTAATTATTCATGATGTTCTATCTAATGAATGCCTTACTAGCCTTTACCACTATCCCTTATATCAAAAATTGGTCATCTAAGGGTAGATTTACAATCTCCCACCATTATTCCAAACTACACATTTTCAAATATAGACACAACATGTAGTTCATTTATGATTGTGTTTATCTTACTTTATTAAAATCCATTATATGGATTCCCATGCCCAAGATCATCCCTCTAATTAAGAAATATGTAGATCTAATCGGATACATTTGGTTATATAAAGATTGTACTATGATCTAAATTGAAGGGATTTTGATTCAACCTTACAAGTTGCCTATCTATGTTCCCACCAAACTAACAGAGCAAGAAATTACATATCAAATTCTTTATGGAATTGATGAAGTATGAAAGGAGAGAAGGAAAGGCCTCTTCAATCCCTTTCATTTGATAATTGGTAGAAATATTTTACAAGACTAGAAATATTTGGACATTATTTCTAGACACAAAGGTTCCTTTGGATTTCAGCTAGATGAACTAAATTAGTAGAACCCTAAGGGCATGGTATCCACACATTTGAAATCTAAAAAATTACCCAAGCCATTATATGAGCACTAACTTGATGTTTATGACACCTTATACATCAAAGCAAATAATTTTGAAGAAATAGTGGCTAGGATTAAGGGACATAACATTAGGCTTGAACATAGATTGGATAATGATCAGAATCCCCCTAGAGATATACGACAAATGGGGCCTCTATAGTACCATTTACTATCTGGTCCTTTAAGGTCCTGTCAAGAGAAATCATAAATAGAAAGGCACCAGTCTAAAGCATAGATTGTACAAGGTCCTAACAATGAAAAATTAGAAGAAAGGCTTGGTGAGGGACCCTCATCCTCATCCCTACCTCAAATACCAACATTCCCAACCAAATTCTTAAACATTATTCTCTAGATCCTGATCAAATAGTGGAAGATGCCCTCAAGATCCTTATTGAGGCATATGGATATGATTAAAAGGAGGAACATGATAAAGAAGCATAAGCCTAAATAGAGGAGGTTCAAAAAGAAAAAGGGAAAGAGATTGCCTTGAATCTAGTCCCAATGACACCTTTAAGAAAGAGAAAGGCAAAATTGGCAATACTCCTAGTTGGGAAAAAGAATCCCAAGTTGAATTTCACTCACCCCGTGAGTGAAATAAAATTATTCAGTAATGAATACCTTATCTATGGAATAATCATCCATGATTGGTTCATCTATGGAAAAATTTAGAATATCCCCTCCTTATCCCACTCATGGGCCCTAACCCAAACTATCAATATTGATGTACATGATGATAATAATCCATGGATAAGGGCTTTGATAAAGGAGGAGGAAGAGAGAAGAATAGTGGCAACTATAGGTTTAAACAATAAATAAATGGATACTTTAGGATCATTAGTTAGCACAAATATGGAGGCTCTTAAACCTCTAAGGTACACACAAATAACTACCACTATACAATTCAATACTGAGACAACAAGATTAGAAAGAGTGACAACTAGAAAGGCCATGGTGGGAACTAAATAATTCACCTTTCAAAAGGTTGAGCCATTTTAGACTTAACATTAGTTGGAGGCTAAAGACTTGGTGAGCATCCCATCCATGTAGAGGACATTAAAGAACTGATTGAGTCTCACTTATCTCAAGTTAAAGCAGGCATCAGGGGAATGACGCAAATAATATATAACCTAGAGAAGGAAAAAGAGAATTTGGAGACATGGGCTATCTTATCAATGCCTAAGGCAATGGTTAAAATCCTTGATGAATCCTTATTTGACATGTTTAATGCATTGAAAATAATGAAGCTAAGGTAGAGTGCATTTGTGCAGTAGAATATAATGGCCAAGGGTCTAATAACCCAATGGGAAGCTTCAGAGGAAAAAATAATAGGGTTAATCAACATCCATATTAAAAGTTAGATCCTTGGGTTTAAGACCATTATTTTGGGACATTTGAATGCAATTCTAGGAATAGTTATTGAAAAGATCTAGGTTTTGAGTGCATGGTCACAAGAACTAGAGAGACTCCTAAAGGATAATGAGGAGCTAATTGAAAGGATTGAATAGCACCTTGGAACCATGTTTACTGACCCTGCATAGACCATTGTCTTAGGCATCATGACAAATAATGAATTCAAACATAGGGATACTTTGGTGATATAGGAAATAAGAAATAAAAGTCAAGTCAAGTCTAGGGTAGATAATAATAGGATCCTAGACATGATCCTTAATTTAGGAGAAAGGATAGATGAGGCCAAAAGAATTAACAAAGTTATGGCCAAAAATGATAGGGAATTAAATGAGCTAGCTGACAAAGAGGAAGAGTGTCTCCTAAAACTGGCTATGGACTTGGAGCTTGTTAATGAACAACATCAAAAATCCATGAATATCCTTCAGCAATAAGTAAGTTCTCAGGAACAAGACTCACCAATTAATTAATATTCTATTTTTTAAAATCATTGCAACATTTTAAAAATGGAATATTATGTTGTAAAGGTGCATCCTAGTCTATTATCATATTTTCCTCTAGGCCAGTCTATTTTAGAAAAGCAAGTGTATTCTAGAACTTTAGAGAAAGAGGATAGTTGTCCTTACTTCTTATACATTTGTATCTTGTAACTGACTGATATACTGCCTTTTTCTCTTATAGAAGGTAGTACTACCAATTTGTAAAGGGAGATAATTTTAGCAAAATTTGTATACTTTGAGCAGTTAATATAATCAAGGAATTCTATAAGGATTATCCTAGTTTTTTGTGTCAATTATAATATGGATTTTATTTAAATTATTAGTCCTAATTCTTAAATTTTAATGGTCTCTATGAATTTTTAGTTTCATCTTTGATTATAGGGTTGCTTATTTGTGTTTATGTTACATTAGCTAAATGATCTTGAATTTATTTCATTTTATTTGCTTTGCATCAATGTGTGCAAATGTTATTTGAATGTGGTATCAAATATTTTATGTAAATTTAGTTCTTACTTGTACTTCTTTATATCATATTTTGAAGTTTTCTTGGTGTTTAGTGAGATTTGAGCTTATTCTATTTTGCACTATATACTGGTTAAATGCATACTCATTTGTAATTGAAACTTTGTCATAATGTTTAAGGCTAAGATCAATAATTACTTATTCTCTTTTTGCCTTACCCTTTTATTTTGATTCTTTTTTAACTAAATCAATCTAGTTTAGATTTCATCTTAAATGTCTATTAGATTAGTTTGTAGTTTAAACTTAGATCAAAATTCACTAGTGATATCATAGATACTCTAACTTTATATATATTTGGACCATGATGACTCCCAACCATCAATTAATATAAATTTTGTGGAACAATTAAATATTTCTCTACAACTATTTCATCATGGGTAACGTAAGTTGCCAAAACTTTCTACTCATGCTCTAAATTTCTAGAATTCTAAAATGAGAAGTGTTCTTTGAACACTAAGGGCATCTATGATATATTTAGAGGCATCAATAGGAATAGCTTTTGCTCGTGTGAGAAGGAGTTCAATCTTTGTGAATTGGTTGAATTCATCCATTTTGATCAAATATTGATGTTATCTTTACACTTTTGTGTAATTATTTTCTCAGAAGCATAAAGGTCATTGATGCTTATAGTCTCTAACCCATATGTGTGCTTCCTTTAGACAAAGGTCATAGTTCTTTGAAGTTTGATGCTTAATTTTGGTAAAGATAGCTTAAGATTTGAAGATCTATGGTATTTAAGGTTATAATATCCTATTTTGATCAAATATTTGTATATCTTTCATATATATAGGTTTATTTGAGCTTAGACTTATAAAGATTAATCATATTTGCATAATTGGACACACCTTTGAGTTAACTTAGTCAAAGGTTAACATCCTCTACTATTATTTATGTAGATATTTAAAAAATTAGATTAATGTGCATGTTTAATCCTTGTTATTTATAAAGATTAACTTGACACATCATATTTAAAATAGGATCCTCAATATTCAAGCTAGAATTGCCAAGGATCTGAACAAGATCACATTCAAAGACAAGAGAACCTTTACTTTAACTAGAAGTCCATAAAAGAGCCAAGTGAGATAAAAATAGGCATAGACATTCCAAATATTTACCAACTTCACCTCCTCAAGGTACCCCTAACTTCTTCCTTCATCTAGGTATGGCTTTATTAGGAGAATCTTTGATCAACATGTTAGGTGTGGTACATGATCTCTCATGTAATCCTAAAAAATACTTGCCAATATTTAGTCCAATGGGTATTATAACTATTAAAGAACATATTAAATAATTTAAATCATTTTTAAGGTTATTAAATTTCATACATGAAGATGTATCATGTATATTATTCCCCTTTACTTTTAAAGATGTTACATACAAATGGTGTCTTAATTTGCCTGACAATTACATTACTAGCTGGGATGGTTTCACTAATGTTTTCATAGACTAGTTTGGAAAAATTGTTAGTCCATGTGTCATATACCACCAGTTCACCACCATCAGGAGGGATGAAAGTGAGCCCATAAGTTCCTTTAATTCTATATTATAGAATATGTATAGTAGGACCATAGACCCTTTTAAACTAGATGATGTTTTATCCCTAGAAATCTATAAGGATGCAGTAGATCTTATGACTTTTATATTATTAAAAATATCTCTTCCAACTATAATTTCATTAGCTAGGGCTTATTTTGAAGTAGTGATCATAAATTATCAAATGCATCACCAAGGACAAATGTATTACTCTATCCAAAATATTAATCCACATTTTCCCATGTTGAAAATCTTTATCAACAACAATCAGAGTGTCCCAACCTTGAATTAGCTCTTAAATTTGAATCAATTGCCTTTGAGTCATGTTACTCCTAATCAAAATCTAGGATTCTTGAGTCATCCTACTACTAATGGATTCAAGACAAATGATCAAATAACTTTAATACCAGATGCTAATACTAATAATAACCAAGTTCATAATTCTAAAACTCCTAAGAATGAGAATGTCTTTTAAAAATGGTCCAAAAGTTAAGTACTAATTTCCTTTAGCTGTTAAAACAAGTTTAGAATATTGGAGAGAGATCTGATAGGAACTTATCATTCTAAAGGTTTATTAGGCCTAACAATAGGTTTCATAATGTTATTTTCTATAACAAGGCTAATGAACCATCTTCTAGGAAGAAAACCATGGATAATTAATCTTAATAACATTGTTTTTCCTAATTATTGTAGAGTGCATTGTACATCCAAACATGGTGAGATTTATTGCATTGAGTTTTGTAAGGATTTTGAATATTTACAAGAATATTTAGACACATTTGAAGTGGTCCATAATAAGGATAGTGGTGTAGTTACCTCAAGATCCAAATCATCTGATCAATTCAACATGATGGAAACATTTGAATTCCCTTTTCAAGAGGGCAATGAGCCTAATGATGTTGTTGATGAAATCTAGGCCTTTCAAAAATTATTGAAAAATACTTATCCTTTGAGGAATATAGAGTATAGGTAGCCCTTTACTACCTCAACACCACCAAATAACTATGGAACTCCTCCAAAAACTTCTTCAAGAAATGATCTAGAACTACCCAAAGGGAGTACCTGTAGGCATAATGTTGATGTTCCTAGTTATTCAAATAAAATTGGCTATAATATTGTTGAGGATATGAATAATATAAAATCTAACATCACATTGCATGAATTAACATAGATCATAAAACAAAGGGACCTCTTGCTAGAATCATTGTTAAAGAAATCTAAAAAACTACATAAAAATGACAATGCTAATGTGGCTTTGCACAAAGATAAGGTAAAATATCTTCCTTTCTTACTCATAGTCAAAATGTTCAGTAAGAATTTTCACAATATTTCATTATATTTTGGTTAATCTACCAATATCATCCAAGTAGGTATTTGCAAATAACTTGGCTTGACACCTATTAAGTATGATAGAGTTGTTACTCAATTAGATAAATTTAGAGTCAAGGTGATTGGACAATTATCAAATGTCCATATGTATTTGGCCTCTGAGCCTAGAGTGCAGTAGTTTATTGATATCTAATTTTTTGACATTTTTATGCTTATGGAATCCTATTAATTAGGGAATGGACCAAGGCTCTAAATGGCTACATGTCCACAATTTTTTCACATTTATGGCTACCTTGGAAAGAAGTTCCAAACAAGATAAGAGTTGAAAGGGAGCCAAGAATGAAACACATGATTAGTGAGTACAATGATATGAATGAAAGGGTCAACATAATTGACTCTGACTTGGGATTTTTCACCTTAGAAATTATAAAGGTATGTGATCCTAAGAGTACTCATGTTATTCTTGGGCTATAAAAGCTACATTTTAATGGTGTTAGGTATAAGTTTGGGTCTAGGCCTAGGGTAGGAATTGTCGTAACTAATCCTACTAGTAAAAAATATCATGCATCCTATAGGCTTTAGTTTTTATGAACTAATAACCTTGCTAAATATGAGGCCCTCATCTTGGGTTTGTAATTTGATATCAAAAACAAAGTCAAAGAACTACTAGTTTATGGTGATTCAAAAATTGTAGTTAACTAAGTAAAGAGTAAATATCAATGCAAACTATCCTACCTTAAGAGGTATAAATTTAGGGTCTAGGATCTAATTGAGTCTTTTGATGCCTTTAACATTGTCTTCATTACCAGAGAGGAGAACAAACTAGCTGATGAGCTAGCCTCTGTTGAAACCAAACTCATGCCTAAGCAAGACTCACCTAACTTTAGAATTGAGTTGATACCTTATCCTTCTATCCATAATAATGTGAATAATTTTCAAGTCTTCAATGATGATCAATATATTTTAAACTTCATGACTAATTTAGGAGCATTTGAAACTCATGTCATTGATGAGGCTGATAAAATTACTTGTAGAGAATGCAAGTTTGATGGCAAAGTCATTCAGTTGAATGATAATAAGATCCCTAAAGGCATGATTACCTTGGATATATTATTTGATCAAGATAAATTAGATGAAACCACTAATGTTCCCAAGGTAAATAGGAAATATTACAATGTAATTGATCTTGGCCCTCAAGATCAACCTCAACTGGTCAATTTTCAGAAAGCTTGCACAAATGCTGAAAATAAGATAGTCAAAGAGATACTAATGAAATTCAAGGATGTCATAGACTATTCTTATGATGACTTGAATATCTTTGACCCAAGATTCATCACTCATACTATCCTTCTCAATTTAAATTGTAAACCTTTTAGGTAGAAACAAAGGCCTATGAACCCTATCTTAGAACCCATGATCTTCAAAGAAGTTAAGAGATTGCTAGATACTAGAGTTATGTTTCCCATTAGACACTCTACTTGGGTGGCCAATTTGGTTCTAGTTAGAAATAATAATGGTGAAATCAGACTAAGTATTGACATTATAAATTTCAATAAATCATATGAAAAGGATAATTATCCTTTTCCCTCTCTTGACCAAGTAATATAAAGTATTTTAGGATCAATCATGATGTCTTTTCTTGATGTTTTTTAAAGATACAACCAAGTGATAGTTTAAAAATAAGACATAATTAAGACAACTTTCACAACTAAGTGGGGTACCTATGCATACAAGAAAATACCTTTTGGGTTGATAAATACAAGATCCACTTTTCAAAGGGACATGGACCATGCCTTTCAAGGTCTGATTGGTAAGTGTATCATTATATACATGGATGATCTAACCATTTTTTAAAAAAAATAGTGAAGATCACTTTATGCATTTACATCAAGTATTTGAGAGATGCAGAAGGTATGGAATCTCCCTGAACCCCAAGAAAAGCATTTTTTTGTGTTACTAAAGGTAAATTGTTAGGCCATGTCATATCTAAAGATGGGATCTCCATATATCCTAAAAGAGTGGAAGCTATATCTAAGATAGAGCCTCCAAATAGTAGAAAGGAATTAAAATCATTATTTGCAAAAATAAATTTTGTAAGAAAATTCATTTTTGGTTTTGAAAAAAATTTCAAACCATTGAATGATATGCTGAAGAAGGATGTTAAGGTCACTTGGAATGAGGAATCCATGAAGGCATTCAACGACATCAAAGAATCAATTATCCAAGCTCCAGTCTTGATAAGCCCTAAGTTTTTAAAGGACTTCTATCTCTAATCTTTTACATCTAACCATATTATGGCTACAGTTTTAACTCTAAAGATTGATGGGTGTGATCACCTAATAGCTTTCATGATACTAGCTTTAATAATATTGATTTGAATTATTCATTAATTGATAAAAAAGCATGTGCATTATTTAAGTTAGTGAAGAAATTTAGGAACTATATCCTTAGAAATAAGGTGCACGCTATTTTACTTGACCCTACCACAAATCTCATACTGAGCCAGAATGAACTTGGAGAATGTAGAGGTAAATGAATGTCATTTTTACAAGAGTATGATATAAAAATGAAAACTAAAAAACTTGTAAGGTGTTAATGCTTAATCCAAATGATTGTTAATGTCATCCCTAAGTTAAGTATCATGCAAGTCGATCAACATAATTTTAAACCTAATGAATGGTAAAATTTCATCATCCACTTGATAATTAATGGTACTTGTCCTATAGGACTAACTAGGGAACAAAAGAGGGACCTAAGGCTAAAGACATCCCATTATCTAATCAAAGATGGGGTTTTATATAGAAACAACTTTGAAGGTGTCTACCTAATATGTGTCTCAAAAGAAGAAGCTACCTAGATCATGAGCACCTTTCATGAGAAGTTGGACAATGGGCACCAATTTTGAAGGATAACAGCCCATAATATCCTCAAATTTTGATACTATTATCCAAATATTTTCAAATATGCTCATAAGCACATGAAGGAATGCCACTCATTTCAAATCTTTGGCACTAAATAACCAAAGGTAGCCATGCCTCTATAACCAGTCAAGGTTGATAAACCCTTTGCATAATGGGGGTTAGATTTTATAGGGGTAATCAACCCCAATTCATCATAAATTCACAAGTATATCTTGACTACCAAATATTATTACACAAGGTGGATTGAAGTTGTAGCCACTAAATAATGCAAGATGGAAGAAGTGATCAATTTCTTGGAGGAGAACATATGTACCTAATTCAGAACTCTAGTCTCTTTAGTGTGTGACAATGGATCTACATTTATATCCATAAATATGATAGAGTGGGAATATTATAATGTCATTTTTCTTAAGTTTTCATTTAACCATTATCCTCAAAGAAATAGAGTATCTGAATCTACCAACAAGAACTTAACGAAATCAATCAAGAAATCTATTACAAACAAGCTCATAACATGGCATAAGCTTCTCAAGTATGCCCTATGGGAAGATAGGATAAGGATCAAACAATCCTTAAAGGCATCACCATTTATATTGGTGTATATCCAAGAGCCTATCTTCCCTATCACTCTCAATCTACCTACGTATAAATTCATGCAAGAATATATGGAAGAAGGCCATGAGCTTGAAAATTTGAGATTGCTAGATATAATCCAAATGGAAGATTAATGGTAAGAAGCATTTGATAATTTTAGTAGGCACCAAACCATGGTTAAGATGTGTTTTGAGAAAAGGTCAAAGGTAAAGGTGTTCAAAAAGGGAGAATCAATCCTCCTTTCGAACAAAGTGTCTGAACCCAAGGGTAAACAAGGCAAGTTTACACCCCTATAGATTGGCCCTTATCAAATTATAGAGACACTTGGAAATAATACATTCAATCTGAGATACCTTCAAGGATAATAATTCACATTTCCCACTAATGGTCAATGTCTCAATAATTACTTTGTTAATGTTCCACCAGGGGTCTTCATAGAATAAACCTATAAGACTAGTTAGAGCTAGTATATGTAGGCTAGTTAGTTCCCTTTAGTTTTTTCCTTCATGTCCCTTGTTTGTACATAAGCATGTATATATTTATTTTCTTCCCTTTTTCTTCCTTATTTTCTATTTTTTGTTGTGTGTTTATTTATTGTTGCTTTCTTCTTTGCTTCCAATAAGTATTTTTGGACAACCCTCAGCTCAAAGTTTTTTTAGTTTGCTTGAAACTCTAAAGTTTAGGAATGTGGGTATGAACCTAATACTTGTGATGACCATGGGTATAAAATTTTATCCTAATGTTTTGATTTTAAGTAACTGGTAAATACTAATAAAAGAGGCCAACTATTCCATAAGAGCTTAAACATTATCTTGACCTAAATTTGGTTTTAAGAAGATTTGATCTTATAGGATGAAATCTCAATATGTTGAGGCACATTCATTCTTGCACTTAAAAAACATCCTTTCTTAGGAAAATGGTTGTAGACTTAGGTTATTTTTTGAATATTAGACACTTAACCAAATCCTTAAACCTAGTTACCCTAGTTCCCAACCTTGTTGAAAGTATAAAAGATCTAAAAAATACAAAAATAAGAATTCAATGAATAATCAAAAGCTTTTCAAGCTTAGGTGACTATAGTAACCTCCATCAGGGCTATGGATACCTGGCTAGTAGTGGATCAAGGCTTTAAGATGAGCCAAATTCATATCTATTAGGGTTATAGATGCCTAGTTAGCATTAGATCAATGTCCAAGCCTTCCCTGAACTAGAATCATGATTCTTCATGAATATCTAAACATGTTTCAAGTCAGTATTAATGATTAAATAAATGAAACTAGGAAGTTATCTCCTAAATCCCATGAAAAAAAATAAGTGGAGTTAAAGTATGCACATAGCATGGATATGTTTTGATATTTTATCCCAATCCTACATGTAGCTTGTTTCAACCATGAACAAATCTTGATAATGGCATTGATCAAGTAGAGTAAGTGACCTAGTTATTTGTCCTAACCAAAGTCTCTAGGTTCTAACATATTACTATGTTTCCCCTAGAAATCACCATTTTTTGAGGTCAACATACCCCTATTTTTTGAAAATTGGGACCCTTGAGATACTTTAAACCTTATCACTGAAAACATGACATGTTTTGACCATTATTAGAATTTGAACATCATCCACTTTAATAAAGTTGGCCTACTAGTTTATGGTTTTTCTTTAAGGATACCTAATGTTGCTAAGAGTTTCCCTTTATGTGATAAGTTATAGGTTTTATAGATCTCTTATGAATGGATCATGCTTAGATCCTTAAAATTTATCTTCATTTAGGCTTTTACTAGCCTTTGGTTTGTGAAAATTTAGGCCTAGATTTATGTTCTAAAGACCCTCCTTCAGAAAACCCTAGCTTAAGTCCTTGGCTAAAATTTATATTTGGAGAGAGAAAATTGGCAATAATATCTCAAATTACTTTATACTTAAGCCTAATTTTCATGTTAAGGCTTGGTTGTATATCTTAACATGACCAATCCTTAACCTGAAAGCCTACTTGGTCCCTATTATTTCCCCCTTTTTGTTTCCTTTATTTCTAACCAAGTCTAATGTTCATGTTAGAAGCATCCCTTTTAATTTACCTAATGTGGTCCCCTTTATTACCTATCTATCCTAAACCCTTAATTATAGGGCCCCATTCATATTTATCAACATGAATGAGACCTTAGTCTTAATTTTTTAGCCTAAGTTTTTATTTCATCATGAGTCCTAACTTAGACACTTTTACATTTTACGGATCTAATAGCTCTCACTCCATTGTAGATATTGATCAAATTAAGTGAGGATGATGTTGAAATTTCAAAGGACCAAATAAGTCATGTGAATATGATAATTGTCATCATCTCAAGGACTCATACAAAGATTAATGACCCATAAGTCATCTCTAGGGTTAACAAGGTCAAAACTTGAGATCTCCATAAATCCACCACATGGCACTCCTACATACAAAACTTAATATTAACAAAACCCCAAACTAATGGTATGAACTCACTTAGATCTTGATTGGATGGAGTGAATTGAGTCTGAGATATATAAAATATAGGAATTTTATGAGATTAAATTTGATGTTTTTGTGAATATCATTTGACATCTATGAGGCTATCATCGATATCTTCAAAGACATCAAATTTAATCCCACCATACCCAAATAACTTCATGAGCTTAAATTTGACATCTGCAAGGCTATTATTTACATCCATGAGGCCATCATTGACGTCCATGAGGCCATTAAATTCAATCTCCTTAAATATTTTACGTAGATAAATAGGCATGGTTTATGTCATTTGAAGGGTCATTTGATATCATACTTTAAAACTTAGCATAAAATATTTTAGGCTAAGTCTATGGTGTGTTTATTGACATAAAATAAACTTAGAATAAAATATTTTATCCTAAGTTTTTTTTATGACCATGCACTGGTTAAATTTTGTGCATCTTATAAGATCAATGGCTTGTGTTTCATCTGAACCAAATGATCTAATGGTACAAAATCATCAAAAACTATTTAGCAAAGCTCTAAGATCCCATAGGCTTGACACATGGTAGATGCACATTCAATATGCAATTGATGTAAGATATAGAGCTCAAAAAGCCTATAAAGGTGTTAAAGGGCACAACTATGAAGCTCGATGTAAAGATGGCCAATGAATTACAAGATCTCAAATCATGATCAAAATCCTACATTTATCCTTAGATGATGATGTAATGATGTGAAATAAAAGGGTAAATTTCAAAAAACAATAGCTCATACTTTAAAGTCATTTAGGAAAAATTCCATGAAAGTTGTTAAATAGATGCCACATAAGCACCACGTAAACACAAAGTGACAAAATAGAAGATTTCATGAGCTTGAAAGGGTAAATGTATAAAATCAAAGGTCAAAATCAAATTTGAAACATGAATGAGCCTAAGTTTGAATAATCCATCACCTTTAAAGCTTCAAAAGGCCGTAAAACTTGCATAAAATGCCATAATTTGAACTCAAATTGATCATAGCTAAGCTAAAAAGGAGGTCAATAATAATTTGATCAAGAATAATTGACCTAGGAACCATTTTCAATTTAATTATGAAAAAATTTCAAGTCTGGTAAGCCATAGTAGCTTAAAAGCAACAATAAGGGGATGAGACAAAATTGTATCGATCCATAGATAATGAGGGAAGGGTTTTCAAAGACATAGACATGGCCACTACAACATTAAAAATTGGCAATAGGAACTAGTCTGAGATATTTTGGACCATTAAGGAGATTAAATCCATCCCTAAAAAAGAATAAAATATTTCCACCATCATCTAGAGGTATTATGACCTAGTTGTAGTCCAAATTGCTAGTCTCCACCATGTTGTTACTAAACCCAAGTTAATCCATTGTATTGACATCCTTGTTCCCATTTTTAAAGATTGTATAATTAAACAAGGTTGGATATTTCATGAAGGAAGCTATAAGATAATTACATACATTTCCCCATTGGATTTTGAAAGATATTAAAAACTAGGAAAACCCCAGGTGGATTTACCCACCTTTAAAGAATGGATTGGCAAGAATGGTCTAGACACCATCTTTAGGCCATGGTTGCTCTAAGGGAACCATGTGATTTGAGACCCTATAGGAAGAATCTCATTTTCCCAATTTAGAGAGGGAATTAGGTTAGTTATAATTATGTTGAATAGAATAACTAGGGCCTCATCCACCACATATGTCAAAAAGTGTTGGATATCTTATGTCTATTTCATGGTCGAGAAGGAACTCACTCCCTTAATTATAGAGATGATCAACATATATATAATGACAATTTATAGGCATTAATAATAAAACAAGTAACTAATCTTTCATGATTTTCTATCTACTAGATGCCTTACTAGCCTTCACCAATCTCCCTTGTATCAAAAATTGGTCACCTAAAGGTAGATTTATAGTCTCCCACCATTATTCCTAACTACAAATTTTCAAATATAGACACAACATGAAGCTCATTTATGATTGTGTTTATCCTTCTTTAGTATAATCCATTATAAGGATTCACATGCCCAAGATTAGCCTTCTAATCTAGAAATATATAGAGCTAATGGGAGACATCTGGTTATATCTAGATTGTACTATGATCAAAATTGAAGGGATTTTTATTCAACCTTACAAGTTGCCCATCTATGTTCCCACCAAACTACCAGATCAAGAAATTGCATATCAACTTCTTCATGGCATTGATGAAGTATGCATGGATAAAATGAAAGGCCTCCTCCATCCCTTTCATTTGATAATTGGCAAAACTATTTTACAAGAATGGAAACATGTGGACACTATTTCCAAACACAAAGGATATTTTGGATTTTATCTAGGTGAGCTAAAGTAGTGGGACCTTAAAGGTATGATCTCCACAAATTTGAAATCTAAATAATTACCCAAACTAGTATATGAGCAACATCTTAGTCTCCATAGTACCTTATACATCAAAGTAAATAATTTTAAAGAAATATTTGTTAGGCTTAAGGTATATAACATTATACTTGAACATAGAATTGGTTAGTGATCATAAGCCCCTTAGAGATATATGGTAAATAGGGCCCTTAGAGTACCATTTGTTGCCTGGTCCTTCAAGGCCCTCTCAAGATCAACCAAAAATGGAAAATCACTAATCCAAAGCATATATTTTAAAGGTCCTAGCAAGAAAAAATTAGAATAAATACCTGGTGAGGGACCCTCATCCTCAACCCTACCTCAAAGACCAACATCCCCCACTAAATTCCTATACATGTTTCCTCTAGAACTTGAGTAGATAATGGAATATGCCCTCAAGATCCTTACTGATGCATATGAATATAATGAAGAGGAGGAACATTTTGAAAAAAAATAATCCCACATAGAGGAGGCTAAGAAATAAAAAGGGAAAGATCCTACCTTGGATCTAGTCCTAGTGACACCATTAAGGAAGAGAAAGGTAGAATTAGCAATAGTCCTAGTTGGGAAAAAGAAGCCCAAGTTGAATTTCACTTACCCCATGCGTAAAATCAACTTATTCAGTGATGAATACCCCATATATGGACCAATCATCCTTGATTGGTTCAACTATGGAAAAATGTAGAATATCCCCTCCTTATCCCACTCATGGTCCTTGACCCAAACTATCAATATTGATGTACATGATTATATCAATCCATGGATAAGGGGTTTGATGAAGGAGGAGGAAGAGATAAGAATAGTGACCATTGTAGGGTTAGATAACAAATAAATGGATGCTTCAAGAACATCAATTAGTATAAAGATGGAGGTTTATAAACCTCTAAATTACACACAAACTAATACCACTATACAATTCAATATTGAGATAATAGGATTGGAAAGAGTGACAACTAGAAAGGCCATGGTAGGAACTGAAGAATTCACCTTTCAAAAGGTTGAGCCATTTGTAGGCTTAACTCTAGCTGGAGGCTATAGACCTGTTGAACATCCCATTCATGTAGAGGTCATTGAATAACTGATTGAGGCTCACTCATCTCAAGTTAGAGAAGGCATTAGGGGCATGAAGCAAAGAATATATAACCTAGAGAAGGAAAAGGAGAATTTGGAGACACAAGTTATCTTATTAGTGCCTAAAATGATGGTTAAAATGATTGATGAATCCTTCTTTGACATGTTTGATGTATTGAAAATAATTAATTTGAGGTAAAGTGCATTGGTGTAGTAGAATACAATGGTCAAGGGTATAATAGCCTAATGGCAAGATTCAAAGGATAAAATAATAGGGTTAGTCAATGTCCAAGTTGAAAGTCAAATCCTTGGGTTCAAGACCATTAGTTTGGGGCATTTGAATTTAATTCTAAGAATAATTATTGAAAAGATATAGATTTTGAGTACATGGTCATAGGAATTAGAGAGAATCCTAAAGGATGATGAGGAGATAATTAAAAGGATTGAATATCTCCTTGGAAACATGTTGACTGACCCTATATAGACCACTAACTTAGGCATCATGATAGATAATGAATTCAAACACAAGGCTACTTTGGTGATATAGGAAATAAGAAATAAAAGTTAAGGCCAATTTGGGGTAGACAATAGTAGGATCCTAGACATAATCCTTAATGCAAGAGAAAGGATAGTTGAGGCTAGAAGCATCAAGAAAGATATGGCCAAAAATGATAGGGAATTAAATGAGATAGATGATAAAGAGGAAGAGTGTCTCCTAAAATTGGTTGTGGACTTGGATCTTGTTAGTGAATATCATCAAAAATCCATTAATATCTTTTATCAACAACAAGAAAGTTCTCAAGCATAGGGCCCACAAATTAATTAATATTTTAGTTTGTAAAAGCATTGTAGTATTTTGAAAATGGAATATTATATTGTAAAGGCATATGGTAGTCTATTAGCATATTTGCATCTAGGTTAGTTTATGTTAGAAAAGTAAGTGTATTCTATAACTTTAGAGAAAAAGGATAGCTATCCTTACTTCTTTTACATTTGTATCTTGTAACTGACCAGTATACTATCTTGTCCTCTTATAAAAGGTAATACTATCATTTTGTAAAGGTAGATAATTTTGAGAAAATTTTGTATACTTTTATCAGTTAATACAATCAAAGAATTCTATAAATATTGTTGAAGTTTATTTGTGTCAATTGTTATATGGATTTTATCCCAATTTCTAGTCCTAAGTCTTAAATTTGAATGGTTTCTATGAATTCTAAGTTGCATCTTTGATTACATGGTTGCTAATTTGTTCTTATGGTAGATTAGTTGAATGATTTTAAATTTGATTTATTTTATTTGCTCTACATAAAAATGTGAAAATGCTATTTGATTGTCATAGCAAATATTTAAAGTAAATTCAGTTATTACTTGTACTTATTTACATCATCCTTTGAATTTTGCCTGGTGTTTAGTGAGATCTGAGCTTATGTTAGTTTACACTGTATACTAGTTAAATGCATACTCATTTATAACTAAAACTTTTTCATAATGTTTGAGGCTAAGATTAGTAATCGTTTATTCTTATTTTTCCTTACCCTTCTCTTTTGCTTCTTTTTTAACCAAATCACTCTAATTTAGATGTAATTGTAAAAGTCCATTAGATTAGGCTGTAGTTTAAATTTAGATCAAAATTCATTAGTGATAGCATAGATAATCTCACTTTGAAAAGATTTGGACCATGATGGCTCCCAACCATCAATTGATTATAATTTTGTGGAACAATTAAATATTTCTCTATCGCCATTTCACCACAAGTAATATAAGTTGCCAAAACTTGTTGCTCATACTCTAAATTCCTAGAATTTTAAAATGAGAAGTGTTCTTTGAACACTAAGGGCACATGTGATACATTTAAAGTAATCAACAAGATACTTAATAATGTTTTTTCAATCTAGAATATCCACATTAGTCATAGTGGGTTTGGAAGATCCAATATTAATACAATTTTTTCATTAAAAGTAGGCACAGTATAAGTCATGTATACTTATGGATTACTCTTATATTTTTTCATATCATAGTCTTTAAATAGATCAAATAATAGCTTTTATTGGGAATCTCCATCAAGCTATGATACTATATTAATTATTTATTATGTTTTATATATAGTAACATTTCATTTAGACCTAAAATATTACTTATATTGAGACTTTTCACTAGAAGGATTGGAGACATAGTGAATATTTTCATGGAAAATAAGTTAACTTCACACTCTTTGATTTTATGGAGTAAATGGTCAAAATATTAAAACCCACTTGACCATAATAGATTCATGCAATGTGTCTAGTAAACATTTTTTGAATATGTTTTATAATTACATGTAAAGAATAATATTTTCCATCTTATCAAGCATGGTCTTATAACAAATCACATAATCATGGACAAACTTGTTGGATTCTTGATTAATCTTATCAATTTGAGCATAAGATAATTTTTCACCAATGTTGACTAAAAAATGTGTGATAAATTGGTCAACCAAAGGTTTGAAGGTGTGCACATGATTAAAGGGAAGATTATAGAACCATTTTAATGAATAATATTTTAGACTCTTTAGAAATGGTGTGGTCAATAAATTATCATTAGATACATAGTCCAAACATGTTGCATGAAAATATGTGAGATGCTACTTATGAAAACCTTTACATTTATATAATGGAAACCTAGTTACTACAAAACCCATGGGTAAAGGATAGGATAAAATATATAAGTCTAAAAATTTATGCAACAAAGCATGTGAATTATTAGATTGACTATATTTAGAGATATTACTCTAAGCAGAATACTTTATTTTATAGAGATAAAATAGTAAACTCAAGGAAATATGTAGTAAGAGAGGTTGATGATGTAATATGTGTAGTATTAATAGGATTGAAGATAGTCACTTGTATAGGAATAGGCAAGTAAAACTATAGGACTCACACATGCCTTGGGTGTATATTTCATAGGTAAGTAAAGGTTTAGATAAGGGAATAGAATCAATATAAGTAGTAATCTTTACACCTATTTTGGGGTTAGTTCATCCATAAGATTGAACATTTTTAGATTTAATATGCATATAAATTCCATTAAGATGATGTGTGGGAGGTGGAGGGGGATGAGGAGAGACATTTTGATGCCCTCCATTATGTACTATAGGAATTATACAATTACTTTAGACAACACACTCATAAAATGTATATCATTGAGGAGATTTAAGAAGTTATCATCACTAATTTCAGCCTTTATTTTATTCCACATTAATGTTCCTAATGTCATTACATGATTATGAAATATGTTGTATATTTTAGGATAAAATTTATGATTCCAAAATATGACTTATTTTTACCATCATTTTCCTTCATCTTTCCTCAATTACCTCTCCTTTGGACTGAACATTATAAGGATATTAGGCTTATATTTAATATTAATGTAGTAAATAGATGCTCTATCTTGATTAGGGAAACTAAAATCTATGTTACTGATTATATCACTTTATTCTAACTTTTTTCATGTTTAGTTTCCCAATTTTATGTACATGTAGATAATATAAAAATACATAGAGAATAAATACCTTTTGGATGTTCTTCCACTTTTCATGAGGCAACCCACATGGAGGATTTTGATATATCTAGTGAGCTACAAACTCATATGGTAAGCTACAAACTCACCCAGTCCATTCTAGACCTAGCTACAGACTTGCCCAATAGCTATGGACTCACTCAAATGTAGTTATGGACTCATTTAGATAACCTTACAACCTACATTGAAGCATTCCATCATCTCTACCAACATGATGGCCTTGATGTAGACTCCATTAATATCAAATACCCCTAAAGCATGCCATTGTGAACTCTACCATAATTACACAGACAGAGCTATAAACTCTACCAGAGTTGCTAAAGACTCTCATATTTTGGATTCTAAACCTGAAGCATTGAAGATAGATACTTTCATCTTTTATCAAAATACTTGAAAAACATTTTGGTCAATTATTATTTATAATATTACTATAAATAGCAATCTATAGATAGATTTCCTATATTTTAGTTATTGTGTGTGTGTGTGTGTGTGTGTGTGTGTGTGTGTGTGTGTGTGTGTGTGTGTGTGTGTGTGTGTGTGTGTGTGTGTGTGTGTGTGTGTGTGTGTGTGTGTGTGTGTGTGTGTGTGTGTGTGTGTGTGTGTGTGTGTGTGTGTGTGTGTGTGTGCATGTATTTATGTATGTATGTATGTATCAATGGTATTTTATAGATAATCAATCTAATAGATCTAAGATGGTATTCTTAGTAGATTATTAGTGGATATTGTGATTCACACATTTATTCAGCAACATGTGGCTCTTTATATTGTAATATTTAATTGCCTATCTTAAGATCTACTAAAATTAGTAATATTTCTCTTATTAGAAGATTATTTACTATGATCTAGGGATCTAGAGTTGATCATTGTATATAGGCAGATCTCTATGTCTTAGAATGTAGTTATTGAGTTATTGAATTTTTTAGTTGATAATTTTATATAGTAATAAAAGTTGCAAACAAATTTATGTATTTCACATTAATAAATTAATAAATATGTCTAAATTTTTTAAGCACTAAGTTTATTTACATTAATATTCCCAAGATGAGTAAGGGACCACTCTCCTCAAGAATTAGGAATGTGTTTGTATGGTATTTTATGTTTTTAATGTGTTTACATTTTTAGAAATCATAAGTGTGTTCAATATTATAACCTACAAGGAATTACCTTTAGTTTTTATAATAAATTAAATTCTACAAGCAGTGTGCTTAACTTTCAATAGTGTGTTTTATTTCAAGAAGTTAAATTGATTTCATTTCTAGCATAGAGTGTTTCAATTATGTATGTGTGCTTTCTTATTGCATAATCAATAATTTTATAGATTATATTAAATTAGGATAAGACACTCAAAATACTAACACCCCCCAAACCATTCTTGTAATACTACAACCATAAACCTTACTATATATAGCTTTAGACATTTCCCTTGGTTTGAATGACATCAACAAAAAAGATAGTTAAATGAAGGGATAAACAACACCCATCATTTTGGTGTTGTTTTCAAGGAAAATTAGGTTTTATTAAGGTAAAATTTATTAGTCTATATTAAAATTAAAAAAACATTTGAAAAAAAAACCATAGATTTATGGACCGGCCTAGAGACTCTAAAGGATGGTTCATCTCCAAAGATCCTGAGTTAGGACCAAAGGAGGAAATAATAAAATATATGACTGAGAGATATAAGAGTGTGATAAGAACACTTGAATCATGCTTATAAAATCCTTTTTATTTTTCTCCAAAATTAGGGTCATCCTCACAAATAGACCTTGTAGAAAGAATCACATTTGGGAGGTATTCTCCTATAGGAAGAATTGACCCTAAGGATCTATTGACCAAATTTGACCCCAAGTAAAATTTGGGTCAACCCATACTATTTTAAAATTTTGAGGAAAGTTTCATATATCCTATGGGGTCTCTTATTGTCCTATATGTCCACTTGGCCTTCCCCTAGTCCTTGTTGAAGTCCATTCTCTTGGTACTGACCTAGTCAACAAAAGTCAACATTAGTCAACCATAGTCAAAGTTAGTCAAATTTTCAATTTATTTTTTAAATATACTAAAATGGTCTTTGATAGGTTTCAATGTGTTTACAAGTCATAAATTAACCATTTTCTAGGTCTCATGTGCAAAAAGGGTCATTTAGCCATATTTCTAGCTCATTGACTTGTATGGATGATGGGAGTTACAAAATATGTCATCAAGGTATTATTAATGTGGATAAGGTCAAATAATATCAGAATCAATCAGGGGATAGTTAGAAATTATTTATGGTCAAGAAATGGCAGTTTTCACTCAAAAATAGGAGTTTTTGGGTACTTATACGGACTTCTCAAGTCCATCATTAGCTAAAAACGTGGGAAGAGTAACTCTTCACCTCCCATAATCCATTTCAATTCCTTTTTTTCAATAATAATGCAAAAAAAATCATCTACAACTTTTTTTCCTTTTTTTCCATTGGCAAGCCAAGGAAGGACAAGTTCAAGCACTCACTATGGAAGCTACAGGTAGAATTGGAAAGAGTGATTCTAGGGGTAGATATTAATATAAATGCAATTTAATTCCATATCAGGAAGTTATAATTTGTTCCTCCTCCTTTATGAACAATCAATTACACTCCAAGAAGCTTTTTATGAAATTATATTCAAGAGGGGTATAATTTTTATCTGTTTCTTATTTTTAGAGATCCAAGGAGCTGTGTGAGTTTCATGAAGTGTTTTAAGGTGGGAAAATTCCTTCTCTAATGTTTTTTCATCATCCAATGCCTTAAATTTCAATTTCTTTAAGGGATAATTCCAAATTGTGTTTATTGCACAAAGATTGCATTCATGGGCATGTAACCTAAGTTTTCCAACATAGAAGATGGTTACATGGGAGGATCAACATGATTGGATCCATGTTTTCAAGGTGTTTCATTAAAATCCATTGTGATATATCACTCAAATTCTTTAAATCTTATTTCATATACTCCCTTTTTCACTACCTTGTATGTAGAGTGTGCATACAGTCACTTTATGCTTAAGCTCCAAGAGGATTATACAGAGATGCAATGGTAAAATACATGGTGGAGTTCATGTTTGAATATCTAACATTCCCAAAGATCCATGTATTTAATTTTATGAAGCTAATAATTTTATTACAAGGCAAGGTTTCACTTCAAAATATTGATCAGACTACATTGGGTTCTCATTCACTAAAGGACCAAAATAAAAGTCCTAAGGGTCATTGTAGATCTCTAAAAACTTGTATCCTTGAGGTTTTAAGACCCATAACTTACCAATATTGTTTTATATAGTGAGGAGAATACCTAATCCAATTTTTAGTAGTAGAGGGTGAGTGAATATGGGAGTTTCCAAGCTTTAAAAATGGCCAAAAAGTACTAGATTTTGCCAATAGAGTCTACAGGACATTGTCCAAAAAGTTCATTTTACACTTCATTTTGATGATCTTGGACTATGATATTAAGTTTAATGATTATCATGGCTCAAATTATTCTTTAAATCTAATAGGGCATGAGATAATTATAAATCCAATGTCTTAAATCCCAATATATGTTTCTATGTCCATACATATGACTGTAAGGAATCACCTACATGCAGAAAAGGGTAAGGTTTGTGAAATAGGTGTAGTCATGAGCAAGTTGATGATATTTCATGGTTTATAAGCAAAAAAATAATTACATTCCATTATAGGAACCATGATAAATTCCATCTTGACCTATAAGACACCTATAGGCCTAAAATGAATGAAAACATAGCCACCTACAACTGAGCAAATAGTGGAATAAGGATTATGGCATTTGGAGAAGTGTTAAATCACTTTAGGTTTGAGAAGGTTAAAATGTTAAAACATAATTACTTGGGGAATATAAATGAGTTTATAAATCATAAATAAATATAAATTCCATGCCATTCTCACCCTAAAATAACCTACAGGTAGGGTCCTAGGATTGTCTCAGTCCATAAAAGACAGTAAGAAATTAGAAGGCTTAAAAGTGTCAAGATGCTAGATAAAAAGAATGGTGAAAATTTGAATAATTATATGGGTCAAAGATACTATAAAATTTATTTTAACCTTCATTTTAACCTCAAAATAAAAGTGTCTAAGCCAAAATAACCATGTTCACTGTCACAGATAGGCAGGGTCCTAATTGGGAGTAATATGTTGAGAGTTTGATACCTAACGAAGGGAATGAGAGTTTCAAATAATATAATGTGGATTAATAATGATAAAAATAATTAAATTATATGTCCAAAACATCCTTAAGCCACCCAAGGCCATTTTCTCATAGCAAAATGGACTCAGTCCATACAGGTAGGGTAGGGAAAGCCTTGTTTCAAGAGGTGAGTTTGGGGATTCCACATAAAAGAGAGGTTTTGAGTGGATAAACAGGTTCAAAAAGCATTAAATTATGGCAATTAACATGCATGAACAACTTTTATGCATCAAATAGGTTTTGAAGGAGCATCTATGAGGAGGTTTGGACAAGAATAGGCAAAAATAATGTTTTTCACCTTTTTTTGAGAAGATTGAGATGGTTAGACCCCCTAACCATAGAATAAAACAAAACACCTTGGTAAAGTTGGTCATTAGGAACTTGTGAAGCTTTAAAAATACTCACTTTATCCAAACAAATAGGATTAATGCTATTTATTTTGTCTTAGAGTAGGGGCAGTCCCTTCATGCACAAGAATGGTAGTTTTGGGAAAAAGTGAATAATGGTAAACCAAAGACCAATTGGGTTATTAAATAAGGTTTGAATAGCTGGGTAACACATGGAGGAACCTAAAAAACCTTGATATAATTTTTGAGGGAAAACAAGGTACCCTAGATAAGAAGAGTTACAGTATATGTGAAGGAAATCCTTGAACCTAGAAGCCAAACAAAGTTCAATTTCCATTTAAATCTTTTAGAAAGACATTATAATGATTAAATGAATATTTTAGGGTGTTTACAAAGGTGTTAAAACCATTTTTTTGAAAATAAAGTCTCCAAGAGTCCATTTTTGGCTTAGAAATCACCCAAACCCTACAAAGAAGCAAAAATGAAGCTCGAGTGTCAACTTCAAGTGCTTGGAACTTCCACCAATTTTTTCATGAGACCTTGAGACATTAAACAAAGTTGAATAAGGTACTTGAGGAGACACAAGTGTCATTTGATCATATTTCCAATGTTTATCCTTCATGAACAAATTCTAAGAGGGTTAGTCATTCCAAAACTATCCAAGAATCTTGATTTAAACTTGATGAGAAAGAAAGGCCAAAAAAAGTACTCAAATGGATGTTTCAAGATTAAAACTCATCAAGATAACCTTTATAACTCTCTTAATATCCAACTCATGCCACTAGTCTATACTTGTAAGTACAGGGCTGTACATAATAATCTAAGAAAGATCATTTATTACTAGAATAGGGGTCCATATAGATCATCAAGAGCTCAAATTCAACATGAGGAATGTCAAGGATATGAAAAAATTGAATCATAGGCTAATTTAAGTTAACACATGTGGGACCACAAAATATGCATTTTTAGTATTCTAGGCTAAAGAGGCCTAATTAGGCCTAATTGGGAGGACTAATGGATCAACAAACAAACTTGCCTTGGGTATTGAACTATGAATCTTGGAAAAAAGAATAATGGAGGAAATGGGTACTCAAAAATGGTGTCACTTAGGCTTTTAAGTCTATACATTCTCCTACACAAGTGGACTTGTGTAAAAATAGGACTACAAGAGGACTAGGACTAGAGAAGGCTCTATAAGCAAAATGGGGTATTGGTGGGAGTTTAATGGTTTAACATGGATTTTTTCTAGTTTAAAATGATGTAAATAGGCCTTCCATGATGAAAATTTTCACTAATTTAGCTAAATCCAAATTTTAGCTATTTTGGCCAAATTAAGCCTAATGAGATAAGGAGGCCTTTTGACACCTAAGAGGGGAATTGATGATTTCAGGTAATGTAACTATTTTATATTATTTAAGATGACTTACAATGGTCCTTAGGATTAAAATGTAACTTTCCAAGATATCTCATGATCAAATTCTTTCCTTTTACCACTTGTCAAGAAGGAGTTATAAGCCCATGAAGAAGGCAGTTTTCCAAAGGAGAATGATTGAGGAGTTTCAATGCCATATGTGAGGAAAGAGCTCAATATGGTATGGACACATGTTCACATGAGTTTCATAACTCCTTTTATAACTCATTTCTATTATTTTTAAATGATCCTCACCTTTGGACGCTTGTCTTTGTGCCTCTTCAACTTCTCTCTTCTCTCCTTTCAAGTTCTATAAATACAAGCCACTTTTCGATTTGCAAGGGGATTATAACTATTGGCATGGTGGAATCCATAATATAATTGTACCTTTAATTTTACTTAAGATAATTATAATTAATTTGGTTATACTCTAAGTCCATTTGTACTACGTGTTGAAGTGATCCATCTTAAAAGTCAAGTATAGATTGAGTTCATCTTGTTTTCATGCAATCCTTGAATGTGTTGCTAAAAATGACTTTTCTCCTAACAAGTTTCATTAATTTTATGTTATTTTAATATACTCTTGGAATGTGTATGAGTTTTTAGTGTCATATCTAACCTTTCCTTCACTTGCCTTCATTTTTTGAGTTATTATTTGTCTTCATGAAAAACATTAATGCTAGGGAGCTCCATTAATGGTGTTGAGGCTAGTTTGGTTGTCTTAGTTCATTATGAAAATCCAAAGTGCATGAATGGAAGCAACTCTTGGTGTATCACCTCCTAATTTAAGTTTGATCTATGTATCTTTCTCTCCCTTTTCACCTATAATAGGTAGTTTTAGTATCATAAGCACATCAGATCATATCTAGGGAGCTATCCCTCATAATCTAGAGTTTCATCTCTCTTATAAGTTCACCCACAACTTGAGAGATGATTCCATGTTACATCAAATTGTAAGAATCTCATAGAGTATCCTTAGGTGCACATTTTGGTGATAATAGTTCTAGCATCCCTAGTGGGACAAGGTCTAAATAGTGGGAAGATTGTTGGTGTGTCTTCTCTCTTATTATCTTTTGGAAGAATTAAAGAAAGCACCAATGGTGACTCTAAATGAATTTCTGGTTGTACGTAGCCTAGGTATCTATTGCTAAAGATTTTGATCAATTCTTTTCTTTTCATGTGACGTATGAAGTTGATATGGATGGCTATGAGGAGAATCCTTACCATACACCTCCCTATCAACATTTTAATGATGCTTTCTATCCTTATTAATAGTCCTATCAAGAATACCATCCTCCCTATGATTCATGGCAGTCTTATGATCAACCTAGTCCCTTTCCAAATGAGTATGATGTTGTTGACTAGTCATATTACCCATATTCACCTCAGCCTTATCATGAGGAGTTAAGCAATATAATTAGTTAGGAGGCAAAATATGAATCTTTGAAAACCTTTCTTGAAGAATTTAAATAGCCTAGTCACTTTTTCCAATCTTATTACACCTCTCATTCTCAAAATTTGTGAGAAATTATTCCAAAGTTTATAGAATTGGAAAAGCATATGAGTGTTCTAGATAAGTGTTGTGATGAAACTCTTGGTGGTCTTGTGGATTGGTTAAGAGTTTTAGTTGGATTTTTAATGGAAATATGGGGGTATGTTGAGGAATAAAATCAATATGTCATTATTGAATGATTATCCATGGCAAGAGAGGCTTTTCAATGGTGGATTGATAGGTTAGAGAGATGTAAAACTCAAGAGGCTATGGAACAAGTTACAACTATAAAATAATCTCCAAAAGCTATGAAGAGCCTCAATAAGATAAGGAGGATGATGAAAGCTTGTATGAAGAAGATCCCCTTCCTATTGCTCATCCTATCTTACCTCTCCCTCAAAATCCCATTCAATAAGTTTTACACATCTCCATGACCATCCATGAACATTACACTCCATCCCCAACCCATAGACCTATATATATTTCTTCCACCATTCCACTCCTTGAAGAAGAACCTATTCAATCCTCAAAAGAGCCTACTAGTTCTGAGCTTCCAACTTGGGACCAAACTGTGAAGTCTTGGGGAAAGAAAGAGGTTAAAAGATAAGTCCAATAAGATGATGAAAATCATGAAGTGGCTATGAAATAAAGTGATGTGCCCTTAACCCAATAAAGCCTTGTTATTATCTAAAAGTCATATCAAGAGCTGTCTCTTTCTCCCATATCCATTCATGAGCCTCTCGCTACACCTTACATCATTTATTTATCTCATTCATTAATTTTTCACCCTCCCACCCCATATGTTCCTAAATAAGAACCTCTTCTAAGGGAAACATCAAAGGAGTAATAAATTCAGTTTGTAGCAGAGTAAGAGGATGACACAAGTGATGATGAAGTAGAATTTATCATTGGAACTCCACTTAGCACTATCAAGCATAACTCACCCTTCTTGAACCAAGATAAATAAGACTAAAATGAAGCTAAATCTACTCATAATAATGATGGAGATAGACTTAGAGTGAGCCATACAACCAAGGATCAAGATGAGGTGTTTGAAGAAGTTCATGAGGAAGAGGTGATCCTTGATGTGAGAGATGACAAAGAAGAATGGCTGCAACAGATTGAGTTTCTATAAGGGCTAAAAGAAATTTTTAAGGTTGAAGGAAAATTATATGACAAGATAGATCAAGAAGTCTCCATGAGAGATAATGATCAAGATTGGGAAGATTACACTAAGCTCCTTGATGAGCTTAAAGAAGTTACAGCTAACAAACCACTTGTATATTCTCAAGACATCATGGGCAACCAAGAAATATGCTTTGATGAGGCATCATTGGATCATGTAGAAACTAAGGAGTCTTATGAAGAAGATGAGGTAGATTAAGTTCAAGAAGAATTCATATTTATAAGTGATTTGTTTCAAATTATCTCAGTTACATTGAAATCCATGCCAAGAAGATTATCCAACACCATGAGAAAGGTGAAGGCTTCCACACCAATGTTTAAATGGAGACATGTCTCATATATCCCTTCATTTTATGAGGCAAGAAGAGTTTAAGATTTTCCCTTTTATCCATGATAAACAAATTCTTTCAATATAGTATGTGTTTAGTTTGTTTATTTTAGTTTGCTTTAGTGTTCCCTAAGTGCTCTTGAAGCACAAGTTGTTTGTTTGCTTTTTTGTTGGTGTGTGTCTTTGATTTTATGTGTGTGGGTAAACCATCTTGTTTCCCTTGATTAAAATGTCTTTTCAAGTCAATTATATTGTCTATATGCATGAATCTATGCCTAATGGAGGTGTAAGGCAACTAGTCTTAGGCATAGTTAGCATGCCACCCTTAGGAATCACCAAGAATATTGACCAAATTTGACCCCAATTCAAATTTGGGTCAACCCCTACTATTTTAAACTTTTGAGTAAAGTTTAATATTTCCTATGGGGTTGCCTATTGTCTTATATGTCCACTTGCCCTTCCCCTAGTCCTTATTGAAGTCCATTATCCTGGTACCAGCCTAGTCAATAAAAGTCAACATTGGTCAACCATAGTCAAAATTATTCAAATGTTCAATTTATTTTTTAAATATTTAAAAATGGTCTTTGATAGGTTTTAATGTGTTCACAAGTCATAAATTAACCATTTTCTAGGTCTCATATGCAAAAAGGGTCATTTGGCCACATTTCTAGCTCATTAATTGACTTGTATGGATGATGGGAGTTAAAAAATGTCCTTAGGCTATTATGAATGTGGATAAGGTCAAATAATGTCAAAATCAGTTAGGGGACAACTAGAAATTAGTTATGATCAAGAAATAGCTATTTTCCCTAAAAAATAGGAGTTTTTGGGAACTTGTATGGACTTCTCAAGAACATAGTCAGCTAAAAACGTGGTAAGAGTAACTTTTCACCTCCCATCATCCATTTCAATGCCTAGTTTTCAAGAATAATTCAAAAAAAAACATCCGCAACTTGCTTTCCTTCTTTTTCCATTGGCAAGCAAAGGAAGGGAAAGTTCAAGCACTCACTATGGAAGCTACAGGTGGAATTGGAAAGAGTGATTATAGGGGTGGACATTAATATGAAGTAAATTCACTTTCATAGCAATAAGTTTCAATTTGGTTTGTCCTCCTTTACGAACAATCATTTACACTCAAGGTAGCTTTTTATGAAATTATATTTAAGATGGGTATAATTTGTATCTATTTATTATTTTTAGAGATCCATAGAGATGTTTGAGTTTGATGAAGTGTTTTCAAGTGGTAATAAGGCCATATATAATTGTGTTTCATCATCTAATGACTTCACTTTCAATTCCTTTAAGGAAGAATTCCAAATTGTGCTTATTGCTCATAGTTTGCATTCATGGGCATATAACCTGAGTTTTGAAATGTAGAAAATGGTTCGATGGGAGGATAAACATTGTTGGATCCATTTTTATAATGTTTTTCATTCAAATCCATTATGAGATATCATTCAGCTTCTTTAAATCAAATTGCTTATACTCCCTTGTTCACTGCCATGTCTATAGAGTGTGCCTATAATCACTTTATGCTTGAGCTCTAGGAGGATTGTATGGAGATGTTATGGTAAAATATAATGTGGAGTTCATGTTTTAAGATCCAACATTCCCCAAGATCCATGTCTTTCATGTTATTAAGCTAAAAATTCTATGCCAAGGCAAGGTTTCACTTCAAAAGATTGATCATACCACATTGGGTTCTTAGTCCCTAAAGGACCAAAATAGAGGTCCTAAGGGTTGTTGTAGATATATAAAAACATGTCTCCTTAAGGTTTTAAAATCCATAACTTATCAAGATTGTTTTATCTAGTGAGGATAAGACATATGCTAATTTTGAGGAGTAGAGGGTGAGTGAAGATGGGAGTTTCTGAGCTTTAAAAATGGCTAAAAAGCACTAAATTTTGACAATGGAGTCTATAGGACATTATCCAAAAAGTTCATTTTTCACTTCATTTTGATGATCTTGGAATATACTATAAATTTTAATTATTATAATGGCTCAAATGATACTTTAAATCTAAGAGGGCATGATATAAGTATAAATCCAATGTCTTAAACCCTAATATATGTTTCTTTGTCCATACACAGGACTGTAAAGAATCACCTACAGGCATAAAAGGGTAAGGTTTGTGAAATAGGTGAGGTCATGAACAAGTTGATGAGATTTCATGGTTTTTAATAAAATAAATACTTATATTCCATTATATGAACCATGATTGAGTCCATATTGACCTATAAGACACCTACATGCCTAAAATGAATTAAAAAATAGCCACCTACAAATAAGCAGATAGTGGAATGAGGATTATGGCATTTAGAGAAGTGTTAAATAACTTTAGGGTTGATAAGGTTACAATGTTAAAAAATAATGAATTATGTAATATAAATGAGTTTATAAATAATAAATCAATATCAATTGCATTCCATTCTCACCATAAATAACCTACAAGTAGGGTCTTGGGACTGTCTCAGTCCATAAAAGATAGTAAGTAATTGGAAGGCCTAAAAGTGTCAAGATGATATATAAAAAGAATGGTTAAAATTTTAATAATTATATGTATCAAATAGGATATAAAATGTATTGACACATTCATTATAACCTCCAAATAAAGGTTTCTAAAACAAAAGCACCATGTTCACTGTCACAAACAGGCAGGGTCTTAATTACGAGTAACATGTTGAGAGTTTGATACCTAAAGAAGGGAATGAGAGTTTAAAATAGTATAATGTGGATTAATAATAATAAAATTAAGGAAATTATATGTCAAAAACACGCTCAATCCACCTAAGGCCCTTTTCTCATAGCAAAATGGACTCAGTTCGTACAAGTAGGGTAGGGAAAGCCTTGTTTCAAGAGGTGAATTTGGGGGTTCCACTTAAGAGAGAGGTTTTGAGTGGATCCCTAGGTTACATAAGAATTAAATAAGGTTAATGAAAATTAATTAACAAATTTTATGCATCAAAGATGTTTGGAAGGAGTATCCATGAGGAGGTTTGGACAAGAATAGGCAAAAACAATGTTTTTCACCATTTTTTTAGAAGATTGAGATGGTTAGACCCCCTAACCATGGAAAAAAACAAAACCATTTGTTAAATTTTGTCATTAGTACCATTTTAAGCATTTAAAATACTCACTTTTATCAAATAAATAGGCCTAATACTCTCTATTTTGTCTCAGAGTAGGGGCAGTCCCTTCATGCATAAGAATGATAGTGTTGGGGAAAAGTGAAGAATGGTGAACCAAAGACCAATTGGGTTAGTTAATAAGGTTTTAATAGCTAGGTTAAAATTTTAGGAACATAATAAACCTTTTTATAAGGTATGAGGGCAAATAGGGTACCCTACACAAGAAGAGTTACAATCATATGTGAAAGAAATCCTTGAACCTAGAAGCCAAACAAAGGTCAATTCTAATTTAAATATTTTGTAAAGTAATTAAAATGATTGAAGGAATTTTTTAGGGTGTATAAATAGGTTTTAAAACCCTTGGTTTTCAAATAAAGTCTCCAAGAAACCATTTTTGGCTTAGGAAGCACTCAAACCCTAAAAGGAAGTAAAAATGGAGCTCGAGTGTCAACTTCAAGTGCTTGGAAATTCCACAAATTTTTTCATGGAAACTTGATCAATTCAATAATAAGGTCTTAGAGGAGCCAAAAGTGGCATTTTATCATATTTCCAATGTGTATCCTGCATGAAAAAATGCTAAGAGGGTTAGTCACTCCAAAACCCTCCAAAAAGCATGATTTAAACTTGATGAGAAAGAAACACCAAAAAAATAACTCAAGTGGAGTTTAAAGCTTGAAAATCATCATTATTACCTTGATAACTCTCTTAATATCCACCTCATACCACTAGTATGTACCTTTAAGTGTAGGGTTGTACGAAATAGACTAAGAAAGAACATTTAATGTTAGAACAGGGGTCTGTCAGATCATCAAGAGCTCAAATTAAATATGAGGAATTTTGAGGAGATTAAAAAAGTTAATAATAGGATAATTCCTCATGTCACATGTTTGGGAGCATAAAATATTCATTTTTTAGTCTTTTAGGCTAAAGAGGCCTAATTAAGCCTAATTAGGAGGACTAATGGATCAAAAAAACACTTGCCTTGGGTGTTGAACCATGAAATTTGGCATAGATAATAATGGAGGAAAATGGTACTCAAAAATGGTCTAACTTATTCTTGTAAGTCCATAAATTATCCTACACAAGTGGACTTGTGTAGAAATATTACTGCAAGAGAACTAGGCCTAGAGAAGGCTCTATAAGCAAAATAGGATCTTAATGAGAGTTTAATGGTTAAAAATGGATTGTTTCTAGTCCAAAATGATGTAAATAGGCCTTCCATGAATAAAAATTTCACCAATTGAGATAAATCCAAATTTCAGCTAATTTGGCCAAATTAGGCCTAATGAGATAAGGAGGCCTTGTGACACCTAAGAGGGGAATTAATGATTGCAGGTAATGCAACTATTTGATATACTCCAAGATTATTTCCAAGTGTAATTAGGATTAAAATTTCAATATCCAAGAGATCTCATGATCAAGTTCTTTCCTTTTACCACTTGTCAAAAAGGAGTCAGTTTTCCAAAGGAGAATTATTAAGGAGTTTCAACACCACATGTGAGGAAAGAGATCAGTTTACGATGGGAAAATGTTCACATAAATTTAATAACTCATTATACACTTCATTTCTATGATTTTTAACTAATCCTCACCTTTGGATAATTATCTTTGTGCCTCTTCAACTTCTCACTTCTTCCAAGTTCTATAAATACAAGCCACTTTTGGATTTGAAAGGAGATTACAACTCTTAGCATGGTATAATCCCTACTATAATTGTACCTAGATTTATAATTAAGCTAATGAGAAGCAAGATAGCTAAAATCTAAGTCCATTTTCACTATGTGTTAAAGTGATAGATCTTGAAATTCAAGTATAGATTCAGTTCACCTCATTTTCATGCAATCCTTGAATGTGTTTCTACAAATGACTTCTCTTTTAACAAGTTTCATGATTTGTATGTTGTTTCAATGAATATTGGAGTGTGTATGAGTTTTGTAGTGTCATATCTGACCTTCCCTTCACTTGCCTTCATTTGTTGAGCTATTATTTCCCTTCATGAAAAATAGTAATGTTAGGGATCTCCATTAATGTTGTTGAGGCTAGTTTGGATATCTTAGTTCATTATGAAAATGCCAAGTGTATGAATGGAAGAAACTTTTGCTATATCACCTCCTAGTTTAGGTATGATTTATTTATCTTTCTCTCCCTTTTCACCCATAATAGGTAGTTTTAGTAGCATAAGCACATCTAGTCAAATCTAGGAAGCTAGCCCTCATAATCTATAGATTCATCTCTCTTATAAGTTCACCCAAAACTTGAGAGATGATTCCATGTCACATCAAATTATAGGAATCTCATCGAGTATCCTATGGTGCATAATTTAGTGATAATAGTTCTAGCACACCTGATGGGATAAGGTCAAAATAGTGGGAATATTGTTGGTGTGCTTTCTTTCTTATAATATTTTGGAATCATCCAATCAAGCACTAATTTTGACTCCAAATGAATTTATGGTTGTAATCAACCCATCTAACTATTACTAAATATTTTGATCAATTCTTATCTTTTCATGTGACTTATGAAGTTGATGTGGATGGCTATGAGGAGAATCTTTACCATACACCTCTCTATCAACATTTTTATGACCCTTTCTATCCTTATCAATAGTCCTATCAAGAGTACCATTCTCCCTATGATTCATGGTAGTCCTATGGTCAACCTAGTCCCTTTCTAAATGAGTATGATGTTGTTGACCAGTCATATGACCCATATTCACCTCAGCCTTGTCATGAAGAGTTAAGAAACACCATTAGTTGGGAGGCAAAATATGAAGCTTTGAAAACCTTTCTTGAATAATTTAAACAACCCAGTCACTTTGTCCAAGCTTACTACACCTCTCATTCTCAAAATGTGTGGGCAGTTATGTCAAAGTTTCTTGAATTGGAAAGCATATGAGTGTGCTAGATAAGTGTTGTGATGAAACTCTTGGTGGTCTTGTGGATTGGTTAAGAATTTCAATTGGATTGTAAATGGACATGTGGGGGTATGTTGAGGAAGAGAATCAATATGTCACTAGTGAAGGATTGTCCATGGTAAGAGAGGCTTTTCAATGTTTGATTGATAGGTTAGAGAGATGGGAAAATCAAGAAGCTATGGAACAAGTTGTATCTATAAAAGAATCTCAAAAAATCTATAAATAACTTCAAGAATATGAGGAGGAGGATGAAATATTGTATGAATAAGATCCCCTTCCTATTGCTCATCCTATCTTA
Source organism: Torreya grandis (assembly GCA_037957365.1). Classification (NCBI taxonomy): domain Eukaryota; kingdom Viridiplantae; phylum Streptophyta; class Pinopsida; order Cupressales; family Taxaceae; genus Torreya; species Torreya grandis. The sequence goes on from JARHVA010001172.1 coordinate 735,723, forward strand.
CCTCTCCCTCAAAAGCCCATTCAAGAATTTTTACCCATCTCCATACCCATCCATGAACATTACACTCCTTCCCAAACCCATAGACCTAAATACATATCTTCCACCATTCCACTCCTTGAAGAAGAACCTATTCAATCCTCAAAAAAGCCTACTATTTTTGAGTTTCCAATTTGGGACCAAATTATGAAGTCTTAGGGAAAGAAAGAGGTTAAAACAGAAGTCCAAGAAGATGATGAAAATCATGAGGTGGTTGTGAAAGAAAGTGATGTGCCATCAAACCAACAAAGCCTTATTTTTATCCATGAGTAATATCAAGAGCTTTCTCTTTGTCCCATAACCATTCATGAGCCTCTCACTACACCTTACATCCCTTATTCAGCTCATTCATCCATTTTCCACCCTCTCACCCCATATATTCTTGAAGAATAACCTCTTTTAAGGGAAGCATCAAAGGAGGAATAAATCTATTTTGCAATAGAGTAAGAGGATGACACAAGTGATGATGAAGAAGAATTTATCATTGGAACTCCACTTGGGACTTTCAATAATAACTCACCCTTCTTAAACCAAGAGAAAGAAGACTAAAATGAGGCTATATCTACTCATAAGAAGGATGGAGATATAATTGGAGTGAACCATATGACCAAAGATCAAGATGAGGTGTTTGAAGAAGAATTTCATGAGGAATATGTGATCCTCGATGTGAGAGATGACAAAGAATAATGGTTACATAAGATTGAGTTTCTACAAGAGTGAGAATAATTTTTCAAGGTTAAAGGAAAAGTATATGAGAAGATAGAGAAATAAGTCTCCATGAGAGACAATGATCAAGATTGGGAAGATTACACTAAGGTCCTTGATGAGCTTAAAGAACTTGTAGCTAACAAACCACTTATTTATTCTCAAGACATCATGGGTAACTAAGAAATATGATTTGATGAGGCATCATTGGATCATATAGCAACTAAGGAGTCTTATGAAGAGGCTGAGGTAGTTGAAGTGCAAGAATAATTCATCTTTATAGGTTATTTGTTTGAAATTGTCTTAGCTACATTAAAATCCATGCCAAGAATATTAGCCAACACCATGAGAAAGGTGAAGGCTTCCATGCCAATGTTAAAATGGAAACATGTCTCATGTATCCCTTCATTTTATGAGGTAGGAAGAGTTTTAGATTTTCCCTTTGATTTAGGAGGAATAAATTATTTTAGGATAGTGTTTGTCTAGTTTGTTTGTTTCATTTTGCTTTTATGTTCCCTATGTGTTCTTCAATAAAAAGTTGTTTATTTTATTTTTTATTGGTGTGTGTCTTTCATTTTGTGTGTGTGGGTAAACTAATTGTTTACCTTGATTCAAAGTTTTGTTCAAGTTAGTTAGAGTGGCGATATGTATGACTCTATCCCTAATGGAGGTGTAAGGCAATTGGTCTTAGGCATAGCTGACATGCCACCCCTAGGAATAACCAAGAATGTTGACCAAATTTGACCCTAAGTCAAATTTGGGTCAACCCCTACTATTTTAAACTTTTTAAGAAAGTTTCATATGTTATATGGGGTCTCTTATTATCCTATATGTCCACTTGCCCTTCCCCTAGTCCTTGTTGAAGTCCATTCTCCTAGTATTGGATTAGTCAACAAAATTCAACATTTATAAATCATGGTAAAACTTAGTAAAAGGTTAAATTTATTTTTTAAATATCCTAAAATGGTCTTTAATAGGTTTCAATGTGTTCACAAGTCATAAATTAACCATTTTCTAGGTCTCATGTACAAAAAGGGTCATTTGGCGACATTTCTAGCTTATTAATTGACTTTTACAGATGATGGGAGTAAAAAAATATTGTATCAAAGTATTATGAATGTGGATAATGTAAAATCATGTCATTATCAGTCAAGGGATAGTTAGAAATCAGTTACGATCAAGAAATGGTAGTTTTCCCTAAAAAAATAGGAGTTTTGGGCACTTATACAGACTTCTCATGTCCATCATCAACTAAAAACGTGGGAAGAGTAAATCTTCACCTCCCATCATCCATTTCAATTCCTAATTTTTAATAATAATGCAAAACGTTTCATTTGCAACTTATTTTCCTTCTTTTTCCATTTACAAGCCAAGGAAGGGCAAGTTCAAGCACTCACTATGGAATTTACAGGTGGAATTGGAAATAGTTATTATTGGGGTGGATATTACTCTAAATTCAATTCACTTTCATAGAAAAAAATTTAATTTGGTGCCTCCTCCTTTATGAACAATCATTTACACTTCAAGTAGCTTTTTATGAAATTATATTCAAGAGGGGTATAGTTTGTATCTGTTTCCTATTTTAAGAGATACATGGAGATATGTGAGTTTAATTAAGTGTTTTTAAGTGGTAATAAGGACCTATTTAATGGTTTTTAACAATATAATTCCTTCACTTTTAATGCATTTAATGGATAATTCCAAATTGTGCTTATTGCTCAAAGTTTGCATTCATGGGCATGTAACCTGAGTTTTGTAATGTAGAAGATGGTTCCATGGGAGGATCAACATGATTAGATACATGTTTTCAAGGTGTTTCATTTAAATCCATTGTGAGATATCACTCAACTTATTCAAAGCTAATTTCCTATACTCCCTTGTTCATTACCCTGTCTGTAGAGTGTGCCTACAGTCACTTTATGCTTGAGCTCCAGGAGGATTGTAAGGAGATGCTATAGTAAAATACATAGTGGAGTTAATTTTTAAATCTCCAAAATTATCCAAGAGCCATGTATTTCATGTTATGAAGCTAATAATTCTATGTCAAGTCAAGGTTTCATTTCAAAATATTGATTAGACTACAATGGGTTCTCATTCCCTAAAGGACTAAAATAGAAGTCCTAAGGGTTGTTGTAGATCTCTAAAAACATGTATCCTTGAGGTAATAAGACCCATAACTTACCAATATTGTTTTATATAGTGAGGATAATACCTATTCCAATTTTTAGGAGTAGAGGGTGAGTGAAGATGGGAGTTTCCAAGATTTAAAAATGGCCAAAAAACACTAAATTTTACCAATGGAGTCTACAAGACATTGTCCAAAAAGTTCATTTTGTAATTCATTTTGATGATATTAGACTATGATATCAATTTAAATGATTCTAATGGCTCAAATTATTATTTAAATCTAAGAGGGCATGAGATAATTATAAATCCAATGTCTTAAACCCTAATGTATGTTTCTCTATCTGTACACAGAACTATAAGGAATCACCTACAGATAGAAAACGGTAAGGTTTGTGAAATAGGTGTGTTCATGAAAAATTTGATGATATTTCATGGTTTTTAAGAAAAATAATAATTATAATACATTATATGAATCATGATCAAGTCCATCTTGACCTAGAAGACACCTATAGGCCTAAAATGAATGAAAAAATAGCCACCTATAGCTGAGCAGATAGTGGAATGAGGATTATGGCATTTGGAAAAGTGGTAAATAACTTTAGGGTTGATAAGGTTAAAATGTTAAAACATAATTACTTGTTTAATATAAATTAGTTTCTAAATAATAAATAAATATTAATTTCATGCCATTCTCACCCTAAAATAATCTATAATTAGGGTCCTGGGACTATCTCAGTCCATAAAGGACAATAAGTAATTGGAAGGCCTAAAAGTGTCAAGATGATAGATTAAAAAATGGTTAAAATTATAATAATTATATGGATCAAATAGGATATAAAATTTATTTACACATTCATTATAACATCTAAATAAAGGTGTCTAAAACAAAATCACCCTGTTCACTGTCACAGATAGGCAGGGTCTTAATTGGGAGTAACATGTTGAGAGTTTGATACCTAAAGAAGGGATGAAGAGTTTAAAATAGTATAATTTGGATTCCTCATGATAAAATTAAGGTAATTTTATGTCTAAAATATCCTCAAACCACCCAATTCCCTTTTCTCATAGCAAAATGGACTCAGTCTGTACACGCAGGGTAGGGAAAGCCTTGTTTCAAGATGTGAGTTTGGGGATTCAACTTAGGAGATAGGTTTTGAGTGGATACATATGTTTAAAAAGAATTAAATGAAGGTAATGAAAATTAATTAACAACTTATATTCATAAAATAGGTTTTGAAGGAACATCCATGAGGAAGTTTGGATAAGAACATGTAAAAATAATATTTTTCACCTTTTTTGAGAAGATTGAGATGGTTAGACCCCCTAACCATGGAATTAAAAAAATAAGTTAATTTGGTAATTATTACCTTATGAATATTTTAAAATACTCACTTTTTCCAAATAAATAGGCCTAATACTCTCTATTTTGTCTAAGAGCAAGGGTAGTCCCTTCATGCACAAGAACGGTAGTTTTAGGGAAAAGTGAAGAATGGTGAACTAGAGACCAAAGACAAATTGGGTTACTAAATAAGGTTTTAATATCTGTATAACACATGGAGGAACATAATAAACCTTTATATAATGTATGAGGTCAAATAAGGTACCCTACACAAGAAGAGTTACAGTCATATGTGAAGGAATTCTTTGAACCTAGAAGCCAAACAAAGGTCAATTTTGATTTCAATATTTTGGCAAGTTATTATAATGATTGAAGGAAGTTTTTAGGGTGTATATATATGTTTTAAACCCCTTTTTTTCAAATAAAGTATCCAATAAGCCATTTTTGTCTTAGGAAGCACTCAAACCCTATAAGGAAGCAAAAATGGAGCTCAAATGTCAACTTTAAGAGCTTGGAACTTACACCAAGTTTTGAATGGAACCTTGAGACATTAAAGGAAGTTTAATAAGGTACTTAAGGAGACATAAGTGTAATTTTATCATATTTCCAATGTGTATCCTGCATGAACAAATGCTAAGAGGGTTAGTCACTCCAAAACCCTCCAAGAAGCCTGATTTAAACTCAATGAGAAAGAAAGGCCAAAAAAATCACTAAAATGGATGTTTAAATATTTAAAATAATCAATAAGACATTTATAAATCTCTTAATATCCACCTCATTCCATTGTTATATACTTTCAAGTACAAGGTTGTACAAAATAGGCCAAGAAAGAGCATTTAATGCTAGAATAGGGGTCCATACAGATCATCAGGAGCTCAAATTCAACATGATGAATTATGAGGAATGAAAAAATTTAATAATAGGATACTTTATTATTTCACATGTGTGGGAGAAAAAAATATGCATTTTTAGTCTTCTAGGCTAAAGAGGCCTAATTAGGCCTAATTGGGAGGACTAATGGATCAACAAACATACTTACCTTTGGTGTTGAACCATGAAACTTGGCACAAAGAATAATGGAATAAAAGGGTAAATAAAAATTCTCACTTAATCTTTTAAGTCTTTACATTATCATACACAATTGGACTTGTGTAAAAATAGGGCTACAAGAGGACTAGGCCTAGAGGGACTCTATAAGCAAAATGGGGTCTTGGTGAGATTTTAATGGTTCCAAATGGATTGTTTATAGTCAAAAATTATGTAAATAGGATTTCCATGAATAAAAATTTCACCAATTGAGATAAATCCAAATTTTAGCTATTTTGGCTAAATTAGGCCTAATGAGACAAGGAGGCCTTATGACACCTAAGAGGGGAATTGATGATTGTAGGTAATGTAACTATTTGAGATACTCAAATATAATTGAAAAGTGTCCTTGGGATGAAAATTTAACTATCCAAGAGATCTCATTATCAAATTATTACCTTTTACGAATGATTTCTCTCCTAATAGGTTTCATGAAGTGTATGATGCTACAATAGATTCTTGGAGTCTGTATGAGTTTGGTAGTGTCATATCTAACCTTTCCTTCACTTGCCTTCATTTATTGAGTTTTTATTTACCTTCATTAAAAACACTAATTCTAGGAAGATCCATTAATGGTGTTGAGGCTAGTTTGGTTATCTTAGTTCATTATGTAAATTCCAATTGTATGAATGGAAGAAACTTTTGGTGTATCACCTCCTAGTTTAGGTTTGATTTATGTATATTCCTCTCCCTTTTCACCAATAATAGTTAGTTTTATTATCATAATCACATCAATTCATATCTAGGGATCTATCCCTCATAATCTAGAGATTCATATCTCTTATAAGTTCACCCACAATGAGAGATGATTCCATGTCATATCAAATTGTAGGAATCTCATAGAGTATCCTAGGGTACATAATTTGGTGAAAATAGGACCATATATCTAAAATAATAGGTCCTATATCATAATATCTTTAATACCAAGAGGAATCAATAAATTATATCTCTAATGAAAGTTGGGAAGAATAAGTAGAAGAAGCCATGGGTGATAATCAGGGAAATATAGAAAATTTTAAAGGGAATAGGATGCCTTAAAAAGATATAACCTTTTATTTTCTTATAGTCATATATCTAGTAGATCAAACCTATATGAAGAATGTTTCACCTTTATATCTACCCACTTTTAGGGGTAAATCCTCAGAAGATAAAGATCAATTCCTTTTTGAGTTTAAAGTATTATGTCAGACCTATGATTATACAAATAATAATTAGAAACTCAAAATTTTCCCTTATACATTTAAGGAGGCAACCATGAGGTGGTTTATGGGCCTTACAAGTGACTCTATTAGTACATGGGGAGACATGGAAACCACATTTATTGATAAATATCAAGATTACTACAAAGTAAGGGATAGGAAAGATAACTTATTTAAGATTAAATAGCATGAGGATGAAGCTTTAGAGGATTATCTGGATAGGTTAACATTTGCCCATAAATGTATTGGATATCCAATTATAGAATAAATAGTTAAGATGGTATTCCTTAAAGGACTAGATGATGACTCTAGATATTATCTAAACTTGATGGGCAAATGATACATTGTAAAGTTAACATTTCACCATATTTTAGACTTGTCCACTAACTACTCTAGGACAAAACCAAGAACCAAGAAAGGAAAATTAGGTAAGTCCACTAAAGTTAGTCAATTTATGGAGGAGTTTGATAATTTAAAAACTAACATTTTAGTCCAATTTAACACTATGTTGGATGTCCTTCAATCCAAATCCAATTCTACCACAAAACCCTTAACTATTTATTTCCCAAAATGTAGGTTAAAGCATGCTCTTAGAGAATGTCCTCTAGATAAAATAGAGATATGTGGGATATGTGATGGTAAATACCATGACACAACCCATTTCACTCATATATTTGTATTAAAAATTCAATTGAAATAGAATATATAGCTCATAGAATACTTGAATTACATTCAAAGATAGAATCCATTTCCAAAAAACTAAACCCAAGGTTAGTTTGGTCCAAGGAATCCAATTAATCCATGGATGATAAATTGGACTACTCAAGTACCTCAACCTATGTTGGGACAAGCACATCCACCATAGACCAATTAAAAATGGATGATGCCTCAACCTTGGATGATGCCTCAACCTTGGATGATGCCTCAACCTTGGATGATGCCTCAATGACCATGGATGCCCCAACCATAGTCACAACCATGGGTAAATACACAATGAAATTCTAATCCATAGTTTAACCCATAAATTAGGTTTCCACCATAGTAATATTTTATGACACCCCCCATCATTTAACCTATAGAATAGGTTTATTGGACATAATTTACTTATTATCCAGTGGTTAACCCCAAGAATAAACCATTATCCCCTATTTATGTAAATGAAAAAGGAGAAACTATGAGTGTAGGAGCTATTGAGTTTGAAAATATTTAGCTTAGATCAAGCATAATGATTCAAGAACCTCCTATCACCATCTGTAAAATTCCTAATGAAAAACTAATAATAGATCCACCTCAACCCATAGTCAAAAAAGAGGAATCAAATAAAAACATAGAGAATATAGAGGAACATGTTATGGCTCCTCTACCCATTCCTTTCCCTAGAAGACTAGAAGAATTTGAGAATAAGTAAGAGACTGATTTGATTTAGGAATTAAAAAAATTAAACATTTAGATACCCTTGTTACAATCTATCAAAGATATTCCATAATTGAATAGAGTCATTAAAAGCCTATATGTTAAGACACTTCAAATAAAGAAACATTACCCAAAGAGCATACACATAGATGGTAAACTAGTTGGTCTTTTAGTAGGAAAATTACTTCTACCTAAATACACAAACCCAGGTATTCCAATCATAATAGTAACCATAGGGGAAAAAGAGATACCCAATGTTTTGGTAGATTTGGATGTAAAATTTAATGTAATGACAATTGATACTCTATAGACATTGTCCCTTACAGGGATGCAACCTACCTCTACCATTCTCTAAATGGTTGATTAGTCAGTTGCTAAACCAAAATGCACTATAGAAGATGTTTTTTTAATAATTGATTCATGGGACAATCTAGTAGATTTTATGGTGTTGTAACCCCAAACCAAGAAATTGGGATGTTCTCTTATTTTAGGAAGACCCTTGTTGGTTATTATAGAAATATTAATAGATTGGAGGATAGGATATATGACCATTTAAAATGGTCTAAAAGCAAAATGACTATCTGTATATCCCCTTGTAAAACCCTCAATGGACTACACTAAAAATTTATGGGTGGATTGACTAGAAATAAAAAAGAACAATCTTTCATCCCTAGCCAAGATAATAGTACAAGGACACATAGAAGAATTAATTGGTGAGTTAGTACATAATCTAGAAGGATCCACTAGCCTTATGATCCTAGCTATAGACTCTATCAATCTACTAGATATGGACTCTAATAGTCCATCAGCTACAGACTTAATTAGAATAGATGTTATAGACTCATTATTTGGGCATAACTCTCATCTCACCTATTCAACATATGACCACAGACCATTTCAAGAAAGTATTTTAAATTGATTAGAAGAAAAACTAACTAATTTTCTAACTACATTTCATTGTCCATTAGCTAGAACCATTCCTCCAAGAGATGTATTTGTAAAAAATGTAACTATATTTCATATGTTATTACCCCATCCATTTCCTCTTAACTCCCTAATGAGTTAATTTAAACAAGTAGAGTCTATTCATCCTGAAACCAAACAAGTTATGGTGTCACCAAGAAAAACATTAAACATAAATAATTAGTTAACCTATGACCAAGAAGTAAAGGTTTTTGATGTCCTAAAAAAACATACCAAATATTTTTCTTGAGACTACATAGACATGAGAGGAATTCATCCTAGTGTATATACCCACCACATTTACATAAATTAGGTTAAATTAGTTAGATAACCATAAAGATGAAAAACTTATCATTAAGGGATATAGTAAAGATGGAGATAGAGAAATTTTATGATGTGGGATTCATTATCCTATCTTAGAGATATAATGGGTTTCTCCACTATTAATTATACCCAATAAAAATGGGAAATAGAGAGTGTGTGTAGATTACCAAGAGATAAACAAAGCTACTATGAGGGATTATTTCCCTCTTTTTTTTATTGATCAGGTGATTGATATTATGGTAGGAAAAAATACTTTTCTTTCTTGGATGGATTTAGTGGGTACAATTAGATAACAGTGGTAGCTGAGGATTAAGAAAAAACTACTTTCACCTATCTATGGGTAACATTCCATACATAGTCTTATAATTTGGATTTTTTAATGTTCCATCTATTTTTTAATGAGTAGTTATAGATATATTTTGTGATATGATTAATGACTATGTATAAGTTTATATGGATGGCTTAACTACTCATGGAGACACATTTGATGAATATTTACATAATCTAGACAAGGTCTTAATGAGGTGTGAAAATGCCAACTATCACTAAGTCATGATAAATGCCTAATGATGATGGGTTAAGGCATAATATTAGGACACCAAATCTCTACCAAAGGAATCCAAGTAGATCCTAAAAAAAATGAAGTAATTTCTAACCTACCTGATCCTCAGAACCAAACTAATATTAAAAACTTCTTAGGTCATGCTAGTTATTATAGATATTTTATAGAAGACTTCAACAAAATTGTTGCTTTTATGTTTTTGCTAACAAAAGATAATGAATTTGTATGGAGTGATGACTGTCAGAAATATTTTTAAAACATTAAAGAGAAATTGAGTCCTACTCCAGTGTTGAGAGGAATCAATTGATAAAATCATTTTCACATATACATTTATGCCTCTAATTATGCAATGGGGGCAATTCTAAGATAAAAGGATGAAAATGACCATAAGTATGTTATTTATTACATTAATAAAAATATCCCACCTACTGAAAGGAATTATACAACCACAAAAAATAATTCCTTGCTATGATTTATGCCATCAATAAATTTAGACACTATATTATAGGATATAAGATTTTTATATACATAAACCATTCAGTCATAAGATATCTCAAGAATAAACTTATAGTAAGAGGAAGAATCATAAGGTAGTTATTAATTTTGTAAGAATTTGATATAACCATTATTGATAAACTAGGTAAGTTTAATGTGGTTGCATATTTTTTATTTATGATAAACACTGTAGATGATGAAGAACCAGTTGAAGACATCTCTCCAGATGAATAATTGTTTGTTGTTTTAGTAGAACTACCATGGTTTGCTGATATATCCAACTATTTGGACATAGGGAAGTTTCCTTTTCATTTCACTTGTAAATAAATTAAATGTTTAATCAAATAAATATCTTATTTTAAGTGGATTAATGGAATGCTATTTACATATGAACCTGATCATGTATTTTGTAGGTGTGTAACATATAATAAAGCCTATGACATCATTAGAGATTGTCATGATGAACTAGGTGGAGGTCATTATTTATCAAAGATAATCATGCATAAGATCCTAAGATTATGATATTATTATCCATCTCTTCATATGAAATTAAATAAGTACATCAAGTAGTGTGATCCATGTCAAAGGATGGGATAGCCTACACTATCATCAGAGATGCCTCTTTATCCCCAAATGGTGTTAGAACCATTTGAGAAATGGGGGATAAACTTTTTTTTCCTTATAGATACTCCATCCCAATGTAAGTAATATCTCCTAGTATGTACATATTATGTCACCAATTGGTTTGAGGTCCAATCTTTATCTTTTACTAGAGAAGAAGTGGTAACAAATTTCCTATATTTCAAAATCAAGTAATAGTTTGGTGTAGCTAGAGAGATAGTCTCATATTGGGGACCATAATTTATGTCTAATATGATCAATAAATTCATATAATTTAACCAATTTAACCATAGAAAGTCCTCCCCTTACCATCCACAATCCAATGGTCAAGTAGAGGTTACCAATAGGGAGCTAGGAAACATTATACCCAAGATAGTCAGCAATAGCATAAAAGACTAGGAAACTCAAGTACTGGAGGCAATATGGGCCTAAAACACTACTTAGAATATAACCACTATATTTTAATGCTATTATTTGTTGTATGATAACAAATATTTAATCTTAATTGAGTTTAAATTTCAAACATTAAAAATAGTAATTGAAGTAGGCATTGATTTGGATAAGGCACAACAAGATAGGATCTTCCAACTAAATGAGCTTGATGAGATGAGGATGGAAGATTTACAATAGACATAAATGATATAGAACTAGAGAAAATATTGGCATGGTTCCCACATCAAAGAGATAAATTTAAAGAAGGGGACTGGGTACTCTTATTTGACTCCAGATTTCATCAATTCAATGGAAATTTGAGATCGAGATGGTTAGGCCCATACCAAATAGAAAAAATCTTTGATAATGGATCAATACAGCTACTATTAATAAATGGGAATCAAAAGACTTTGTTGTTAAATTGGCATAGACTAAAACTATACCAAAAGCCTATCAACAAGGAGGAATTTATTCAAAACCTCAAAAATGAAGTTATTTTCATAGAAGAACCTAGTTCTTCTGTGATATCAACTCTTTGATGGTCTAAATCTGAAAAAATAAGAATGGGACCACTCCTTGGTTTCCTTCTTCCAAAAATAAAATATATATATATATATATATATATATATATATATATATATATAAAATAATAATAATACTAAAAGTAAAAAATTTCAATATTGAAAATCCTTTTTAGGACACTATTGACAATGTTGATCAGAAAACCAACTTGTTGGTTGATCATGCATTGAAGAAATAACCTTGACATAAAAACAAGTAATGGCTAGTCAAGGGAAAAATAAAAGAAAAAAATAGATAAAAATAGAAAATAATAGAATTTGATTAGTTTTTTATCAATTCATTCCAATCAATAACTTCATTGTTGTGTTCATTTGTATACATTTCCTAGGACTAACTTATGCATTTTTTCTATGTTTAGAATTGGTGGTAGGAAAAGAGCAAAGACTATAAGAATGATTAGGTAAGTTAAATATTTTATTTGTATATATTAGGTTACTATAAGTTCCTTTGATTCAAGAATATTTGCTATGAGGAGGTGGTTTGAGTAAATTCAAACTAAAGACATCCTACATAATGTTAAAATAAAGTTCATGTTAGTAGTGATTAGTGACATGGAAAAGTGATGAATTAAAAAGGTTACATATTAGATTTAATCCACATGCACCAACTACTACCCACCTAGTTTGTAGAACCCCAAATCATGATGAAATGGAATTCAATGCACATGATAATGACATGATTATATGGTCTAATCCATGTGTGATAAAGATAAATATTTTCCCAAGTTAGTTTCATAAAATTCTCACATGTTGTTTTATCCTTAATACAAATCACATTAGTAGATGCTAAGACAGTGTTAATAAACAAACCATTGTGAATCTTTCCATTTTTATTGTGAGTTGTGTTTCCCTTACCACTATTTTTTTCACCTACAAGACTAACCCTTGCCTACAAAGCATTGATACAACCACCATGGGACATAAAAAGAGGTCTAAACCAAACTCCATAAAAGGGTTGATGAAGGATGAGATATTTATAGCTATCTTTGAGAAATACATGTCTCTTTTTTTTGTATAATTTCCAAGGATATGACAAATATTTGGTTAAATAATTTCTAGTACATATGGAAGAAGACTCCACTATGGTTTAGAGCATCAAAATACTAGTTTTAATCAGAGTAATTAATTATTCTCAAGAATTTTTGAAGAAGGTAAGAGGTTATTAGGAAGAATCCCTTTTAATGAGTTGATTACACAATTTAATGGTGATAAAAAACTATTTGTAGCATGTATAAAAGATAATCTAGGGAAGTCCAAAGGTATTAAAAGTGAAACCCTATTAGAACCTTATAGGTATGCTACTTTTTAGGTAATTAAATACTTTATTTATGAAGGACAAGGTAGTGTTCTAGGTTGTGAAGCCATGAGGATCATCCTTCATTTCAAATATGGAAGACAACAAACCCAACATAGATTCAACCTACCAATGTACCTATATGGGGGCATTCAAGTTTTGGCTACCAATAGTTCATCTCCAATTTCATACCATAGACTCATTCATTTGATCACACAACATTTTTTATAGAAAATCCAAGTAGCATGGGATTCATTTTAGGAAACTAGAACCAACCAACCTTTATCACCTCCTCCAAAATCCTCTAAAGAAACATTGAGTCCAAAAATAAAATTAGAGGCTTACTTTTCTAGGGTCAGGGTTTCATCTACATAAAAGAGATGGACTAAGTCATAAGCCACACCTATGGCTAAGTAGAGCTCTTAAATGACACCTCAAGTCCAAAATAAGATTGTTACTAAGAAAAAATTAATAACCAAATATTCACAGTCTCACTTGACTCATGAGGCTATAGACATCATTTCATCAAATGCAACACAAGAACCTAAAGCATTTGGTGATCCATAATCATAGATTGACATTCAATAAAATAAGGGTACTCTTTTGAAGAAAGCCAATTCTCCTATGAAGACTAAAAAGAGCCAAAAAGTTCATAATAACATGTTATGATAGTAAAAAGAGGTCATTGTAGCCCTTGATAGCCTTTGTCAAAACCCTCCTTTTCCTCTACCAAAAATAGTGGACATGTTAGCATTACAGGAAGAGCTAATCACAATAACAAACCATGAACCAGTAAAATAAGTTTCTAATGAAAAAGGAATTATGGAATAAAACATGCCAATAGAAATATTTTAGTTTAGGAAGCATCATCTTGTTCTTCCTCTCCAACTAGTGAAACTAGACCTATACTAGATAAAGGAAAGGCCCCTATGGTCTCTAAGGATGAACAACATTCTAGTTCTATAGAATAACTAGAACTACAACTTACTCTTACACTATCTAGAGCTAAGGATATCATAAGATAGCAAGCTATAGATTTTTTGACCTTTTTGGCCCAATTACAATGTAATGATTTTCTTAATTCTTCTTTAAATTAAGGTTTAGATAGTCTTAAGGATAATTCTCTATAACATATAAATGAAATTAGTATGCTTGAATAAAAATTCACTTAATAAGATGAGTAGATAATAGACTCTTATAAATACATCACTAAGTTATAAGAAAAAAATTATTGCTTGAACATCAACTTCATGACTCTTAACAACAAACCTTAATCCTCCATCAGTAACTTTTTGAGTAAGCCTCATCCTCATAAAAACCTTTAGTTAACTAATATTACCAAACCATTATCTCCCATTCTGATTATTTAGATAAATGAAATCAAGTTTTTTTGGAGTTCAAAGAACTCAAGAAAAAAAAATAAGACTTTATAAAAATAATATCAGACACTAAGGGAGGACTTAGAGAAGGAAAAGTAGCAAACCCAAAATGTTGAATTCAATCTCCAAGATACCTCTTAAATATGAGAATGTATTTTAACCTATAGATATCCTTCCCCTTCCTATAGTTTGTATCTACATAAATAATTATATAGGTGGCAATTACTCATAATGTCATGTGATCTATCCTAGAATGTTGAGGACCCCTATATTTTTACACATATTTTAGGGTTCTACCCTAGAAAAATAGGATCTATTATGTGAATTATATTTATGCTACCTAATATGACGAGACTACAATAAATTCTTTATTAATTTATATGTGAGAGAATTCCATTTGATATCCCTTATCTCCACCTATAAGAATCAATTGGCATGGAAAGCTATGCATGATGAATATGTATATAAATTGAAGACCATAGGATTGTACATCAGACCTACTTTTGAGAGTGACAAAATGCTATTATTTAACTTTAGAGTTGCCTATTTGATTCATAAAAATATCAAGGATCATTATATATAATATTTGTATACTTGCATTAATTTTTTTAATTTATTTATCAAACAATATTTTGATGTAGTATTTACAACAAGTACAAGATGTTGGGATACAATGACAATCCCACTAAAATTAACAGAGGCCATGTCCCCAACTAATATAAAATGGATCCTCTAGATATCATGAGTAATAATGGATATGATTATTGATATCCTTAATTTATGAGGATAATAAATGTGGATAGGTATGAGGTTCAAACCACCACTCCCCTTATTCATATTTCATCCTGGTAAAACTAGGCTCCTTAAGTAGATGATCGGTTTCAAATTTGGAGATAGATGGTGTAAACCTATAACAATTTCACCAGTGTATAGGATGACCATTGGGCCAATGAATTCCATGTGTATGAAATCATCCAAATCCTAGAAAATATAAATCATAGTAATGAGAGGATAAAAAGATGAGTTTGCAAAGGGACTTGAAAAAGGTAAAGTGTGGGGGAAATGATGAGTCCAAATTATGACTCATTTTTACCATCAATTTCATTCATCTTTCCTCAATTACCTTTCCTCTTGATTGAATATTTCAAGGATATTAGTCTTATATTTAATCTTCATGAAGTAAATAGATGCTCTATCTTTCTTAGTGAAACTAAATTCTAAGTTATTGATTATGTCACTTTATTATAACTCTTTTCATGTTTAGTTTCCTAATTTTGTGTACATACAAATAATAAAAAATACATAGAGAATAAATACCTTTTAAATGATCTTCCACTTCTCATGAGGAAACCCACATGGAGGATTTTTATATATCTAGTGAACTATAAATTCATTTGGTAAGTTACAAACTCACATAGTCTATTTTAAACCTAGCTTCAGACTCACCTAGTAGCTATGAACTCACTTAGATGTAGCTATGAACCTGTTTAGAAAACATTATAGCCTCCATTAAAGCATTACATCATCTCTACTAGAGTGATGTCATTACTACAAACTCCCTCGGTACTAAAGACCCTTGAAGCATGCCATTGAAGACTCTACCATAATTATATAAATAGAGATATGGACTCTATCAGATTTTCTATAGACCCCAATCTAGATTTTGAACCTATAGCATTGAAGATAGATACTTTGATCTTTTATCAAAATTCTTAAAAAACATTTTGGTTAATTGGTATTTATATTATTACTATAAATATAAATCTATAAATATATTTCCTATATTTTAGTTATTACATATATATATATATATATATGTATGTATATATATATATATATATGTATGTATGTATATATATGTATGTATGTATATATATATATATATGTATGTATATATATATATATATATATATATATATATATATATGTATGTATGTATGTATATATACATATATATATATATACATATATATATATACATATATATATATAAATATATATATATATATATATACATATATATATATATATATGTATGTATATATATATGTATGTATATATATATATATATATATATATATATATATATGTATATATATATATGTATATATATATATATGTATATATACATATACATACATACATACATACATACATATATATAGATATGTGTGTGTGTGTGTGTGTGTGTGTGTGTGTGTGTGTGTGTGTGTGTGTATGTGTGTGTGTGTGTGTGTGTATGTATATATGTGTGTGTGTATGTATGTGTATATATATGTATGTATGTGTGTGTGTGTGTGTGTGTGTGTGTGTGTGTGTGTGTGTGTGTGTGTGTGTATGTGTGTGTGTGTGTGTGTGTGTGTGTGTGTGTGTGTGTGTGTGTGTGTGTGTGTGTGTGTGTGTAGTCTTTTATAGATAATCAATCCAATAGATCTAAGATGGTATTCTTAGTGGATATTGTGACTCACACCTTTTTTCAGCAATGTGTGGTTGTTTTTATTGTAACTATCAATTTCCTATCTTAAGATCTATTGGAATTAGGAAGTTTGATCTTGTTAGAAGAGGATTAGTTACTGTGATCTAAGGATCTACAGTTATAACATTATATATAGAAAGATCTCAGTGTCTTAGAATGTAGTTTTTGAGTTTTTGAATTATCTAGTTGATAATTTGATACAATAATAAAGTTTCATCCACATTCATGTATTTTACCTTGATTACTTAATAAATATGTTTACAATTTATAAGTACTGAGTTTTTTTGCATTCTTATTCCTAAGGAAAGTAAGGGCCCACTCTCCTCAAGAATCAAGAATGTGTTTGTATGGTATTTTTTGTTTTCATTATGTTTATAGTTTTAGTAATTATAAGTGTGTTCAATTCTACAAGCAATGTGTTTACCTTTTAGCTATGTGTTTTTCTTGCATCAGTGTGCTTACCTTTTAGTAGTGTGTTTTATTTCATCAAGTTAGATTACTTTCATTTCTAAAATAAAGTGTTTTGATTATGTATGTGTACTTATTGCATAATCAAGTCTTTTCCATATTAGATTAGATTAGGATAATACACTCAAAGTATCAACACCCCCCAAACCATTACTATAAGCCTACAACCATAAACCTTAATATAGATAGCTTTCGATGCCACCCCTGGTTTGAATGACATCAATAGAAAAGTTAGTTAAATGAAGGGATAAATGACACCCATCAAACATGTAATTATGAAAATCATTGTTTGAATTAGAAACTATACACTATGATATCCATGATAGACAACATTTCATGTGCCAAATAAATAAATAATTACTCTAAAAAAACCATGATATTTTTTTGGAAACCAAATGGGGTTTTAATAAAATATCATAAAATAAACAAAACATATAAATTAGTTTGAGTATAGGTACATCCTTCACCCTCTAGGTGGAATGTATTTATATCCCTCAAACTATGCACTTGATGAATTATAAGATGGTTCAGTGAGATAATGGGATCATCCCCCAAGGTGTGGGACTCTTTAACTCTTTGGAAAAAACCTCTAAAGAAGGTCAGATTCCTTATAAGCTAAATGCATCTAATTTATTATCAACATGCAGGCCTAAAAGAGATAAAAGGAAATCTACTGCTAATTCTAAATCTAAAATTTGTTGAGGGGAAAGGGAGAGAGGTGGTTGATAAAATGTAAAAGGTGATGCACTAAAATTAGAAATATCACCTTTACAGACTTTGAAAAACACACTAAAACTATAAAAAATGAGAAAATATTACACAATCTCCAAAATGGACACTTCACTTGCATAAGTAATTTGTATGAAGATGTAGGACACAATACAAAACTAAGAGGGATGATAAATGGTCCATATATAGTGCTTGCATATACCTATGTGTGCACATTATACAACCTATAAGAGTGATCCAAGTTCTACATAGAAGTGTTAAGAGATGGACAATAATGAGAGGGGAAAGAATTACCCATAGTCAAAGATCAACAAACAAAAAAATACACATAGAATGTAACAATCATGAAGAAAATCAAATTTAATTATCATTAGTTTCAAGGCTCAAGCAGTAAAGGGCTTGTGGAGGGAAAATTTTGGTAGCATTATTTTCCTAGAAATGTCCATCTTTTACAATGTAAGACCTAGGATTTTATAGGAAATGTGAAGCATATGGTTTATTGATTATAATAAAAAATATAATTGAGATAATTAAATTGAATACCAAAAATTGAGACACATAATCTCTTTGTAAATTGGATAGGGATTGCCAAAGGTAATCATGACTTTGACTATGTCCTTGATGCATGGAGATGATTACCCTAAATTTGAATCTATTAACTCAAGCCCTTCTCTTACTAGTTGTGTAGTAACCAATATTTAATCACACAATAGTTATAGCTCAATTTAAAAGGTTTTGTGTGTAGTAATGTGGATATATATCTTATATAATTACTACCTTAGAATATTTTGGCCTAATTTAATTGCTTCAACTTTCAATGTTTCTCTTTGGAGGCTTATAAGTCATGTTTATCTTTAAGACACTTATTTATCATATATGTTCTAGTCATGATCTGGTCATTTTGGTCCCACTCATGCTTTAATGTTATTAGTTATTTTAGCATTAAATTATATAAACTTAGGTTTAGTTCAATTCACTATACAAACTATAACATCCTCTCAAGTCATTCATCTTATAATCTTATAATCCTTGAGACATAACACTCTGATTTTACTAATCTTGCTTATGATTGTCTTAATGGCTAGATGAGCCATCAATTATAAGATGGTACATTTATGGCATGGCATTATCCCATTCATAACCTATTTTGTTACTTAACAATGTCATCCCTTTAATCCATTGGTCCTTGACTGAAATCTATGACCTTCAAGTGTCATTTTCATAATTACTTTGGGCTCTGCATTATAGATATATCAATTGGGCCATGTGTCAAATTCTTATTTTCTTACCCTTTCCCTAGGATCTATCAACTAAGATTTGTTTATTTCTATTTGGTGCTCTCCTATTCGTTAGGTGATATTTCCATTTTGTGCTCAAAGCCTACCATCTCCACATGGATCCTCACTCTTTTGTTGTTTGCCTGAGGCTTCAAATGCAATGCTAACTATTCCTCCTATAGTCAAGTGGGATTTTACCATGTGACATCATTCCACTCACCCACTACTCTAACACACTATTAGGCTTGCATATACCATTATAAGGCCATGGAGAAGTAGCATTACATGTCATGGTGCCATCCCACTCACCTACTAGCTCAGAGGGTTTGAACTTATATAGATGGTTTTGGGATAATGGTTCATTGGGATTATGACATGTGGAAGCATCCCACTAACCTAATTATACACTACTTTACTTAGATGGAAATCTATCATGCAACTTTGAAGAAATTTTACTAAGTGTCAAAAAAAAAATTTAAAGGGCATAGGACCACTGGGAGATTGACACATGGCACTAAGTAACCTTAAAAAATAAATGACTAAGTCCCACTAGTCTAAAAAGTGATGCATGGATTTGGTCAAAGATAGAAAACTTTGTGACTTTTATATGAACACTTTTGTTAAAGACCTAAATACTTAGCCAATTCTTGTGAATTATTTATATTATTCAAATTATCCTTTAGAAATTTTGTTTATAATAAAATTTTTGACTCTTATCAATAATTTTTTTGAAGGAAAAGACTTAGAAGATTCTTCACAAACTTGACAAGACTTTTGTTTGGAACAAAAGTTCTAAAGTCCCTTGAAACACTTTAATAACTACTTAATTACAAAATAAAAGAATACCAAACCCTTTACAAAACTTGTGAATTATTGATTTCTCCTTCTGAGACTTAGTCATTTTCATAAACTTGGACCAAACCTTAAAAATTTCATTCACTGTTGAAGCCTTAAACTGAAAATGGATGATACCCTTCATGATGACTAAAAATATTCAACATTATGGCAACCTTTATAGGTTGTTTTACTACTAATAAATAATCTAGTATCATTTAAATCAATCCATTGGGCATGGATTCATGGGAACACCAAAACCACCCAATTCTAAAAGTGTAACACAATTAAAACCTACCTAGCTGACCATTGAATAACTAAACTAGGAATTTGAAAATATTCTCAAGGTTTGTGTCTAATATACTCCCTAAATTTATCAAAGATTCATGATCTCCTTTAGGCACCATTCCATCTATCCTAAATATCCAAATTTTCCTTAATTTCAAACTTACTCCCTAAGCCAATTATGAAACTAAAAATGCCTCTAATAAAAGAGAGAAGTGTTATCAGTCTAGAATGCACCCTTTGAGGTAAGGGGTTTTAGGCATACCTCATTTATCTAACATAATGGAGACACCTCTATGTGTGGGTAAGCCTATTGGGGTGAGGTAATTCTCTAGTTTATGGGATGATCTCCCCTGATGCATCATCTGAGCTCAACTCCTAAACCTACCTATTTTGATAGTGAAAACACATAGAAGGGAAACATGAAATGAAACCTATGCTATTGAAGGAGATGAACCAATGTGTTTTTTCCACTCCATTTTATCTTTCAAAAACAATAATAAATAAGATAAGGACTAGTAACTGAACCACTATCTCTAAAGGATTTTAAACACCAGTGTTTCACATAGAGGTTGTGCTAGATGATCAGAACTTGAGGTTTATGAATACAAGGTCAGATTCAAGACACTTACAAATAAAATTTCACTCTCTTGGAACCATAATTGTCCTATTGATCATTCTTGGAAAGATCATGATGCTCCTAGTCAACATACCCATGTTCCAAATCAATCCATCTCAATTGTTAAGCAGTCCCTCTTGGTTTATGAGACATGTATGGTTAGGATTGATAAACAAAGGGGGTATGGTAAAGAGGTATATATTCATCTCATTTGGAATTTGAGAGACTCATTACAGAAATTTAAGATAGAGTGGGCATCTATCATGAGGGAGAATCATTTAAGACTTACTAGTGATATGTTAGACATAGGTGGCCTAATTTCAAGTGTAGAAGACAAGCTAGTGGTTCATGAGGGGTAGAAAATATAGTATTATCAGCCTCATAAACCCTCCCCCATTCCAATTAGTCTTATTTTTACCAACCCAACCCTCTTTAAAATATGGATTCAGATGAATTTCAAAACCTACCAAGTTCCCCACAAGTTTATCAAGCTTTCCCTACTTGTAAGTCTATTCAAGAGACCATGCATAAGAGAATTTATTATTGAGAAGAATAAATATGATGATTAAAATTATAATTTGTAGATCCATTCCTTTCCTAATAAACATGAGGATATTTATGAATAGATAAGACTTGATTTTAAAGCTCACCTAGCTAGGGAAATTGAACTTACAAATGAATCTAGTCAAACCTCACTCCCTCCTCCCCAAGAACCCAAATCTTTCCACTCTTGGATATCTATCCAAGAAGGTTTTAAAATTAATAAGGGTGATACCATAAATTCATATACAACTCATGATTACATCCATCACCCTCCCACCTTCAACCTTTTGGAGAAGGCACTTGTCTTATGGGAGGTGAGTGAAAAAATTCAAGTTGTAGAAGTAGTTAATTTAAGTGATTTAGGTGATTTGGAAGAAGAGATTACTATTTGAAAACCTCTTAGTGAAGAGAGTTATATATCATCCTTAAATTATGTATAAGAAGATGAACTTTAGGATCAAGGTGATTCATAAGAGGAAAGCATATCAATTGGCTAAGATGAAAGTAATTTTCAATATCTCCTTGATGACATGGTAGTTTTTCTCTGTCATGACAATCCTAAAGAGTATGTAAATGGGGTATTTATCCAAATTATATAATGTTTAGTATAAATGGACATCCCTCAATATGTTTCAAGTTATCAATAAAGATGCAAACTAGTAGGTGAAGTTGAAGAGGAAGGTAACTCTGATGAGAAACAGGCAGGAAACTAAGATTGTATCCTATAGACAGTCATAGAGATCAATGTGACTTAGTTTAAAGTGGTTATAAAAGTATTAGATTTAGATGAGTATGATAACCTTATACTCATAATGATAAAATTGACCTCAAAGTACTAACAAAGGAAAGGAACCCACACTTATTCAATCAAGACATAAAGATGCCACCTACATCTAGGATTTTTAGGTAAGAAGGTGAAAGTGTGAGGAACCCTACATAGGGGTGAATTAAAAGAGTTAATAAAAGGTATATGATTTTTTTTTATAAATTATCTTAGTTTGAATTGAATTTTTCATCCCTATGAAATAAAATTGAAGAGCCTTGATAGGTTAACTAGACCTAGTATGCCTAAATAGGCATGTACAAGCTTGAACATGGAAATTAGAGGCATTTACATGTTTGGGGAATGTTTGAGGTTTTAAATAATAAAAGGATGATGTGAGAATCCATAAAAAGGTTTTTCATGATGATAATAACCTCAAGTTAAGATAGATAGATACTAAACTAGGTCATTAGGGATACACATATCTAATTTCTCAAAAACTCTATGCAAGAGTATGGGAGGTATGTAGAGAGTTTGAAGGATTGGAAAATAATATGAAACATGGGATTTGATTAGATGGGGTGTCATAGACTCATAAGAGGTGTTATAACTATAATTAAACACTCTCACACCACCTCAAGTAAGGATACCCTTCTCGATCTCTCAGATTGGCCTAATAGTCAACTTTAGTCATCTTCTTATGCTTTAAATTGTATGAAGATGTTGCATAGGGATATGAAATCATCAAGAAAGGTGGAGAGGGATAAATACTTAAGACTCTTATTTTTTCTCTTATTAAACCCCATAGCTCTATAAATCAATTATAAGAACCCAACCACCCTAAAAACATTATTTTAAATTATTTTAGAGCTTGAAAAGGACATAGTTTTGCTTGGTACTTGAAAGAGTAGTTGTATTGGACTAATTGTAATTTTGATATGATATAGGGGATTATCTATTGATTTTTCTTATAATTTTTTGATGGGTAAGGACTCCTAACTCTATGAACCATTGTTAAGACTTGTGGAGCCTCTAAACCCTATCAAAATCTAGATAAAAACATGATGGATAAAAAATGAGGGAAATGAATCAAAATGCATCTAATTGGTATTAAAGACACCTTAATCACATTATGTACTCTAAAAGGGTCCTACCCATGGCATTAGTTTGTATGGATGTACCATAAACCTATTTTTTGCAAGATTTAGTAAAAAATTTAAGGTATAGATCTATATAAATAGTTTTGGGTCATTTAAGAGGGTAGTTGAAGTATATTTCACATTTTTAGATTACAAACAACTCTCAATTCCTCTTATAAATACTCTTATAGGCTTGTACTAAAGAGATAGTTTAGAAGTTCTAGTGGAAGGTAACCTGGTCACCTAAATGAGCAAGATTTATAGGTGTGTACTTTTTGAAAGGCATAAGTCATGGTTTAATATGATTTTATAGACCTAAAATATGCTCACTCACCCATCCATTATGGTTATATGCAATCATCATGGTCATCTAAGTAGCTAGCACTAAATGATTAGGCCTAGTTGCCTAGTAAGACTATTTGGCCAATAAGAGAAGATGGTTGTTAAAGGAGTAAATTTAGGTCATAAAAACCATTGTAACTTCCTCATGGAGGTGATAAAGAAATTTTAATAGCGATAATGGAGTATGTGGTAATTTTATAATACTTATTGACATGCAAGAGAGAGGTGGCATACGTAATGCTTCATTGAGGCCAAGATGGACCACATTTATGCCTTTATAACTATCATAAGGAAAGGTAGTTGACCAAGTTGGCATGATCACGATATGTATGGAGTCAACCAAAATTGAAGGGACCTCCATTAGGTCATTTCCAACACCATATTGACATTGAAGGCCATTATAAAGTCAAGGTAGTACATAGAATAATTGAAGGAGCTATTATTAATCTTTGTGTATGTTGTAATTTTTTATTGAGTGAATGATGGTCATCATGACCTATTATTCAAACTTCCACACCAGATTATCCTCTCTTTCTCTTCTCTTGTTCTATAAATTGAGGCTAGAATGCCATGGTATGCATCCCTCTATTGGGTATGAATAAATTATGCCCAAATTTCTACCTTGTAACCTCATGAACTAATATAAGGACTATTTTATATTATATATAATGGTTTAGTGTGTTTCATTCTTGTTTGATTTACATAAGTGATGGGTTTCTCTCGCTTTGTAGGTCCTTAACTCACTTAGATATTAATACATTATTCTATACAGGTCACATAGTGTGTGAAGGTGTTAGTGGTTGAGCTTGGATTGAAATTTGATTGGTGTCTTAAATCAGACCTTATTTTTATAACCCTTAAGTTATTATGATCTATCATAGCCTCTATGTGAAATAGTGATGCTTAGAATCCTTTAGAGAGAGTGGTTTAGTTACTAGTCCTTGTCTTGATCATCAGTGTTATTGAAAGGTCAAATATATTGGACACAACATATTAAGGCATCACCTTTAGTATCATAGGTTTAATTTCATTTATTCTCTTCTATCCCTTTCCACTATTAAAATAGGTAGGTTTAATATTTGATCTCAGATGATGTATTAGGGGAGCTAATCCCATAACATATAGATTCATCTCACCCTTATATGATTACTCGCACTTATATGTGTCTCTATTATGTCATATAGATGAGGTAGACTTGAATCCTCTTACCTCAAGGGGTGAAATCTAGACTGATAACAAGAAGTAAACACACAAATTGTGCCATAAGAACTTAGAGGAATATAAAATAACTTAAAACTATTTATAATGTGCACACAGACACTTAGGGAAAATAAAACATCTAACCTATGCTAAACTAACCAATTATAAGGCTATCTAAACAAATCCATTGATAGGTTCTACAAAAGAGATTCCCTTTCTTATAAAATTAAAATAAGGTTCATGTTTGAGGGTATCCAACCAAAGGTGGAGAAGGATTGGATGCTCAATGTGATGGTGATATACTTCTTCAAGGATAAAAAAAAACTCACTTACCCAATTGAATTGACTAAAAATATAGTCATCTTGAGTGGATAGGTAGGTTAATTTTATCCTTCTTGATACTCAATTTTGTCTTATATTGAGAATAAATTGTGATGGCTTCCCCTTCTCAGCCTCTAACCAATCTAGGTACTTGATAATGAATCCTCTTATTAATACAAATCTTGAGATTTCAATGTCACTCTCATAATCACATTCAGCTACTCTATCATCATGTTGATTAGGATGCTTTTATTGAAGCACATGTGATTGACTTGGAAGAACATATCCTTCCACATATTGTTCATGTTACTTATGGGTTTATTATTGAAGATAGATTGATTTAATTTCAAGTCTTGATTAGAAGTCTTCTAGTTCATATCAAAATTTGTCTGCTTTTAGCTCTTGTTTTCTCTTTTCAAGATTGTTTTGTTATCTCCAATCTAAAATGGAAATCAAGCCTTCCTCAAGAGGCTTAATTAGGTTTTCTTGGGACTAAATTTGCATTATATTTTCATTATGAAGGAATAAAATGTCTCTCACATCTTGAATTTTGATCTTTTATATTGACTCAAGACATTATTCCAACTCCTCTTGACTATTAGAAGTGATTATCTTGGATTCAAGATCTATATCCTCTTCATCAAGATCAAACCCATACCAACTAGACTAACCACCTTCTTCTTATTTCATTTTTAATGTAATTTCATTTGTTCAAGAAATCAATTCATAATCTTTACCCTGAATGCAACCTTGACTAGAGAAACCTAGCCTCTCTTTATCGAGACTATTTTTCTCATCTCCATCCTTATCCATTTTCTCATTATTCTACTACTCTAGCTAATCATGTTAATCTTCCTCTTGGACTAAGTCTAATTTTTCATATTTAGTGGCATAAAGAGGGCTGCCAATAATTATTTCCTCATCAAACTCACTTAAAACACTCTCTTCTTACCTTGGATGATCTTCACTTACTCTCCATACAATAGGTCCTCTTTTAAAAGGGTATATGGTGGGGGGGGAAACAAGGTTTAACTAGTGAAATAAGAGTATAGAGTATTATGGGTTACTTTTGAATTGGTTTTTGGGTTGAAGAGGCACTCATGAAACTTTTAAAATTCCATGGTTTGGCTTCTACTATTGTTTTCCTCTCTTGATTTTGGATATGCATATGAAGAGTGGGTGAGAAATTTGGAAACTTGCTTGGTTTAGGAGTTTGAGGGACTTGAGGAAGAATGGATGGAGTTTTCACAAGCATATAATATTTCAAATAATTGGAACCTCTAAAACATAGAATTATGTTTGGTTTAGATTCTACAACCATTCTATTTTCTTGATTAAGAGTGGATTTACCTAAATTTGGAAACTTGAAATTAGGATGTCTAATTTAGGAAGGTTGGCATGGTTGAGAAGCCTAAGGTTCATGAGGATGTCTATTTTTAGATATTGGTTTACTTAGGTGGGAAGAGACTAAATTTTTTGGTTTATGTTTGAATTATTTTACCTTAACAACCATTAATCTCATTATATGTGCACATGTTGATTGATCATGAGGTTTCCCATAGGGAAAACACCACTTGGATTTTTAAAGAATGTTAATAATATGATATATATTAGTAGCATGAGAAGGATAACTTAGAATAGGAAAAAATAGGAGACAATGCATAAGACTAATTTTCAATATCAAATACATGATAAATAATCTAAAAATATTGATAGGAATATTAATGATGAAGGGGAGGATAACACTCATGATGGGGAGGTGGAAATTAGTTGAAATATCTAATAAACATAGTAATATAATAGGTATCTCATGGAATCCCAATGCTAGAAAAGTGTCATAAATAGTAAGTATACTGCAACCATTAAAAATTTTACCTAAAAAGATGTTTGAGCTGCTAAAACTAGTTGAATTAGACTTGAAGTCACCACTAGTGCTTGTATAAATCCTTGAAAGGTTGATATATTAAAGGATAATAATAATAATCCTTATTAGATTAATTACTTTGAGTACTATTCTAATAAAGATCATAAATGATTAGAGTTTTCAAGTGCTTATTTTATGTCTCTAACACTAAAGCTTAATAAGAGTAGCACTAATTTCTAATCTAAAACCTTCTAACTCAATATAATTGAGAAGAGGTCATACCAGGTGTGTTATAAACTATTATCACTTGAATCATGTACCCACTAAATTGGAATATGGTTTAGTGAGATAATGAGATCGTTCACTAAGGTGTAGCACTCTTGTGCTCCTTGATATAAACCTATAGAGAATGTTAGCTTCCTTGTGATCTAAATGCATTTGAATTAGGATCGACAAGAAGTCCTAAAAGAGATGAAATCAAATCTAATGCTAATTATAAATCTAAAATTTATTGAGGGGAAAGGGAGAGAGGGGGTTACTAAAATGAAAAAGCTAATTCATCAAGACTAGAAGGAGCATTTTTATGGGCTTTGAAAAACATAGTACAACTTTAAAAAATGATAAAACATTACATAATATCCAAAATGGACACTTCACTTGTATAAGTGATTTGTATGAAGATTCATAACATAATACAAAACTAAGAGGGATGACAAATAGTCCATCAATAGTGCTTACATAAACCTATGTGTGCATATTATATTACATATAATAAGGAGCCAATTTTTGCATAAAGGTGTTAAGAGATGGACAACAATCAAGAGGGGTGAGAATTACCCACATGCAATGAGAAAAAAATGAAAAAATACACACATAATTCAAGAATCATGAATAAAGGCAAACTCAATTCTCATTAGTTACAAGGCTCAAGTGGTAAAGGGCTCATGGAGGCCAAATTTTAGCATCATTATTATGCATAAAAATGTCCAATTTTAAAATGTAAGACCTAGGATTTTATAGGCAATGAAAAGCCCATAGGTCACAAATTATAATAATAAATATATCTGAGAGAATTAATTGAATATTAGAAATCAAGACACATAATATCTCTACAAATTTGACAAGGATTGCCAAAGGTAACTGAGATTCTGATTACATCCTCAAGTCATGGAGATGATTACCCTAAATTTTAATCTATCATCTCTACCCCTTCTCTTATTGGTTGTGTAGTAACCAATATTTAATTACTTAATAGTTACATCTTAATTTGAATGGTTTTGTGTGTAAGAATGTGGTTTTATATCTTATGGAGTTACTTCCTTGGAAGATTTTGGCCTAATTTTTTCACTTCTACTTTAATGTTGTTCCCTGTATAATTTCATGCCATACTTGTCATTAAGACACTTATTTATATTATATACTTTGGTCATGATCTTGTTGTACTAGTCTTACTCATGTTTTAATGATATTAGCTATATTAACATTAAATTCTATAAACTTAGGCTTAATTCAATTCATTGTGCCAACTGTAACATCCTCCTAATTCATTCATCTTGTAATCCTATGATCCTTGAGCTACCATGTTCTAATTCTACAAATATTTCTTATTATAATATTGACAGTCAAATGAACCATTGATTTTAAGCTAGTACATTAATGTTATGGTGTTATCCCATTCATCACTTCCTTTGTTACTTGATCACATCACCTCTTTAATCCATTGAGCCCCAACCATAGTCTATGGCCTCTAATTTTCATATCCCTAATTACTTTAGGCTCTATATTATAGATCTATCAGTTGGGCCATGTGGAAGCTTCTTATTTTCCTACCGTTTCCCTAGGCTCTATTGATATGGATTTTTAAAGTGTCATTTAGTGATATCATATTCATTAGGTGTTCCTACCATTGTGTGCTCAAAGCCTACCATCTCCACATGGCTCCTTCTCACTCTTCAGCTTTTCTGCTAAGTCTTAAAATATAGTGCTAACTATTCCTCCTATGGTGAAGTGGTATTTTTCCATGTGGTATCATCCCACTCGCCCACTACTCTAACACATGTTTGGGATTGTACAAACCACCCAAGGCCATGAAGCAATAGGATTGTGTGACATGGTGTCATCTTGCTCACTTATCATCCCAAAGGGTTTAAACTTAAACAAATAGTTTCAAGACATTAGGTCATTAATATTATGACATGTGTAATAATAATACTAACCCACTTAACTGATACTTTACTAATGTGGAAATCCACCATGCAACTTTAAATAAATTTGGCTAAGTGTTGAAAAACATTTTGAAAGGGCTCAATAATACTAGGAGATTAACACGTGGAACTGGGTAACTTTCAAAAATAAATAGCCAAGTTTTGTTGAGCATAAAACTAACACTCATGATTTTTACATGCATAATTTTTTTGAAGACCTAAATATTTATTTGATTCTTACAAAGTCTTCAGATTATCTAGATTGTTCTTTAAAACTTTTTATCAGAATAAAAGTTTTTACTCTTCTCAACAATTTTTTTGAAGGAAAAGACTTAGAATATTCTTCACAAAGTTGAAGGGACTTCTGTTTGGAATAAAAAATTTAATTCCTTCATAACACTTTCTTTGACTACTTTTCTATAAAATAAGTGAAGACCAAACCTTCACAAAACTTGTTGATTCTCCTTCTAAGATAGCCATTTTCATAAACTTGGACCAAACCTTGAAAATTTCATGACTGTTGAAGCCTTGAACCAAAAATGGATGTTACCCTTTATGGTGACTAAAAATAGCCAACATCTAATAAAAAAGTAAATTATAAATTTCAAAAAAATTATACAATATTTTGGAAAAGAAAATAGGTTTTTTATGAAAAGAATGCAAATAAAAAAAAACTCTATGAGTTTTCAAAATAATTTTATTTTGAATAAGATATTATCTAAACAAGGAATAACCTTGATATAGGAAGACCCTAATAGGAGAGTGAACACAAAATATTAGGGAAAAAGGGAGAGATCATCATTTTTACATCTACGTAGATGGAAACAATTATCAATGAGGTCTTAAAATCAAACCCGAAGGCATAAATTTGAAAACCCTAGAAAGAATGATGAAACCATAAGGGAAACCCAGGGTTTGGAAATGTTTAATAAATATATAATTTCACCAATATTTTTGCCATATATTTTAGATTAATATGAATCATAATAAGATAAATTGAAATAATTAATTTAGATTGCAATATATGGAAATCAAGCATAAATATGAATGTAACTTATTGAGATTGATATGATAATGTAAATTATTATTTATGGAAAGTACTAAAGTGTTGTAGGATAAATATGTATTTATCTTTTTACTAACTTTTCATTAAGCATAGATGTTGGAATAGGATCTATAATTTCTTAGAATAATTTCATTAAGCTCTCTGGTGAAAATCAGTGTCTTAGAACTCACTAGATACTATATTAAAACTCAGATGGTTACTTTTGATGGTAGTGTCCATTCTTGATGATATTGTCCTAGAGGGTTTTAGTACCCAAACTTATATAATAGCTTACCCTATGTCTATAGTGCTTGTCTATGTGACCATGAATCCTAACTAAATGTATAAATCTATAAATCATTCTCCTTATTCTAGAAAACCTAGGTTCACTTGTGGAGGGTAAAAGCATGTAAATATTGAGGAAGTGTAATTGGGTTGAGCTAAGCCCAATCACCCTCATTGATGATTGAAATTTACTTATGAATATAATACTTTGAAGAGGTAATTTAAACCACATAAATTTATTTCCCTTAGTGTGATTGTGAAATTGTGTTTTTTCACTATATGAATGCACCTATCAATTTGGATTTGATCTTGACAATGCTAATGCTTGGCATAGATTGGTGTGCTTCAGACTTGATTGATGATGCTCCTTGTGACTTATTTTTAGTTTGGAAAGAATAGGGTAGATTCACTCAATGTGTAGTAGTATATTTTATATGTACTTGAGAATTCTAAATGGATAATAAGCTTTCCCTTGATTTGTATTTATATGTGCTCAATTGGGTAATTTCTCATGTCACTAACATGCTAGGTGAATCATTCAACTTAAGGAATTGATTTTATTTTTAACTATAGTGATTTTTAGGCAAAATATGATAGCATTAGCTTCAATACAGTAACATTGACAATATTGTTTGAGTATGATATTATTGTCTAGGAGACATGGCTGTAAATGTGGTGATTTGGAAATGTATAAGTATTATAATTAACTAATTATCATGAATTAAAAGGTTCCTATAGGTTTTTTATAGAAACTTAGAATAGATTGAGCTCATAAATAGTATTTAGGTGTGTGGAAATGGCAAATAAAATTTGTTTAGAGTTGACATTGTCAAGTGTCAAATACCATATTTTAGTGTCTACACAACTTAGTAGGTTTGCTACATACTTATTCAATATCTAAATATCTTAAAAGCTTAACTATAATTTTTTGGTAGGCCTAAGGGTGAATATTTAATTAATACTTCCACCCATTTTTCCTTCTTTGGATTTTCAAGCCTATAATATTCTTATTGATTCTTTGTCAATGAATAATTGAACAAATAGAACTTACGTATTTATTCCCTTTAGTTCTATGGCCTTAGCATTGATTTTATATTAGTTTTAAAATTTATCGCCTAAATATGAATGTTATTCATAATTTAATTTTTGGGCTTATACATTTAATTTATTTATTTATATGGGCATTAACCTATCAAAGAGAACAAAGAAAATCTATATGTTTTTTTATTTCATGCCTTCTAACTTAATCTCCTTGAAAGTATATTCTTATCAATAAACACATAATAAATGTCATTTTTTATAACAACTCTTTATAAAACTTATAAACTAAGATTTCATTGAAATATATATTTAAATATGGCCACCTAAATAAATCCATTTTAATAATTCATTTCTTCAAACCTATTTTTATCCTTTTAACTTTCACTTAAGGTAACCCCAAATGATATGAATATTTTTTCTTTCTTTCTTATTCTTTTCATCCTTAAAGAATTATAATTAGCTTGGATTCTTACTAAGGCTAATACCTAGATACAAGTTTATTATGGTCGTTATCCTTTTAGGCTTATTGGATTATAGACTCTTGGTTGAAGATACAAAAATGCATTTAACCAACATTTCTCTCTTTCAGAATTATACCTGTAGGTACATATCTTTCTTACAATGTGATCCAAGATGGAAATAACACTTACCATCAAACACTAATTTGTTGTTTATTCAGCCATAAGGATATTCTTTACATGAGTCATCATTTGGAAAAGTGAAACATGGTTTTTTTAGTTACACCCCTATACTTAGAAAAAATATAAAAAATGAAACATAATATTAACTAAAGATTGAAAATTTATACAGGTTTTACCCAGACCCTAAAATAATTATATTGGAGATTTTTAAATTCCAACAAGGTAAAATGTATAAGGTTGTTATAGATGTAAAACATAAACATGATACTTTGTATAATAATTTTTAAGTTATAGGAATGAGGTTGTTATTTTTAAATGTAGTAAATTATCTATATTTTAACTAATGTTTTTGAAGGGTCTAGTAGGAGGTAATACACATACACTATCTATTTAGAGAGAATGGTATAAGACCTTAATATAATTAAAATATAATTAGGTAATAAGGGCAATGGTATTTAAGTCATTGACTATGGTAAAATAAATAATCATAATAATTAATAATTAATAAAATAATAACAAGCATGTTATATAGCATAAATTAAATGGAATACACAACATTCATAATTTTACCATATAAAAAATAAATGGGATAGGCTTAGGGATACTTTCCTATAAACTTATTGGAACATTAATTTTCCCTTAGATTTTAACACTTTCAAAGATATGGTTATATGTGGATTCAATATGGATATAAAAATCCCTAAGTAAACCACAATTTGAGACTTTAAATATTATATATACCTCTCTAGTGTATCTCTTATTCTTGAATCTCTAAGGTCATTGTTGCAACTTGTCTTCCTTTGGTAAATTCCTTTACTATGTTCCTTTATATTTTCCCTAAGGTGATTTTTTAGCACAAGAATAGATACATTATTGTTTTTCATTTAGAAATGATGACATGAATCTTGTAGATAGAGGTAGGAACCTCTAATAAAAAAAAAAAATCATTAGATTTCATCAACCTAGTCAATGTAGAATACCAAAGATGGAGTAATTAAATACTACAATAATCAAGATTATGAAGTTGGTTAAATGTTTATAAAGTATAACTACATTAATCAGGTTGATGTAATTTGGCATGAGTGAGAAATTTAAGAGAGGATTAGATGAAGGACTAAGGAAGGAAAAGGATGACATGTCAAAATATATAAATATGTTATAAATGTCATATGAAAATAACCAAGACACCTCTCACATAGTTGGCTCAAATATATCCCTCCCTAATCCTAAATATAGGAGATCAATCACAAATAATTCCTAGACCAAAAAAATGTTAGTAAATAAAATTTCATGAGTATACAAGCACCAAAAACTTAATTATAGTCAAAAGGTGACCCTTTTTTAGTATCTACAAAAATATCATGTGTCTATGAATATGGGTTAAAAAAACATAAGCCCCACTACATAAACTATTTAATAATTTATTGGATCTATTTATGTAAAAGTGAAGTAATTATCATGTATACATCTAAATACAAAAGTTCAATTATGTGATACCCATATTTTCATAGTTTTTAATTTTGTCTATTTTGTTATTATACACAAATATTGATATGATTTGTTCCTTATATTATTGAACATGAGACACTTGATATTATTTAATATTGCTTACTTGAGTTTGATTCAAATACCCTAGATAGATGATTTGAGTCATTTATTAAAAGGCACATTACATTACCTTACTAGTATAGCTATTGCTTATTTATCATGAGATTGATTATTTGATGGTTGAATTTATTATCATGTAATTCTTTTAAGAATTTAATATTGTTCTTCATATACTAATATACAAAAAATATTATATTTATTTTTAATAATCCTTTATTATTTTTGGCAATCTACCTACAATTTTAACTTATACCTAATACATTATACCAAAAAAATGAATGTATTGTATGGGGAAATATATTGAGTGTGGTTATATAGATAAGGATGGGGATCACCTTGAAATATAATGAGGATCCCATCTTTGGCTATGATTACCAATCATTATAGCTACAACCATAATTCAAAATTTAAAATAAGACTATAATACCATTATATGATATGACGTAGATATGTTCTTATGTATATTACATAGATTGAGATTACTTGTGTTGTTTACAATCTTCAACTTTAGCTATCTATGGTAGTACATTTTAGGTGTGAATTGATTTGAAAATGATATGGGAGGCCAATGAGGGAACTTGGACTACATGAAACATGATTGCATCATTGATATATTAGTGTAATGACTACATGAGTTCATGATATTCCAGCCTAATTCTAGTGTTGCATGTGGACCTAGTCGTAAGTTGTGGACTTCATTTTCCTCCTAACACAATTCACACATTTTAAACTATTCTTTCCCTCTTCACCCCTACCTTAGATAATTATCAAAACATATATAAGTTCTTAAGGTTTAAAATAGATCCAACTTGTTATCATCACATGAAAAACTTGAATAGAAATGATAAGCCAACTTTTGAGGGTGACATAAAGTGATTTTGTGATCTTTTTTGTTGATTTTAGATACTTTTGACCAATAAATATGTTTAAGAGTATTTATAGGAGTTAAATAAAATTTTTGGGGCAGCCCATGTTCCCATTTATATCATGGGATAGTGGGATCATTGAATAGGCATGGACTTGGACTTCTTGCCCATATAGGCTTGTAGGAGGAGTTAATGCTTTTGTGGACTTCTCAACCAAGAGTTGAGGGATGGGAAGGGGCACATAACCTTCCCATTGGCCAATGGATTTGAGTGTTTTACCTATATGAGGAAGGAATGACTTCTTTAGAGTACCTTTTGTTATTTTTAAAATTGTGAAGTGAGGAGGAGATAAGAAGAAGCTAAAGGAAAAATGAATAGACCTTTCCTTCTAAAGAATTCAACCAACTAAACTATTATGAAGAAGATTTATTTTGTATAAAATGAATTGAATAACCCAAGGTAGGTTTTCATGTCCTTGATATTATTTTATGTACATCATCACTTTGAAATATAATATTTTCCCTTTTTGTTTTCTTATTTTCAATAGGTGTAGGGCAACTTAGCCTAGCTTCTTTTCACCTTTACTTACCATAGTTGTGCCTATGATCATCATGTAGATTTTATTATCCACTTGGGCTTTGGAGATGCACTATCCCTTCTCCTTTATTGGTTGTTTCTAAAATCCATTTATTGATTCATTTTAACGTCATTAGGATGTCCAAATTTTCTTAGATTACTTGTCTTATTTTTACTTCTTTTGCATAGTGGTAGTGGCTATTGTAACTAGGTTCCTATGCCCTCATGCATAGTTCTTCTTTATGTTGTAGTAGTATCTAGTGGAACTATATTCCAATTCCCTCCTATAATGTTATTTTTTTATAGTGGTGGTGGATATTATAACTAGGTTCTCATGCCCTCCTATGTGGTTCTTTGGCATTATTATCTAGGATAAGGTTCTCTCGTGGACAAGAGAATTGGTAGGATAAGAAGGATGCATCCCCATGCCCTCCATCTCCATTTTCAAGCCTTATTATGTTAAAATTATCTTTACATCGAGAGGCGTAACCTATATTTGTAGTCAGGAGTGTAATGGTGTGAGTGGATAACTTTTATTTTTGTTTGAGCTGACATATAAAAAAAATTATATAAAAAATATATAAGCAACCGACAATAGGAGGAAGAAGATAAGTCTAAATATTCATCAGCTAAGAAGGGGAGGTCCAGGTTGAAGAGGTGGATTATCCTCAAGGACTTTTTATACAAGAGCAAGAGCAAGGGAATGAGCCATGCCTAGGAGAAACCCTGGGTGTTTTCCTTCTTTAGCAACCATGCAAAGTAGCAATATTCCTACAATAAGGCATCCTCAAAAAATAGCACCAGTAGGAAGGCTCAAAAAACCCAAGGTGAAGAAAAAAAATGCATCGAATCCAAATGTGATTACCATTTTGAATTTTGGTAATTAGAGTCACATGAATACAAATGGTCAATGTGTGAAGAGGGTTCTAGTGTCTACACACAAGCTTCATTATTTGAGCTTCATTATACTGTGAACAAGGCATAGGTGGAGGAGGCACAAGACATATTTGCCTAAAAACATGGCCGTATGCAAGACATATTTTCCTATAAACATGGGTTGTTCAGTGTATGAGGTTCAGTTCCAAAAGCTACACCACCATTAATAGACTCGCAAGATCAATTTTATGTCAAGGAAATCTATTTTGAAATAATTCATAAACAAAGTTTTACTGTTTCAAATTTTAAGTGAAAGAATTAAATAAATTATCCTCCAATATAATGTTAAGTGAGATAATTAAAACTAAACCATCACCATGGCTAGACAATTCTATCTTATATAATGAAATTTCACTTCATGGAAAGCTTTTATGGACAATTCTATTTTATATAATGAAATTTCACTTCACGAAAAGTTTTTATGAAATAATAAAGTTGGCATGCTTGGCATTAAATGTCAAAAAAACACTCACCGACTTTACTCAAAGTTCACGTATTTCATGTGGTATGGCTTCATAATAGTTTCATTATTATAGTTTCATGTGGATATATTATTTAATAGAATATTTATTTATTTTTCCTCCCTGGGTTTTTCAATTCCCAATCTTCTTCTACATTCTGCTTTTTAGCACTAGGGAGCTTGATTTTGCCTTTATTTACACTTTACTCTTTCTATTTATTATTATTCTTATCACACATATATTCTCAAATGATTCTCACATAATTTATTAAAAAAAAATACTTATATAATACCTACACATACATATTGTATCAACAGTTTTAAGTCACATGAATGCCATGAATTTTATGTATCGAACCAAGATTATTTTTTATTTATATTTATATATGAATAATTTTTTTTTAATGTGGCTTTTCAAGAATTATGTTAATAATTTCACATAATTGTAGTATATTAATAATTTAAAGAACTATATTTATAGTTTCACATAAATAAAATATATTAATAGTTTTAAATAATATTAATGATAATAATTTTAAAGATATATTTTAGATTAAAATTAATTAAAATTTATGTAATAAAAAGAATTAAGTCATAGTAAAATAATAATAATAATCAATTTTTTTTAAAGAAATATTTTTTAAATAAAAATAATTTAAAAATATATTTTCTTATAATATAATATTTTTATAATTAAAATATTTTTACGTTTATATGTTTCATATTATTAGATTTTTGAAAACTATAATAATAATAATAATAATATAAAAGATGCTCTAATAATAATAATAAAATAAATTGATAGTTTTAAATATAGATAATAATATTTAAAATCTTATGATCTAATTATGAAAAATATAAAAAACAATTGAGCAATACAATTGAAATTAAAAAGAAAACATTTTTTTATATTTTTTTGTGTATTGGTAGGCCCTCACCTTTACAGAGCCATCGAAACAATGAACTTTTTTTCTAGATGCACAACTTCATCAAGCATTTTCTGAAAATGCAAACATGAATTTTGGAGGTAGATCAATCATTTTAGTAGGATATTTGGGCCATCTACCTCTTGTGAGTGCTAAATCACCATACGATAGTAAAAAGAATGGAAAAATATTATGGGAAGAATTCAAAATAGTTGTTACTTTGGATACGGTATTTAGACAAGAAGGAGAAAGTGACGACCAAAAAAGTTTTTGATAACTGCTCATAAATATTAGAGATGCACATCTGACTATTGATGTCAAGAACAAATATTGTATTACACATAAACATTAGGGAAGATTTTGACAATGTTATTCATTTATTTGCAACAAATGATAATGTGAAAAATCATAATATAATGAAATTAAAATCATTAAAAAGGCTAATTGCACTGAGGATTGCAACTAGAATAGGTAGTACCAATCCATCAAGAGGTCAGAATGATGAATTGGATGTGGAGTTATTTAATATCTAAGGATGCAATGGTGATGTTAACCTCCAACCTAAAGATAGAATAAGGACTTGTAAATGGATCTATAGGATATATATAAAGTATGGTATACAAACCTGAAAGTTCCCCACCAAAGCCATCTACATATGTTATGGTGGAATTTGATAGTTACTCTGGAATGCCATTTATAGATGAAACTATACATATAATTCAAATTACATCAATACAAAGGGGATAAACATGAAAACTACCTTTAAGACTGGCTTGGGGATTATCCATACACAAATCACAAGGATTGACTCTTTCTAAAGTAACAATTGATATAGGGCATACAGAAAGACCAAGGTTAACATTTATGGCCATCTCGCATGTAAAATATTTGAAAGGACTCACAGTTTGGTCTCCATTTTCATATGACAGATATGAAAAGTTGAAAACAGGAAAACAACTTGCCAAATAGAAAGCTGAGGAAGAGAGACTCAAGTCCTTAGAACTACAATAATGTTACATGTTTAATATCACATATGTTATACTCATTTTCAAATTTTGATGAATATGAAATGATGAATTAATTGGTATTTATTGTTAAATTTGCATGCCAAACCTGTGGGTTCTACTAGCATAGATATCTTAAATACATTTATCTAAAATATGTTGAGAGATATCAATCTTGAGGTGTCTATATAACCTACATCACAATATAAGCACTTTGAGATTGATATATCTCAGCATATTTTAGATAAATGTATTTAAGATATCTATGCTAGTATATATTATTTTATAGTGTTTTTTTATATATGGTTTTTTAATTTACATTCTTGAATGTTTTTATTGGGTTATGGAAGCCTTTATTAGAATAAGTGATTGTTATCCTCTTAGTTGAGTAGCCTAGTTGAGTTATTATAGCCACCAACCAAACCTCATCTTGATAACCTTGACCTACCTCACACCCTTGGTGCTCATTATGCTTAGATATGTGATCCCTAGGCTTTTGGGGTGCCTAAAGTAGTCATTTAATGATGGTAAACAAATGGGAGGCAATCCCCTTCTTTGGTTGGCCTTGAAGGTATGTTTTAGATCCATCTAATTATTAGAACCTAGAATAACTTTCAATATTAGTGTAATATTTATATTAGGTTTTTTTTAATTAATTTACACTTGTAAATTTTAATTAGTGTCCTTTTCAATTATTTATTTATGTGTAAAGTGGAAGGAAAAGTTGTAATAGGCATTAAAATTAAGTGTGAAGACTTTCTCTCTCTTGCACTCCCTTAAAAATAAAGTGTATTGGACTATTAATGAAAATAAATATTTTAGTTGTGAAAATAAAATGTATTTATTTTGTGATGTCTTAGAATACATGTTATTTTGTGCATAATAGAATACTAGTTTGTAGTTCACTTAAAAAATTTGTAAAACCCTTATTTAGCTTAAATCCTGTAAGAGGATATTCTAGTTTTATAATTTTTACACGTGTTAAAAGTTACATAAACTTCCAAAAACTAATTTATTAATAAACTATAACATTCTAAAAAAAATTAGTAATTGATGGATTAATTTTTTGAGCCATATAAAGAAAGATAAGAATTTTTTAATTTATAACTCCTAATTCTACCCTAACTCCTTAAGGAAATTGACCAAATTTAAGAATTTTTTGAGCATTCAAAATGAGGTAGATTTGGGCCAAAAATAATTTTATAATTAAATTTACAATTTTTGGCACCCAATGCCACTCATTTTGTAATTTATGGACCCATTGTTTTCCCGATAATAAATTTATAAGTTTATTTATTTACAGGGTATTTTGTTAGCACATAGGTTCTTGGAAAGTAAAAGTACCATTTCCCATAGGGTAACCTATTATTAGGTCAATGGTCACCCATGTGACCATATGGTGTTTGGTGGAGATCTCAAGGGCTGAAGGGTTGTTAGCGATTGGGAGTAGCGGTGACCATGTGGCTTATGTGGTTTTAGTGTTTGAGGGAGCAGATTGTGTGGCTAATAAACCATGCAGATGTATCCCCACCACTTATTATTTAGTAGATAATTTTTCAAATTTTCATTATTTTTTAAAAATAAAATATTTATTTAATACTTATTTTAAACCTATGTACAATAAAACTTTTAATTTATAACTAAATTTAGAAAACTAGAACTTTTTAAATTGAAACATACTTATTTTATGCAAGAGATTATGGAGGCATGAAGGACTAAATGTGGGGAACCCAAAATGGACCCCCCTTAAATTTTTTGTCCCCTTATGCAAAAAAAATGTTTTGAGGACCTAGATCATCTTAGTTTTTGAGATATGTCATTGTTGTCTTCAAAAGGCCAGTTCCTTTTTGACATTTGTAGGCTCCTAAATCCTAGGGACAAGTGGACCCAAAAGAGAACCCCAATTATTTTTATATCCCATTCCATATGAACTAAGTTTCAAAGATTAAAATATAAAATTTAAGGTATTTTATTCTTGACCTAGCTGGTAGCCATTAAATGTTGTCATGGATCTTGAAGCTCCCAAAAAC
The DNA here is from genome assembly GCA_037957365.1 of Torreya grandis. Taxonomy (NCBI): domain Eukaryota; kingdom Viridiplantae; phylum Streptophyta; class Pinopsida; order Cupressales; family Taxaceae; genus Torreya; species Torreya grandis. The sequence continues at coordinate 776,761 of JARHVA010001172.1, forward strand.
ATTTTTGAAAACTAAATAGCTCATAACCAATTAGAAACTTTCTATGAAAATGGGTACCTATAAAATTAGATCAATCATGTTTTTTTAAAAAAATACAAATTGAATAAAATGGGAAAAATACCAAAATCTTAGAGACTCTATTAATGGCATTTGTCTAATTCTAAGGAAGGAGAGGAGGGATGACTATGGATAAGTCATCTTCCAACACCTCCTCCCTCCTTTCCAAAATATAAGTTTGTATCTTATTGACTAGTTTTAAGATTTTAGTGACTCCATGAGTATTTTTATAGCTTTTTAACCTTTGAATTTTTCCAATGGTTAAGGTTGAATCAGTTTGATGGTTGAGATGGAGTGTTCTATCCTCAAGGGGCTTAATTGAGATATTTTATACCCCTTTAGAGGTCGTATGGTGACTGTATGATTTTTAATTGAGCAATTTCTTTAACTTTGACTTAAGTCAAAAATAGATTTTAATCATGACTTATGTGTGAACCAAGCCTTATGATTGGTTGAAATCATATAAATATGTTTTTGAGCACTGCAAGGAGTTATATAGAATCATTCGAGATAGTGATTTCTTGAATTTACCTCACCTTGTTCCATCATCCTTTTTGGCCATGGGTTCATGGGGACCTATAGGCCTGTTATATATTTTTAGGATTGCTTGATCACCTTTATGTTGATTAGAACAAGAGGGTATAACATGATTGTGTAGTAATTGTGTGACCACTTGCAGATTACAATCCATTTTGTTTGGGCATGTGAGTTTGTATACTTTATTCATATTGTGCCGTGAACGTGGATAGATAATGAGAAATGTAGTTGTGTAGAATGTGCATTATACATTCTCAAAAAAATGGTTTGTTTTAGTCATGTGAATTTTAGGCATGACAAATTGAATGATAAATTGGTGAAAATAAAAAAATATGAATTTTAAAGATCAGAAATCTACCTTCTATGGTAGTATTATTATAACTACTTAGATAAAAACTTATCCATGTAATAACTATTTTTGTATTTATTATTTTTACATCATGTATTTTTTATGTTTTTTAAGTGTTAATTGTGTTTGCATTATTTTTTCCATCATAAACCTTTCAATAATATTCATGACTTTCTCAATGGATAAATAAAAATGGGTGGAAGTATATGGTAGTGTCACCATGAAATTATTGATTTAACTTTACTTTTGAGAGGGGTATCTCCCTCGTATGGTAAGGTATTTTGGAATTGTTTTTAATGTTTACAAAGATCACAAAAGGAAGAATACCATAAATAAATTTTAAAAATATGAGAGACCCATTGGAAAAAAAGGGAAATTACCACTCATGTAAATTAAGGAAAATGATAAATTAAATAACAATTTCTCCTCGCTCATGTAAATTAAAATGGGTAATTGACATGTATGTGATATAAACAAAAGGTAAAGTATAAATCACAAATTATTATGTCTATATAACTATATGAAATTAATAAAATTTTCACAATTCAAACCCAATATACAAACATAATCTTGGTATTAAACACTTGGAAACATCACTTTTGACATATCTTGACATATTTGGACTTGTACATACACATTTGACTCTTACACACACTTTCCAATATTTGTTTACTCGCTTATTATCTTGGATAACCTATTTTTTCAATATACATATTCAGTATCTCCATAGTTTGTGACATAACGATCTATAATCCTAAGCATATTGTTCCATATCATTATTTTTTCCTCTCTGGACACTTTTTGTAATGATTAGGTAGTTATGGTTTGTCATAGGTGTCTGCCATTACTAGAATAATCCAAAAACCTCTAATAGTGATTTATCAAATCTAAGAATATCTATTAGATTAGCTTAAGAAATGATTCACATGTCAGTAATTAGGGTAAATATCAAAGAGTTGTATATTAATACAAATCAATCCTAAGGTCTTAGGATATGGGCTAAATCTATCACTATTTTTTAATCATGTTGAGAAATATATTTTCAAATCCTTGAGACATTATCCAAAATATTTACACATAAAAATCTAAAAGGATCAACCCTAAAATCCAAGTCTGAATATAAAGCACAAGTCAATTTTGCATGTTTTCAACTGTCAAAAGGTAAAGCATTAATTTCATCTTATTAGGATTAGGATTAAGTGCACAGATACCTAAATGGGATTCAAAAAAAATTCAAGTCAAGGGTAATCATTTTCAATCATTCAAATCAATATTTTTAGTTGCATTCATATATCAAAGTCAAGATTCACACACTCACTCTAGGGGGGGGAAATGACAACATCCTGAGGCCCTTTTGGGTTATGTAGGAAACACTCATATTCTATGGGGTTTTTTAGGATATATTGTCTATTCCCTTAACCCTATTCCCCCATTTTGGTATTTTATCTCTATTGTGTTTATTGTGTGGTATATAGGGTTGTGATATTATAGGTATTTCTTACATCAAATCAACATACCAATTAAAATAATAAACCCTCATAGATAGTGGTAGGTGTCTAGATAAAATATCAATCCTAAAATAAACAAAAACATATGCATAGTCAACATACAAGGTTACAGTGCATCACTACCCTCCTAGTGTGGCCTTGTTTGAACATAGTTTACAGTTTTTTTGGCTATGACATAGTTCATGGGTCATTTTAACTTCTTTTCATCCATAGTTCACATGCATAGCTAGAAATAAATCATATCCAATCTAGGTTTTCATATATTTTGTAGATTTACTATTTGTATCTCATTTATAATTCCATAAATTTTGTATTTTCCATTAAAATATATATTTTTTATATCTAAATTAGTTTTTAATAGTTTATTTGTTCTTATCATTTCATTTTTAAATAAAAAATAACCTTAAACACCTTTACAAGACCTTGTGCAAAGTTTTTGATAATCATTTTTATTTAATTGTTTGAAGAGCTGATAAGACAAGCCTATTAGAAAATTGTGAAGCTAAATTAACTATTTATTTAACCTTATTCTTAGTACTATTTTCATTATATTTTTATTCTATTTTTTTTTAATATTTTAATTATAATACATTGGAGTATTAGTCCTATACTTTATATTATTCATACCATCCTCAAAATAGTGAAATAAATTGAATACAATATACTCATGTATAGGAAAAAGTAATATTTTATTGAACATGTATTATAATTCATTATTAACCATAGGATTTGTCATTTTAGAGAGTATAGTCTTGTAACAAAGCATATAGTCACTAATGTGCTCATTAGGTCCTTGATTGTGTTTTGTAATTTGAGCATATGACACATTCTCTATAATATTAATATAAAAGTGAGATAAGAATTTATTTTAAAAAGGATTAAAATTATGTATTGACTATAATGTAAGATCATAGTACCATCACAAAGCATATTCCTTAATCTTATAAGGAAAAACATTAATTAATAACTTATCATTAGAAGAATAATATAGATATGCTACATAGAAAGCTTTAATATGATATTTGAGATCACCCTTACCATCATAAGGTGTAATATTGGGTGTAACAAATCTTATAAGTAAATAATAATAAATAATTTTAGGGACCAAAGGGTTGTGCAATAATTCTTGAGAAGTAGTCAAATGACTTTCTCTAGAATAACCTTGTTCCAATTTGTAAACCTTAGCTGGAAGATCAATAATAGTTATATAAGCCATTGATTAGTATAAATAAAATATTTATTAACTATATAATATGTAACATGAGTAGTTATGTTAGGATGTACAAAATTATGTTTCATAAGAATAACCATATAAATATGAGGATGAACTTGTGATATCCCCACACCATGTGTGGGCACCACTAGTGTAGTCATATGTATAGACATATGAATAGTACCAAAATAAATAATGGTCTGAACGCCTATTGTATGATCTATGTATATATAAGGTGGATTAGTATCTTTGAAGAGCTCAACATTTTGTTCTTCAAACCTAGGTTCCTTGTCAACATTTTTCTTTTCATCTTTAGTTACATATAAAAATGAATCAATCATGTGTGGATTCATTTTAAGATATTCAATAAGTTCCATTTGATATATATCATGAAATTTAGTATATTCATTTCCATTATGAGAATATACATTAATTATATTTTCCATTATGATAAGGTGAAAGGAAATGAAAATAAAAAATCAAATCCAAAACCAAACCTTAGCACAAGAGAAACCTAAAACCCTAAGAAAGAAAGATGTAACATTAAGGGAGAAATACCTAAAATTTACCATGCATAAAAGAAAGATCATTTTCACTAGAATTTTTTAAATATTTTAGAATTTAAGGTTACCTATCCAAGATAAAACTATTGAAACTTAGAGGGTGCATGAGTAAGCATTTACCATATAGATTAGAATGCTAAAGAGAGATTGATTGCACTTAATATTTTTATAAATGACCAAGTAAAGAGGGGAGAGAAGTATTTTAGATAATTTTACTATTTTTAATACTCAATTCCTACATCAATAATCTAAAAAAGACATTATAATAACATTGAAACTATTAAGATCATGAAACATATCCTCTAAATTTACCAAGATGCTATTGGTGAAGCTTAAACACCCACAATGACTAATACTATCCACTATCTATCAATACTATCTAAATTAATTTTTACAATCTATACCACCAATGATCAGTAGGTATAATTTTTTAGATGATTTTTTCACACTTTATTTCCCTCATTACTATGCACAGACTCTCATTTTTACTCTCCTTACCTTAAACCCTAGCTTCAATTTTTATAAAAGATTAAATTATGAAAGTGGTTATTAATTTGACTTGAAAAAAAAAGATTGAATTATGAAAGTGGTTATCAATCTTTTATCAAAATTGAAGCTAGGGTTTAAGGTAAGGAGAATAAAAATGAGAGTCTATGCATAGTAATGAGGGGAAAAAATTATCTAAAAAGTTATACCTAGTGATCATAGGTGGTATAGACTGTAAAAATTAATTTAGATAGTATTGATAGATAGTGGATAGTATTAGTCATTGTAGGTGTTTAAACTTCGCCAATATCATCTTGGTAAATTTAGAGGATATGTTTCATGATATTAATAGTTTCAATATTATTATAATGTATTTTTTACATTATTGATGTAGGAATTGAGTATTAAAAATATTAAAATTATCTAAAATACTTCTCTCCCCTCTTTACTTGGTCATTTATAAAAATATTAAGTGCAATCAATCTCTCTTTAGCATTCTAATCTATATGGTAAATGCTTACTCATGCACCCTCTAAGTTTCAATAGTTTTATCTTGGTTAGATAACCTTAAATTCTAAAATATTTTAAAAATTCTAATGAAAATGATCTTTCTTTTAAGCATGGTAAATTTTTAGTATTTCTCCCTTAATGTTACATCTTTCTTTCTTATGGTTTTAGGTTTCTATTGTGCTAAGGTTTGGTTTTGGATTTGATTTTTTATTTTCATTTCCTTTCACCTTATCATAATGGAAAATATAATTAATGTATATTCTCACAATGGAAATGAATATACTAAATTTCATGATATATTTTATGATATATATCAAATGGAAATTATTAAATATCTTAAAATGAATCCACACATGATTGATTCATTTTTATATGTAGCTAAAGATGAAAAGAAAAATGCTGACAAGGAACCTAAATTTGAGGAAGAAAATGTTGAGCTCTTCAAAGATACTAATCCACCTTATATATACATAGATCATAAAATAGGTGTTCAGACCATTATTTATTTTGGTACTATTCATATGTCTATAAGTATGACTACACTACTGGTGCCCACACATGGTGTGGGGATAACACAAGTTCATCTTCATATTTATTTGGTTATTCTTATGCAAAATAATTTTGTACATCCTAAAATAACTACTCATGTTACATATTATATAGTTAATAAATATTTTATTTATACTAATCAATGGCTTATATAACTATTATTGATCTTCCAGCTAAGGTTTACAAATTGGAACAAGGTTATTCTAGAGAAAGTCATTTGACTACATTTCAAGAATTATTGCACAACCCTTTGGTTCCTAAAATTATTTATTATTATTTACTTATAAGATTTTTTACACCCAATATTACACCTTATGATGGTAAGGGTGATCTCAAATATCATAATAAAGCTTCCTATGTAGCATGTCTATATTATTCTTCTAATGATAAGTTATTGATTAATGTTTTTCCTTATAAGATTAAGGAATATTATTTGTGATGGTACTATGATATTCCATTATAGTTAATAAATAATTTTAATCCTTTTTAAAATAAATTCTTATCTCACTTTTATATTAATATTATAGAGAATGTGTCATATGCTCAAATTGCAAAACACAATCAAGGACCTAATGAGCACATTAGTGACTATGTGCTTCATTACAAGACTATGCTCTCTAAAATGACAAATCCTATGGTTGATAATGAATTATAATACATGTTCAATAAAATATTACTTTTTCCTATACATGAGTATATTGTATTCAATTTATTTCACTATTTTGAGGACGGTATGAATAATATAAAGTATAGGACTAATACTCCAATGTATTCTAATTACAAGATTAAAAAAAATAGAATTTAAATATAATGAAAATGGTACTAAGAATAAGGTTAAATAAATAGTTAATTTAGCTTCACAATCCTCTAATAGGCTTGTCTTATCAGCTCCTCAAAAAATTAAATAAAAATGATTATCAAAAACTTTGCACAAAGTCTTGTAAAGGTGTTTAAGGTTCTTTTTTATTTAACAATGAAATGATAAGAACAAATAAACTATTAAAAACTAATTTAGATATAAAAAATATATATTTTAATGTAAAACACAAAATTTATGGAATTATAAATGAGATACAAATAGTAAATCTACAAAATATATGAAAACCTAGCTTGGATATGATTTATTTCTAACTATGCATGTGAACTGTGGATGAAAAGAAGTTAAAATAACCCATGAACTATGTCGTAGCAAAAAAAAATTGTAAACTATGCTCAAACAGGGCCACACTAGGAGGATAGTGATGCATTGTAACCTTGTATGTTGACTATGCATATGTTTTTGTTTATTTTAGGATTGATATTTTATCTAGACACCTACCACTATCTATGAGGGTTTATTATTTGAATTGGTATGTTGATTTGATGTGAGAAATACCTACAAAATCACAACCCTATATACCACACAATAAACACAATAGAGATAAAATACCAAAATGGGGTAATAGGGTTAAGGGAATAGACAATATATCCTCAAAAACCCCATAGAATATGAGTGTTTCCTACATAACCCAAAAAGGCCTCAAGATGATGTCATTTTCTCCCCTAGAGTGAGTGTGTGAATCTTGACTTTGATATATGAATGCAACTAAAAATATTGCTTTGAATGATTGAAAATGATTACCCTTGACTTGAAAAAAAATTGACTCCAAACTTGGCCTATGAATTTTAGAATGCATCAGAATTGAAATTAGAATGAATAGTGCTCTTTTACTCAGTGTGCAGTAGAATTGCCAAGTGATTATTAGATATGTTTTGAGAGGCCTTAATGTGCTTATATAGAGGATAATTTTAAATATTTACATTAAATAAAATTTATAAAAACATTAAATGGGTAAAATTTAACATATAAAATTAAAAAAATTACTATTGGAGTATGGGGGACAAGGCTAAACTAGTGAACAAGGCTGTAATATGACCCTCTCTAACCTAGTGCAGTCAATTCCTATAACAATAGAGACTATTATAAATGGTGTGAAAAGGGATTTTAAATGATGTTTTGAGTAGTTACAATATATTTTATATAATATTAAAGTCTCCCATATATATTTCAAGTTAAAAAAATGGTGAATAAACCAAGTAAGGGTAAGAATATCAAGATTAAACATTGTCAAGCACTTAATAATTAATTTTGAGTTTCTACATTTTCTCCCATTTTCTCCCATTTTATTCTAGTGATACATTTAATTAAATTTATTAAGATAAATTAAATGTTAACCTAAGTGTGTATACACACTTTTTATTTTGATGTGAATATTGATTGTGCAAGATACCTCAATGAAAAACATGTAAAAATACCATTGAAAGTAGTTATTACCCATTATTTTAAATTTTGAAATTTAAAAGAGAGAAAAGAGTGTATGTACTTTAAATAGTATGCAAGATAATTATTTTGTGACTTAAAAATGGATAAATGTGCATGCCCCCTTGTTGAGGCATTTGGAGAAATGTTAACCCTGTGATGAATTGAGAGTGATAAATTATCAATTTTGAAATCAATGAATACCCTTAAGTTGGAAATATTGTATGATCCAACTATCATAAAAATATTTATAGTAATTTATAAAATAATTTAAGGGGTGGAACCATAAATTATGGCTCATTACTATAGAAAAAGTGTAACCATAGACATTGAGTGTCACTAGACTCTGACATGGCCCTATTGTAATAAGAATTGATTCACGCCATTGCAAATGGATATAAATTCTACTTGAAAATTTATACCTTTGAAACTTCTAGACTTTATAAAACTAAAATTTCCATGTAGAAACATAAACATGAATGAATATCATACCCCCTATTTCTAAATTGAATTGATATTGAATGCCATTTAAACTTGAAACTTTTGAAATTTTTAACTTGTAACTATAAAAAACATTGTGCATGTCTTTGCATATGTATCAATTATATGGTAATTTATACTTAATAGGTTTTATTAATAAGTTCACATGCATGTCACATGCTCCTATAATCTAAATTTTTTAAATCTTCGTGTAATTATGAAAATTGTATAGTGTCGTAAATCTAAATTTTTTTTACTCATAAGGACTTGACTTATCAAGACAAATCAATTATGATGCCCCTCATTTTATATTAGATATTTAGCCTACAAGTCACTAATATCAAAAGATAATTTTTAAAGATATAATCATGTAATATCATTTTTGAACATTTTAATTATATTACATCATAGTATTTAATATAGCATTGAATTGTATATGAAACATGTGTTAGAGAGATATAACATTGAAGCACATAAGAATCATATGCATTATATATATCATGATAAAATATTAAAATTTAAATTTAAAATCAATACATGATATGAAACATGGAACCATAACAACAAGTAATGAACATATAATTAATATAACACAATTTCATGTAATTTTTATATAATGTCACACATAATGCCCAAAGACCACATAAAAGGGGCATGTGAATGTCACATAAACACATAATCCCAAGGGACACACACCAATGGAATGATGATGCATATAACCACCCACACTAACACACACACACACACACACACATTCATGTAATTTTTTTAGAATGTCACACATAAGGCCCAAAGGCCACATAAAAGGGGCATGTGAATGTCACATAAACACATAATCCCAAGGGAAACACACTAATGTAATGATGATGCATACAACCAAAAACACACACACACACACACAAGTCTAAGAGTCACATAAAATAAGAAAGAAAGTCCTAACTTATCATGTAGTAAAGTAATAAAGAAGCATAAATCACATAAGACTAGTCTACATCAACCATATGTATCAAAATCAAATTTTTCCTATTACATAATGTAAAGTATGAGTAATTAGTAAAGTATTTGTATGATATATATCTCAACATGGTAGAGAGGTTGTGGATAAATAAAAAAATTTGAAATGTTCATGAAGAATAAAGAGATGTCGCAAACTTAGCAACATTTTTGGGTAAAAAGGGAAGCCCAACATCAAAGATCCATATAGAATTATGTCCTGTATCACACTCAAATACCTTTTGATCATCTTTATGTATTAAAAACTGAAATATGGTGTCCACTTATCATGAAATAAATAACATATATAAATAAATAAGCTAGTAACATTTGAGAAAATTCTTAGAGGTCTTGATTTTGATTTTTTTCAAAATTTTTTTATTTTTTATTTTTTAATTTTTAAAATATTTAATAATTGATAATAAGAATGGATTTGAAAATAGATTAAATAGGAGGGATTCGAGTAATCCTCAACAAGGTGTTAAATCATAATGTGGCTAGAAGCAAGTCAATGAAGATGGACCCAATGTATGTGCAAAGGAGCAAAAGCAATGTAGCACGCATGAGTGGTATAGATAAAAAATGTATATTCCACTAGTGGGAAAGGGATAATCTAAAGTTAATACATAACATGATAGATATGTTTTAGTAATAAAGTGGATTGAACATTTTAAATTAATGCAAGATAGTTGTTTTGGATTGTTTGAATCAATTTTAAAATCAAGGGGGTAAGTACCCAAAGTGAAAATAAATTCAAGGGATAGAATAATTATTGGATAAGGAATAGAAGAAGTAATAATGAATAAAATAATATAATATATATACAGAGGAAAATATGAAACTATAATCCAAGGATCTCATCAATAGGCCCTATATCATCAATACCATACTAATATTCTATATTGTTAGGATCATAATCATCAATGTAATAATTATCATAATAGAGGATTAATTTGTTAGGTGGAGATTGAAATTTTTATATGCCATTTTGATTATCTTTTGTATCTATGTATAAGAAACTCATTGCACCATATATTGGAATTATTTTTTGAATGTGTGCATCATTGTTAGGATCTTGCATGTCATGTTGACCTAAAGAAGAATCATGTGTTATTTCTTGAACATTAGGAAGCAAAATAATTTATACTTTGACTTTTATATTTTTCCTCTATAATGAAGTATATATAATTCTTGATCCCTTATCAACCATATTTATTTCATTAGACTTTTTATGAATATTTTGCTTTGTAGATTTTTTCATGAAAAATATTTTTAAAAATGTGTTTTCCTTCTTATCTTGCATTTTTATTGTAACTTTATGATGGTAATTTTTCTTTTTATAATATTTATTTTTAATCTTGTTTTTTTGGTGATATTACTTTCTCTAATTTTGTTTTTTTGAATCTTTTATTTTTCTAATTTATCTTTTTATATCCATATTTTCTCTATGTTCTTTGTGCACTTTATTTTTAGGAGATGCAATATAAGTGGGTTTATTAATTGAATTATTTAATAAGTTCACCTCTATCAATGATACTTTATATTTTGATCTTCAAATCTAAACAACTATCTATATGATATACATTTAATCTATGATATCCACAATAATATTTTGTTCTTCTTAGACAAGGAATATAAGTTAATGTTATCAACTTGTTTCAAATCATTTCTATTAGAATCTCACTTGGAATCTTATTATCCTTTTGTATAATTTTTTAATTATTAATTGTAGATGTATGTTGTTTTTATGCACTTGATAGTGAGATGAAGATACATGGTTAACACTATCATACTCTATAATGTTTATATATTTTTTATTATTTTCAACTGATATGATCGTTGAACTCAAATATTGATTTTTATTATTTAACTCTTATACTGATTTTCTCATAGTGATTATTTGATCTTGAAGGGATTCACAATCAAAATGTCTAGGTATATTTGATTGAATAGGACTACCATCAATAGGTAGTGGAGAGATAGGATCTTCCTTTAAATTGAGAGATTTATTGTAGATAGATGAATTAATTGTTTCTTGTTGATTGATAGTATTAAAATAAGTATTACTAGAAAGAGATGCATTATCATTATATGGTAACTATATGTTAGGATTATGACATTGTGGTGAAAGAAAAACATCTTTTGAAGATAAATATAAGATGGAAGTAGAGAAAACATCATAATATATGTTATAAGGAATGTCATGGCTTTCAAATGTATCTTGTGATGTCTTAAAAAGAGGAGGAAGGAATTCATTCTCATTTGTTGAAAAGGGGAAAGAGTTATGACATGTACGCTCAATATCTAATATTTGTAAAAGAATAAATTTAGAATTTATTCTTGATTTGAAATGCCTTTATTAAGAAATAAATTTTTTTAAATATTGATATTACATTGATAGTTTTACCTATGAATGTTGTTTTATTTGATACTTGAATTGTTATTTTTTCACTATACTATTAGTTATTGAAGAAGGTAATGAAGGATCCTGAGGGGAATATAAAGGTGATTTTTAAGAGGAATCATCCTCCCAATTTTGATCAAAATCAAATCATCAATTATTTATATATCATAAAAATCATAATCATCAACATGTGCATCTTCCGTAATTTCTTTATTATTACAATTTATCCATTCACTATCATAATTAAAAGGCACATTATGAGTAGAGAACAAGTAAAATTAGCTATTCATGATATATGAAATGAATGAAAATACATAAAATGGAATAAATAATAAAATTTAGTGTTATAAATTAATCATTCATGTATAAAATAGATAATGAATATGATTACAATACAATAAAATATTTAGGTATGATGAGTGAGCTAGGCAAGGGTTTTAATCATTGTGTAGGTTATCAAATATACTTGCTTGTTCATAAATTAGTGTTAGCCCAATATTTTAGATCACTAACTACATAGGTAAATCCATTCATGTATCCCATTATCCCATATCTAAAGGTATAGTGAGAGTAACTTCCTTGGGTGATATGTTCCTCTCATGTGTACCATAAATCAAACAACTTAAAGAGGCTTCCTATGGTATAAACAAGAGACCTCAGGCATTCCCAATACACTGTGATATATAGCAAAAATAAAAATTATGTTTATTAATTTATAATAAATTTTGTATTGGGGTATCACCCCTTAGACCATGATTTTGTTTAAATATATCATCATTTAACCTATAACAATAGTTAATAATTAGTTTTAAAATTACCAGAACATAGTTTCTAAAAATAAGCAGTAAGTAAATATAAAATAAAGAAAAAATAAAATTGAAATAATTTTTTTATACATATCAAAAAAATTCAACCCAAATTCAAAACAAAGATCTTAAATATTATATTAAATCTAAGGTTAAAATCTATTTTCTTTCAATGTCAGGAATTTATAGAAAATTATATGGAATCTAAGGGTAAAAATCAAGCAAACAACAAGCAATGTTAAAATAAAATTATGGGTTAACCAGAATGTTTAATGTTATTATTTATTTAATAGTGAAATTTTAAGATTATATAAACTATTAATAAGTGAATTAGATCAACATAAATATACATATCTAAATGTAAAATACAAAATTAACAGAATTGTAAATGAGATATAAATAGAAATTTGACAAAAGATATGTAAATGTATCTTGGATATGATTTAATGTTGAATCTGCAAGATGACTATGGATGAAAACAAGATGAAATGACCCCTTAAATATGTCACAACTGAAAACAAAATTATAAATTATGTTTTGATAAGGTTTCACTAGGAGAGAGTGATGCATTGTAACCTTATCTATTGACTATCATTGTGTCCTAGTTGACTGTATAACTGATTTTTTGATATATGTACTTGTAACTAACTATGAGGGTTTTTTTTAATTAGGTATTCTAGTTTGACATTGAATACCTATAAAATAAAAAACCTATCTCCTACACAATAGACACAAGAGAGATAAAATTCTAAAATTGGGGAATATGGTTAAGGGAATAGCCAAGCTATTCTTAAAAAAACCTATGTTATTTGAGTGTTGCCTACATAGCTTAAAAGGGCCTCAAAATAATGTAATTCTCATTTATAGTGTGTGTGAATATTGAATTTTCTATATGAATATATATATATATATATATATATATATATATATATATATATATATATATATATATATATATATATATATATATATATATTTATATATTACTTTGGACCGTTGATAATGAGTACACTTGACCTAGAATAAAAACACTTTAGACTTGGCCTATGACTATTAGAATGCAACATAATTTAATTTTTAAATAATAGTGATCTTTTTCCCAATGTGAAATATAATTTCTAAGTGATTAATAGATATGATTTGATAGGCATTGATGTGATTATATATAGGATACCTTTGAATATTTTTGTTAAATGACCTTGTTAAAAGTGCAAGAGGGGTAAAATTTAGCATCTTGATTTTTAAAAATTACCATTGGAGTACGAAGGACAAGGATGAACTAATGGACAACATCACAGTGAAGCCCTATCTGAACTAGTTTGGTCATGTCCCATAAGGATAGAGACTACTATACTTAGCCTGACAAAAGTTTGTAAGTAAAATAGGGATGTATGATTTATGTTATGAGTATCCATAAGATAGTTTACATATAGTAATCAATAATATTTTATATATTTTAAGTTAAAAAATGATGAATAGACCAATTAAGAGTAAGGATGTAAATATTAAACATTATCAAACACTTAATGATTTATTTTGAGTTTCTACAATAGGTTACTTGAGTGAAATCTCATATCTCTCCCTCTTATAATAGAGGTTGATATGAAAAATACACAATGTAAGCCATTCAATATCAACCTAAGGTGATTGGCATAGATATGTGGGACACTCTAAAAATAGATATATTAGTTTAAGGCATAAGATATAATATCTAAGTAATGAAAATTTTATTAAGGCTAATGATATAAATACACCTTCAAATGAGTCAGATTCACAACATAATAAAAATCTAAAGATATTTTTAGATCATTTTAATACACAAGAAACTAAGACTAATCCTAAAGTTTATGTGTATTACAATGCACATCCTCTTATAAATTATTGTGTTATTATAATTGAGGAGGCTCATCCTTTATATGGTATTATCCATACACTTGAAAGCACACCTATACAATTACCTTCAATCACATTTTATGATCATGATATTTTTGATGTTGATTCTAACAATTTGTATTTATTTGTTTAATCCTTATTGACTCACATCCTATACACATTATTATGTTGGATAATGGGCAAAACAAAAACATATACACTATGGTATTACTTACTAGTATTGGGTAAACACATAAGGTTTTGATTTTTATAACTACTAAATTAAATGGATTTGATGGAAAGAGACAAAATCCTATTGGGAGGATTGTGTTACCTCTTATGGTAGGGTATGTAACTATTGCTACTTGGTTCTTAGTATTACCTGACATAGTGGAATTTGAAATAATATTAGGATATCCATGGATGCATACAATGTGTGCAAAATCATATTTGGTGCATTGATGTTTGAAGTATGTCTATATTAGCTAGGTCATCATAGTTCTAAGTAGTTTGTATGAGTATCATATTCAGCCAGAGATATGTACTCTTCCAACTCAAACACATTTTATTATACAACATGTTTAGTTTGATTCTATGAAGGAAAATTAGAGACATGTAATTGGCATTCCTTAAATACTAATTCTCTAATATTAATTACATTAAATTTTTGTTCAAATTCCATAGACATTATCTATTTTGTCACATTGTAAGTTAGTTATACAAGCTTGTCCATGTGTTCCAAAATGAAAAGTGGCACATTCTCATGCAATACAATGAATTTCAAAAGTTATTGTGGCTATGGTATCTACATAATGTTTACATGATCATATTGAATTTGATATCACTTCTTAGATTTTGATGATGATACATACGTTTATCCATGCCCATATCATGTGACATTCACACCAATTAATCTAGTTCCTACACATGAGGTTCCCCTCACTAGGATCCTCAGTTAGTAGGAGCATGATTTCTATATTAAAAAAAAAAAAAAAAATTAGAAAATTCAAAAGTTTTATATATATATATATATGGGACTGATGCATGACATGATTTTCTAGTTCACATGATTGATTTATGTTATTTATCATTACATATGATACATGAGAATACATATTCATGACATTAATTACACCAAGGGGCTACATTTCCACATTAGTGGGTGCCTACATTGGTGGTATCTTGATAAATCAATCATGTAAACTAAAAAATCATGTCATGCACCAGTACCAGATATATATATATATATATATATATATATATATATATATATATATATATATGTAGGATTGTTACATGATATGATTTTTTTGTTTACATGATTGATTTATGTTATTTATTTTATTTATCATTATTTACATATCCATTTTATATGCACTTGCTTTTCACACTATACATGAGTGGGATGCAGGACATATAGGTTACATATGATACATGAGTATACATATGAATGGCATTCATTATATCAAGTGACTACATTTCCATATTAGTGGATGCCTAAATTGGAGGTATTTTGAAACACTTTATAGGTTCTATATTTATATGACATTACATTGACCATAGTGAGCTACTTAGATTATTTATACATGGTTTTATTTTATGTATATTCTTTAGGGTGTTATTTCCTATGGAAATTGTACTTTATATACTAGATGATGGCATTGATTGATTATTTCGATTAGAATTGCTTATTATATACATTTTTGATGATGTTGAGTTTCACATGCATAATCATAGATGTGTATTACTCTCTCTCTCTCTCTCTCTCTCTCTCTCTCTCTCTCTCTCTCTCTCTCTCTATATATATATATATATATATATATATATATATATATATATATATATATATAGGATTGTTACATGACATGATTTTTTAGTTTACATGATTGATTTATGTTATTTATTTTACTTATCATTATTTATATATCCATTTTCTATGATACAAGAGCATACATATGCACGACATTCATTACACTAAGGGAATACATTTCCACATTAGTGGGTGCCTACATTGGGGGTATCTTGATACATTTTATAGGTTATATATTTATATGGTGTTACATTGACTGTAATGAGCTACTTAGATTATTTATACGTGGTTTTCTTTTATGTATATTCTTTAGGGTGTTTTTTATTATTTAAATTATACTTTTATATACTAGATGATGGAATTGATTGATTATTTGGATTAGCATTGCTCATTATATACATCTTTGATGATGTTGAGTATCACATGCATAATCATAGATGTGTATTACATTGTGTGTTTCTACAAGTGCATTGATTGTATTTTTTCATGACATGTGTTAGTTTTATTCAAAAATCAACTAGTACATGTCATGTTTATGTTGGGTTGGCATTGAGTCTGAGTTAAGTGATATCTTGAGTGATTTTGTGTTGCATGATCATGATGTTTTGTGTGTATATGTGTGATGGTTGCTAAGCTTCATGTTGTGATTGTAAACATGCATTCTTTTATTGTACATGATGCCAGGATTTATATCATGAATATTTTATGTTTTTTATAATTACATGCCTAATTTATATATTTTATTGACATGAAACTTTTATGCCTATTGCATAGATTTCATGTTTCATATGTTCTTTGATGATTTGATATTTATATGATAATATATCATATCATGTTTACATGTTTTACATTATGACATTTTATTAATAACACATGGTGTGCATAATTATTTATTTTGAGATGAGTGATAGATAGAAATTTCAGATTTTGGGTCAAATTATGTGATTCATATGGAACAGATTGGATATGTTGAGCATATGTAAGGCATATATGGGCATTTTAGAGAATTATGAGGAATAGTTGATAGATTATGTGACATTATGTGATAGATTATATGGTTTAGATTGAGAATATTTTATCAAATCTAATAGGTATATGGATATATTATGGTATTTATCAATGCAAACAAGACCTTAGTCTCAAATCTTTAACCTAAGTTTATTTCTAACTGAGTCTAACTTTCATATTTTTAGGGTCCTTTTATTTTCTTAAGCATGGTCCCTTTATTACCTACTTAGCCTAAATATGTAATGCTAACACCCCATTCATGTTTATTAACATAAATGAGACATTAGTATTAAAGATTTAGCCTAATTCTTATTTCATCTTAGGACTTAACTTGAAAACCTTGCTCCTTTGTAGATCTGATGGTCTACACTTCATCACTAATTTTTATCAGATGGAGTGAAGCTAGAATTAAAAAGTTAAAGGCTCATGAAGCTCCATGGAGTCACCACGTGGCACTCCCACATTAAAATTTTGATAGAAAAATCTCCCACATATTAAATGAAATAAATGGTGTGTGTCTACTCAAATCATGATTAAATGGATCTCACTTCATCACTACTTTTAATTAGATGAAGCAAATTGAATCTAAGATCTTAGGAAGCCCCATGAAGTACCCATGCAGTACTCTTGCATTAGAACATAGGAACTTCATGAGCTTAAATTTAACATTCTTACAAACCTCATTTGATGTCTATGAGTTTGTCATTGACATATATGAGACCATCAAATTCAAGTTCATCTAACATTTTTTCTAGGCAAAAGGGGCATGTTTTATGTCATTTGAGGGGTCATTTATGATTTAAAACTTATCATAAAATATCTTAGCATAAGTCTTTTCATGTTTGTTAATATAAAATAGACTTAGCCTTAAGTATTTTAGCCTAAGTTCTTTTATGACCATGCACTGATTAATGTTCATACATCTTGTAGGATCTAGTAGTATATGCTTCATCATGCCTCTTGATCTAACGACATGAAATCACCAATGAATTTTAAATGGATCTATGCAATCCCATAGGCTCAATACATGGTGTAAATGTGTTCAATATGTAACTAACAAAGGTGCCAGAGCTCAAAAAGCCCATAGAGGTGCCAAGTGGCACAACCATGGGGTTGGCTACCAAAAGGAACCAATGACATTCAAGGGCCCAGATCATGATCAATAGCTCATATTGATATTTTTATCTTGATTGAAATATGAAAAATAAAAAGGTAATTTTTAAATAGCAACAATTAGTGCTCAAAGGCATTAATGCAAAATGAAGCAAAAAGTGATAGATGGATGCCGAATAAATGCCACACAAGCACAAAACAACAAAATATAGATATTGTGTGCTTGAAATAAAAATGTATAAGGGAAAAAGATCAACATCAAATCTAAGGAATGTATGAGCCTAGGTCTAAATAATCTACCACCATTAAAGCTTTATAATGCCCTAAAACTTGCATAAAAATCCTTAAGTAAACTCAGATTGATTATAGTAAACCTAAAATAAGTTCAATTATTATTTGACCATAAAAAACTAACCCAAAGACCATTTACAATCTAATTATGAATAATTTGCAAATGTGGAAGCCATGGCAACTTAGAGGCAATAATTTAAGGATGTGATAGAATTATATTTATCTATAGACAATGAAGTGAGGGTCTTCAAATACATAGAGCTTGACACTATTGTATTGAACACTGGAAATAATAATTGGTCAGAGCTCTTCTAAACCATTGAGGAGATGCAACCTATCACAAAAGAAGAATAAAATATTGCCATTACAACTAGAAGGTACTATGAACTAGTTATAGTCCAAATGGCTAGTCTTCACCATATAACCACCAAACCAGAAGTAATCCACTATATCAACATCTTTAATCCCATTTTTAAGGACTATAAGATTGATCAGAGTTGGATTATTCATGAAATGACCTTTAAAATAATTACATTGATTTCCCCATTAGAATTTGAGAGTTATTACAAGATTTCAAAACCTCAAGTGGATTTTCCCACTATTAAGGAATGGATTGGAAAGAATGATCTAGATACCATCCTTAGGACATGGTTGCTCCAAGGGAGCCATGTGATCTGAAAACCTACTGGAAATATCCTAGTTGCCTAATTTATAGAGGGGGTTAGGGTAATCATGACCCTATTGAATATAATATCTAGAGCCCCTTCAACAAGAGTTGGGTGTCTTACATCTACTTCATGATAAAGAAAGGGCTCATTCCTCTAGTTGGGGAGATGATCAACATATATCTAAAAATATAATTCATGGCCATTAAGAATAAAACTAGAACCCAACTCTTCATGATGTCCTATCTGTTGGATGCCTTACTAGCCTCCACCTAGATCCTTCATATCAAAAATTGGTCACCTGAGGGCAGATTCATAGTCTCCCACCATTATTCAAAACTATATATTTTTAAATATAGACACCACATGCATTTCATTTGTGATTGTGTCTATCCTACTTTAGTAGAAGCCATAACAGGGATCCCTATGCCCAGGGTAAGCCCTTCAATTAATAAATATGTGGAGCTAATGGGACACATCTGGTCATATCTAGATTGTATAGTAATCAGAATTGAAGGGCTCTTGATCCAACCTTATAGGTTACCTATCTATGTTTCCATCAAGCTAGAAAAGAAAGAAATTACATACCAACTTCTTAATTATGTGGATAGAGTATGCAAAGACAATACAAAAGGCATCATTCATCCCTTTCCTTTAACTATTGGCAAGACTATGTTACATAATTAGGATTAGGGGAATATTGTGGCCAAGCATAAGGACTCTTTCAAATTACAACTTGATGAGTTAAAAATGTGGGATCCCAATGACATGGTCTCCACAAACTTAAAATCCAAGAAATTTCCAAAACCAATATATGTGAACCAACTCAGTGTCCATGACACCATATATATCAAAGAAAATAGATTCAAATAAATATTGGCTAGGCTCAAAGGACATAAAATTAGACTTGAGCATAGACTAACTAGTGATGAGAATCTAGCAGGTGACATATGGAAAATGGGACCTATAAAATACCATTTTTTTATTGGACCTTCAACACACCCTAAAGATAAACCACAAGTTGAAGGAAAATAGGCCCAAACACATATTACATAAGGTCTTGGTAAGGAAAAGTTGTAAGAGAGACTTGGTGAGGGCCCATCATCCTCAGTACCTCCCCAAAGACTAGCTTCTCTAGTATAATACTTGAACATGATTTCCTTGGAGATAAATGAAATAGTATGGGATGCCCTTAAGGATTTTATTGATGTATATGGATCTGATGAAGAGGAAGCACAAGCTAAGGAAACATAAGCCTAAATAGAGAAAGTAGAGAAAGATAAGGGAAAATAAGTTGCTCTGAATCTTGTCCTAGTGGCACCATTAAAGAAGAGAAAATCAAAATTTGTAATTATCCTAGTTGGAAAAATGAGGCCAAAGTTAGTTTTCACTCACCCTATAAGTGAAATCAACTTATTCAGTGAGGAATACCCCATTCATGTACCAATCATACCTGATTGGTTCATCTATGGAAAAGTCTAAAATATCCCTTCCTATTCCCACTTATAGGCCTTGATCCAAACTATAAATATGGATGTGCATGATGGTATCAATCCATGGATAAGGGATTTGATGAAGGAAGATAAATAAATAAGAATAGTGGCTACTACAAAGTCAGATAGTAAATAGGTAGATTCTCTAAGAGCATCAAGTAGTACATAGATGGCGACTCTTGAACCTCTAAAGTATATTGAGCCAACTAATACTATGTAATTCAATCTAGATACAACTATATTATAGAAAGTGATAATAAGAAAATCCATGATAGGGAATAAAGAGTTCACATTCTAAAAGATTAAGTTGTTTATATGCCTAACTCTAGTTGAGGGATAACAACCTAGTGAACTACCCATCCATGAAGAGGACATTGAAATCCTAGCTAAGGATCATTCAACTCAGGTAAGAACAAACATTATGGGGATGAAATAAAGAATAGCTAATTTTGAGGGGAAAAATGAGGATTTGAAGACATAAGCTATCTTATCAATGCTTGAAGCAATGATCAAATTCTTGGATGAATCTTTTTATGATATGTTTGAGGCCTTAAAATTAATAAATCTAAGGTATAGTGCATTAGCATAGTAGAACACAGTGGCCAAGGGTTTAATATCCCAATGGCAAGCTTCATAAGATCAAATAACAGGGATAATCAACATTCAGGTTGGAAAGTAGATTCTTGATGTTTAAATAATTAGTTTGGGATATTTAAATGCCATTTAGGGAATTGTTGTTGACAAGGTCCAAAGTTTGAATGCATGGTCATAAGAATTGGAGAGGCTCCTAAAGTATGTTAAGGAGATAATGAAAAGGATTGAAAAAATCCTAGGGACCATGCTAACTAATCCTACATAGCCCATTATCTTAGGCATCATCAAGGATGATGAATTCAAATACAGGGCTACCTTGGTAACCCAGGAAATCAAAGGAAAAATTTAAGGCTAGTCTAGGGATGAAAATAGTAGGATCCTAGACATGATCCTTAATGCAAGAGAAAGGATAGATAAGTCCAAAAGCATCAAAGAAGCCATGGCCATAAATGACAAGGAATTGAATGCTCTAGCTAACAATGAAGAGTGTCTTTTAAGACTAGCTATGGATTTGGAACTAGTTAATGAGAAGAACCAAAAGTCTATGAACATCCTCCATCAATAGCAAGCAAGTTCTTAGGCACAATACCCACTAGATAATTAGTTAATATTCCATTTTGTAAAAGCATTATAATATTTTTAAAGAGGAATATTATTTTATAAAGGCATATGCTCGTTTGTTAACGTATTGCCTCTAGCTCAATTTAATTTGGAAAATAAAATGTATTCTAGAACTTTTTAGAAAAAGGATAATTATCCTTACTTCTTGTACATTTTTATCTTGTAATTGACTAGTATACTACCTTATCCTCATATAAAAGGTAGTAATACCATCTTATAAAGGGAGAGAATTTTGAGCAAAATTTGTATACTTTGAGCAGTTAATACAATCAAGAAATTTTGAAGAAATTATCCAAGTTTGTTTGTGTCAATTTCTACATGAATTTTCTCTCAATTTCTGGTCTTCAATCTTAAATTTGAATAGATTCTATGAATTTTGAGTTACATCTTTGATTACAGGGTTTCTAATTTGTGCTTATGCTAGATTAGTTGAATATCTTGAATTTTCTTTATTTTATTGGCTCTACTTTAGAATTTTTTAATGTTATTTGAGAGTGGTAGAAAATATTTAAAGTAAATTTGGTTATTTTACTTCTTTATATCATCCTTGGAGGTTTTCTTGGTGTGTAGTGAGATTTGAGCTTATGTTATTTTGCACTATATACTAGTTAAATGCATACTCAGTTGTAATTGAAAGTTTGTCATAATATTTGTGCCTAAGTTTAGTAATCACTTATTTTATTTCTACCTTACCCTTCCCTTTTGCTTCTTTTTTAACCAGATTACTTTAGTTTAGATTTAATTTAAATGTCTATTTAGATTAATTTATAGTTTAAGCTTTGATCATAACTCACTAGTATTAGCATAGATACTTACATTTTGTAAATATTTGGTCCATAAACCATATATTAATATAAATTTTGTGGAAAATTTGAACATTTCTCTGCTGCTATTTCATCATAGGTAATATAAGTTTCCAAAACCTGATACTCATGCTTGAAATTCCCATAATTCTAAAATTAGAAGTGTTCCTTGAACACTAAGGACACTTTTGATACATTTAGAGGCATCAACAAGTCCCATTAGCACTAGAAGGAGGGCCTCTTTATGAATTGGTTGAATATTTATTAATCTTAATGTTTTGATCTAAGATTGATGTTATCTTTGCACTTTTGTATCATTATTTTCTTTGAAGTGTAAAGATCATTGATCTTTGTGATCTATGACATATTGTTGTGCTTCCTTTAGACAAATATCATATTTCTTTAAAGTCTAATGCTTACTTTTGGTAAAGATGGCTTAAGATTTAAAAATCTATAGTATTTTAGGTTAGAATATCTTGTTTTGATTAAATATTGGTATATCTTTGATAGACCTAGGTTTATTTGAGCTTAGAGTTATAAATATAGAACATATTTACATAATTAGACACATCTTTGAGCTATCTTAGTCAAATATTGACGTCCTTTACTACTCTTTATATAATCTTTACAAAATTAGCTTAATGTGTAGGTTTAATCCTTATTATTTATAAATATTAACTTAACACATCGTATTTAAAATAAGATCTTCAATATTCAAGATAGAATTTCCTAAGATTAATACAAGATCACATTCACATTCAAGACAATTTTTACTTGAGCTTGAAGTCCATATAAAAATGAAGTGAGATAAAGGTAGGCATAGATTTTCCAAATCTTTGCCAACCTCACCTCTTCAAGGTACCCCTACATTTGACCTTCATCCAGATATGTGTTGGTAGGGATATTATTCAATCAACATGCTAGGTGTAGTACATGATCTCCCATGTAACCCTAAAAAATACTTGCCAACATTTAGTCTAATCAATAATATAACCATTGAAGAGCACATTAAATCCTTTAAAGCTACTTTAAGGTTTTTAAATGTCATACATGAAGATGTAGCATTCAAAGTTTTGCCCTTTACTTTTAAAGATTCTTTATACGAATGGTTTCTCAATTTTCTTGACAATTATATTACTAGCTAGGATGGTTTCACTAATGTTTTCATAGACCAATTTGGCAAAATTATTAGTCCATGTATCATATACCACCAGTTCACCACCATCATGAGGGATGCAATCGAGTCCATAAGGTCCTTTAATGCCAGGTTCCAAAAAATGTATAGAAAGACCATAGAAATTTATAAACTTTATGAGGTTTTAGTTATAGAAATATACAAGGATGTAGTAGATCCCATGACTTTTGTATTTTTGATAAGATCTCTTCCAGATAGAAGTTCACTAGCCAAGGCTTATTCTGAAGTGGTGATCATTAATGATCAAATTTAGCCCCAAGGATAAATGGCCTACTATGTCCCAAATATCAACCCACATTTTCCCACTCTGAACATCTTCCTTGACAACAATAAAAATTTTCTAACCTTGAATCAAATCCCAAACCTGAATCAATTGCCTTTGTGTCATGTTGCTCTTAATTAGAATTTAAGATTCTTGAGTCATCTTGATACTAATGGATTTAATGAAAATGATCAAAGAGATTTAGTACTAGATGTTGGTACTAATAATAAATAGGTGCATAATTCTAAAACTCTCAAGAATGAGAATGAGTCTATCCTAAAAATGGTCCAAAAGTTAGGCACTAATTTCCTTCAATTGTAAAAATAAGTTGGCAATACTAGAGAGCTCTGGTAGGAAATTCTCATTCCAAAGGTTTAATAGGCCAAATAATAGATTTTAGAATGATAGTTTCCATAATAATTAGAATAACGAACCATCTTCTGAAAATAGAAACATGGACATTAATCTTACTAACATTGTTTTTCCTGATTATTGTAGAGTGCATTGTATAGCCAAGCATGGTGAGATTGATTGTATTGAGTTATGTAAAAATGTTGAAGCTTTCCAAGAAAATTTAGACACATTTGAAGTGGTACCTAATAAGAATAGTGGTATAGGTACTTCAAGTTCTAATCCTACTAATAAAATTTTCATGGTGGAGACTTTTTATTTTGCTTTTCAAGAGGACAACAAACCTGATGATGTCCCTAAGGAAATCCAAGCCTTCCAAAAATTACTAAATAAGACTTATACTTTGAGGAATATAGAGTATAGGCAGCCCTTGACTACCTCAACACCTCCAAATAACTTTGGAACTCCTCCAGACACTTCTTCAAGCAATGATCTGGAACCACCCAAAGGGATAACCTCTAAGCATAATGTTGATGTTCTTAGATTTTCAAATAAGACTAGTCATAATATTGTTGAAGATATGAAGAAGATAAAAGATAACATCACATTGCATGAATTAACACAAATCATATAACAAAGCAACCTCTTTCTAGAATAATTGTTAAATAAATCCAATAAACCACCCAAGGCTAACAATTATAATGTGACTATGCATAAATCTAAGGCAAAATCTCCTCCTTTCCTACTCATAGTCAAGATGTTTGGTAAGAATTTTTACAATTGTTTATTATAATTTATTACATATACCAATATGATGCCAGTAGGTATTTTCAAACAACTTGGCTTGACACCTATTAAGATTGATAGAGTTTTTACTTAATTAAACAAATCTAGAGTCAAGGTGATTGGGGAATTATTAAATGTTCATATATAATTGGTCTCTGATCCTAGAGTATAGTAGTTTATTGATATCCAAGTTGTTGACATTATTAATGTTTTTTTTATCTTATTAAGTAGGGAATGGACCAAAGTTTTGAATGGCTACATGTCCACAAATTTTTCACACTTGTGGTTGCCTTGGAAATGAGTTTCAAACCAAATTAGGGTTGAAAAGGAGCTGAGGATGAAGTATATGATCACTATGTATAATATTATGAATGAAAGGGTCAACATAATTGACTTATACTTAGGGGTTTTCATCTTAGAGACTACAAAAGTATGTGATCTTAAGAATACTCATGTTATGTTTGGGCTATGGAAGCTACATTTTGATGGTGCTAGGTATAAAGCTAGATTTGGGATTGGTATTGTCCTAACTGACCTTATTGGTAATAAATACCATGCATCCTATAGAATCAAATTTCCTTGCACCAATAACCTTGTTGAATATGAGGCCCTTATCCTAGGATTTTAATTTTCTATATAAAATAAAGTCAAATAAATACTAGTCTATGGTGACTCAAAACTAGTAGTCAACTAGATGAGAAGCAAATATTAATGTAAACTCTCATACCTCAAGAGGTATAAGTTTAGGGTGTAGAATCTAATTGAGTCTTTTGATGATTTTATTATTGTTTCCATTAAAACAGAGGATAACCAAGCTACTGATGAGTTGGAATATGTTATAGCCAACTTCATGCCCAACCAAGACTCACCCAACTTTAGCATTGAGCTAATACCTTGCCCTTTGATCCCTAATAATGTAATTAATTTTCAATTATTCAATTATGATCAATAGATATTACATTTCATTAATAATTTTTTAGAATTTAAGGCTCACATGATTGATGAGACTAATGAAAATTCACCTAAGGAAGGAAAATTTGATGGTAAATCCATTCAGCTAAATGACAATAAAATCCCCAAAGGCATGATTTACTTAGAGAGGTTATTTGATCAAGACAAGTTGGCTGAGGTTTTGAAGATTCCCAAAGTAAGTGGAAAGGAATACAATGTTATTGATCTTAGACCCCAATATTAACCCCAGTTGGTTAATGTTGGAAAATCTTGCACTAGTGTTGAGAACAAAGAGGTTAAAGAGATACTAACCAAGTATAAGGATGTCATAGATTGATCTTATGATGACTTGAATATATTTGATCTAAGATTCATCACCCATACCATACCCCTTAAATTTGTAAACCCTTTTAGAAAAAATAAAGGCATGTGAACCCTATCTTAGAACCAATGATTTTCAAAGAGGTCAAGAGATTACTACATGTTAGAATTGTGTTTCCCATCAGGTATTATTTCTAGGTGGCTAATTTGGTACTAGTCAAGAAGAAGAATGGTGAGATTAGGCTGTGCATTGAATTTAAAAATTTGAATAAATCATTTGAAAGGGATAACTATCCTCTTCCCTCTCTTGACCAGGTGATACAAGTTATTTTAGGATCAGCCATGATGTCTTTCCTTGATGGTTTTTCAAGATATAAATAGGTGTTGTTTGACAAAGAAAATAGGATGAAGATAGCTTTCACGACCAAATGAGGCACCTTTGCATACAAGATAATGTCTTTTGGGATAATAAACATAGGAGATACTTTTCAAAGGGCCATGGACATTACCTCCCAAGGTCTGAATGGTAAGTGCATCATTATATATATGGATGATCTAACCATTTTTTATAAAAATAAATAAGATCACTTTATGCATTTACATCAAGTATTTAAGAGATGTAGAAGGTATGAAATCTCCTTAAACCCCCAAAAAATCAACTTTTGTGTTACTGAAGGCAAATATTTGGGTCATGCTATAACTAAATATGGGATCTCCATAGATCCTGAAAGAGTGGAAGCTATATCTAAGATAGAGCCTCCAAATAGTAGGAAAGAGTTAAAATCATTTTTTGGTAAGACAAACTTTGTAAGGAAGTTCATTTCTAGCTTTGCAGAGATTATCAAGCCATTGAATGACATGCTAAAGAAGGATGCCAAGGTCACTTAGAATGAGGAATCCAGGAAGGCATTCAATGACATCAAAGAATCAATTATCCAAACTCCAGTCTTGATAAGTCCTAACTTTTCAAATGAATTTTATCTCTATTCTTTTGCACCTGACCATACTATGGCTATAGTTTTAACTCAAAAGGTTGATGGATGTGATCACCCAATAGATTTTATGAGTATTAACTTTAATAATGTTGAATTAAACTATTCATTGATTGATAAATAAAAATATGCATTAGTCAAGGTAGTAAATAAATTTAGGCACTATATCCTTAGAAATAAGGTACATGTTATTCTACTTGACCTTGCCATAAAGCTCATGCTGAGCCAGAATGAACTTGGAAAACATAGAGGTAAATAGATGTTAATTTTTCAAGAATATGACATAGAAATTAAAATGGAAAAATTGGTATGGTGCCAAGGCTTTATCCAAATGATTGATAATATCATCCCTAAGCTAATTATTATACAAGTTGATCAGCAAATCTTTCAAGCTAGTGAGTGGTATGATTCTATCATTCATTTGATAATTAATGGTACTTGTCTTGTAGGACTAACAAGGGAGAAAAAGAGGGCCCTAAATCTCAAGTTAGCTCATTATCTAATTAAAGATGGGATTTTATATAGAAAATAGTTTGAAGGGGTCTACCTGAGATGTGTCTCAAAAGAAGAAGCTAACCAAATCATGAGCACCTTCCATGAGAAGTTCAAAAATGGGTGCCCATCTAAGAAGACTAGAACCCATAAGATCCTCAAAGCTAGCTAGTATTGGCTAACTATTTTCAAAGATGCTCATAATCACATGAGGGAATTTCACTCATGCCAAATATTTATCACCAAAGAACCAAAGGCAGTAATGCATTTACAACTAGTCATGGTTGATAAACCTTTTGCACAATGGGAGTTGGACTTTGTAGGGGTAATCAAACCCAATTCATCAAAAGGTCATAATTATATCCTAACTACCACATATTATTACACAAGGTAGACTGAATCTGTAGCCATCAAATAATGTAGGACTAAAGAAGTGATTAGTTTTTTGGAAGATAACATTTATACCATATTTAGAACTCTAGTCTCTCTAGTGTGTGATAATGGATCTACATGTATATCCATAGAAACGATAGAATGGACATATGAAAATGACATTTGTCTCAATTTTTCATCCAACCATTACTTCCAAGGAAATAGAGTGTCCAAGTCTAACAACAAGAAATTAATGAAAGCAATCAAGAAGTCTACTACAAACAAGCCCAAGACTTGGCATAAGATTTTAAAGTATGCAGCATGGGTAGAGAGAATAAGGATCAAGCAAGCCTTAAATGCATCACCATTCTTGTTGGTGTATGGCCAAGATCCTATCTTCCTTATCACTCTCAAACTTCCTACATGTAAATTCATGAAAGAGTATATGAAAGAAGGCTAGGAGCTTACAAATTCAAGATTTTTAAACATCATCTAGATGGAAAATGCATGTGAGAAGGCTTTTGATGATTTTAAAAGACATTAGACCATGGTAAAGAGGTGGTTTGACAAAATATCAAAGATCAAGGTGTTCAAACAAGGGGATTTAGTTCTCATTTAGGACAAATCATCTAAGCCTAAAGGAAAGCATGGAAAGTTCACTCCTTTATGGATTAGCCCATGTCAAATTGCATACACACTAGGAGATAATAACTTTAGACTTAAATAGTTATAAGGGGAAGAGTTCACACTACCCACCAATGGCTAGTACCTCAAACATTACTTCTTTATTTCTCCTCCTGAGGTCTTTATGGAGTAACTCTATAAGATGGTCATTTTACGTTTACAGAGTTACTCCATAAAGACCTTAGGAGGAGAAATAGAGAA
The DNA here is from genome assembly GCA_037957365.1 of Torreya grandis. Lineage (NCBI taxonomy): Eukaryota > Viridiplantae > Streptophyta > Pinopsida > Cupressales > Taxaceae > Torreya > Torreya grandis. The sequence goes on from JARHVA010001172.1 coordinate 806,392, forward strand.
GCAATTCTTGAGGTACTGGCTATTGGTGGGTGGTGTGAACTCTTCCCCTTATAATTCTTTGATTCTAAAGGTATTATATCCTAGTGTGTCTACAATCTGACATGGGGTAATCCACAAGGGTGTGAACTTTCCATGCTTACCCATAGGCTCAGATACTTTGTCCTAAATGAGAAATAAATCCCTTTGTTTAAACACCTTGATCTTTGATATTTTGTCAAATCACCTGTTTACCATGGTCTAATGTCTTTTAAAATCAGCAAAAGCCTTCTCATGTGCATCCTCCATCTGGATGATGTTTAGCAATCTTGAATTTGTAAGCTCCTAGCCTTCTTTCATATACTCTTGCATGAATTTATATGTAGGAAGTTTGAGAGTGATAAGGAAGATAGGATCTTGGCCATACACCAAAAAAAATGGTGATTCCTTTAAGGATTGCATGATCCTTATCTTATCTACCCATAGTGCATACTTTAGAAGCTTATGCCAAGTATTGGGCTTGTTTGTAGTAGACTTCTTGATTGCTTTCATTAATTTATTATTGTTATACTTGGACACTCTATTTCGTTGGTGGTAATGGTTAGATGAAAACTTGAGACAAATGTCATTGTCATATGTCCATTCTATCATTTCTATGGATATACATACAGATCCATTATCACATACTAGAGAGACTAGAGTTCTAAATCTAGTATAAATGTTATCTTCCAAAAAACTAATCACTTCTTTAGTCCTACCTTATTTGGTGGCTACAACTTCAGTCCACCTTATGTAATAATATGTGGTAGTTAGGATATACATGACATTTTGATGAATTAGGGTTGATTACCCCTAAAAATTCCAACCCCCATTGTGCAAAAGGTTTATTAACCATGACTAGTTGCAAAGGCATTACTACCTTTGCTTATTTGGTGATAAATATTTGGCATGAGTAAAATTACCTCATGTGCTTGTGAGCATCTTTTAAAATAGTTAGCCAATACTAGCTAGCTTTGAGGATCTTGTGGGTTCTAGTCTTCCTAGATGGGTACCCATTTTTGAACTTCTCATGGAAGGTGCTCATGATTTTGTTAGCTTTTTCTTTTGAGACACATCTCAGGTAGACCCCTTCAAACTATTTTCTATATAAAACCCCATCTTTGATCATATAATGAGCTAACTTGAGCTCTAGGTCCCTATTTTTCTCCCTTGTTAGTCCTACAAGACAAGTACCATTACTTATCAAATGAATGATATAATCATACCACTCACTAGCTTGAAAGCTTTGCTGATCAACTTGTATAATACTTAGCTTAGGGATGGTATTAGTAATCATTTGGATCAAGCCTTAGCACCTTACCAATTTTTCCATTTTAATTTCTATGTCATATTCTTGAAAAATTAACATCCATTTACCTTTATTTTCTCCAAGTTCATTCTCGCTCAGTATGAGCTTTATGGCAGGGTCAGGTAGAATAGCATGCACCTTATTTCTAAGGATATAGTGCCTAAATTTATTCACTACCTTAAATAATGCATATGTTTATTTATCAATTAATGAATAGTTTAATTCAACATTATTAAATTTAATACTCATAAAATCTATTGGGTGATCACATCCATCAACCTTTTGAGTTAAAACTATAGCCATAGTATGGTCAAGTACAAAAGAATAGAGATAAAAGTCATTTGAAAATTTAGTACTTATCAAGAATGGAGTTTGGATAATTTATTATTTGATGTCATTTAATGCCTTCCTAAATTCCTCATTCTAAGTGACCTTGGCATCCTTATTTATCATGTCATTCAATGGCTTGAAAATCTTTGCAAAGCTAGAAATAAACTTCCTTACAAAGTATATCTTACCAAAAAATGATTTTAACTCTTTCCTACTATTTGGAATCTCTATCTTAGATATAGCTTCCAGTCTTTTAGGATATATGGAGATCCCATCTTTAGTTATAACATGATTCCTTTTATTTTAAGATGATCCCCTTTGCTAAAAAACTTTAACCTAAAGTTTTAAACCTAAGGCCCCATTCGCATTTATCAATGAAATAGAGACTTTAGTCCCAAAGATTTAGCCTAAGTTTCTTTCTAATCAAGTCTAACTTTCATATTGGTAGGGTCCTTTTATTTTCTTAAGCATGGTCCCTTTATTACATACTTAGCCTAAATCCTTAATGCTAAGGCCCCATTTATGTTTATTAATATGAATGAGACCTTAGTCTTAAATCTTTAGCCTAAGTCCTATTTCATCCAAGGTATTAACTTAAAAACCTTGCTCCTTTATAGATCCAATGGTTTGTACTTCATCATTACTTTTAATTGGATGGATTGAATCCATCATTGAAAATTCAAAGGTTCATGAAGCTCCATGGAGTTGTTATGTAGCACTCTCACATTCAAAGTTTGATAGCAAAGGGTCTCACATATTAAATGGAACCAATGGCATGAAACTTCTTAGATCATGATCAAATGGCTCTAACTTCATCACTATTATTAATCAGATGAAGTGAATTTAATATGAGATCTTAAGAAGCCCCATAGAGTCACCACATGGCACTCCTACATTGTAAAATAGGAACTTCACGAGCTTAAATTGGATGTTTTCATGAATGTCAACATCCATGATAACATCAAATTCAAGCTCATCTAACATTTTGTTGAGGAGAAAATGGCATGTTTTATGTCATTCAAGGGGTCATTTATGCTTTAAAACTTAGCATAAAATATATTAACCTAAGTCTTTTCGTGTTTATTAATATTAAATAGAGTTATCTTTAAGAATTTTAGCTTGCTTCTTTTATGGCCATGCACTGATTAACATTTGTGGATCTTCCAGAATTCGATGGTTCATGCTTCATCATGCCTCTTGATCCAACAATGAAAAATCAACAATAAATTTTCAATGGAGTTATAAGAGTCCATGGGCTTGACACATGGTGGATGCATGTTCAATATGAAACTGAAAAATGTGTTAGAGCTCAAAATCCCACAGAGGTGCTAAGTGGCATAACCATGGAGCTAGATACCAAAAGGAACTAATGAGATACAAGGACTCAGATCATGATCAATGGCTCATGTTGATCCTTGGATATTAATTTAATGGTGTAAATAAAAAAGGCATTTTTAAATACTAATGGCTATTGCTTGAAGGCATTTATTAAAAATGCCATGAAAAGTGATAGATGGATGTAAAATACGCACCACACAAGCACAAAACAATAAAATAGAAGATCTTGTGTGCTTGAAATATAAATATATAAGGGCAAAGGTAAAAATCAAATCTAAGGCATGTATGAGCCTAGTTTAGACTAAGATACCACCATTAAAGCTTCAAAACACCCTAAAAATTGTAGAAGAAGCCTTAAGTGAACTCAAATTGATTACAATAAGCCTAAAATAAGTTTAATTGTGATTTGAGCACAAAAAATAACCCAGAGACCATTTGTAATCTAATTGTGAGTAATTTGTAACTATGGAAGCCATGGCAGCTTGAAGGCAATAATTTAGGGATAAGATAGAGTTGTATTTGTCTATGGATAATGAAGGGATTGTCTTCAAATACATAGACCTAGACACTATTGCATTGAACACTGGTAATAAGAATTGGTCTAAGCTCTTCAAGACCATTGAGGAGATGCAACTTATCATTAAAGAAGAATAGAAGATTTCCACCATAACCAAAAGGTACTATGGCCTAGTTATAGTCTAGATGCCCAGTCTCCACCATGCAATTGCCAAACCAGAGGTAATCCACTATATTGACATCCTTGCTCCCATTTTCAAGGACTATATTATTGAGTAAGGTTGGATTATTCATGAAAGGACCTTTAAAATAATTACATTAATTTCCCCATTGGCCATTTAAATTTATTACAAGCTTCTAAAACCCCAAGTGGATTTGCCCACTATTGAGGAATGGATTGGCAAGAATGATCTTGATACCATCCTTAGGCCATGGTTATTCCAAGGGAGCCATGTGATCTGAAACCCTATTGGTAACATCCTAATAGCCCAATTTAAAGAGGGGGTTAGGGTAATCATGACCCTATTAAATGTAATATTTTGAGCCCCTTTAACCACCTATGTTAACAAGATTTGGGTGCCTTACATATACTTCATAATAGAGAAAGGACTCACTCTTGTAGTTTGGGAGATGATCATCATATATCTAGAAATAGAATTCATGGCCATTAAGAATAAAACTAGGACCCAATTATTCATGATGTCCTATGTATTAGATGCCTTACTAGCCTCCACCCAAATCTCTCATATCAATAAAATTGGTCACCAAGGGTAGATTCATAGTCTCCCACCATTATTCAAAACTACATATTTTCAAATATAAACACCACATGTAGTTCATTTATGATTGTGTCTATCCTACTTTAGTAGAAGACATAACAAGGATCCCTATGACTAGGGTAAGCCTTCTAATCAATAAATATGTGGAGATAATGGGAGACATATAGTTTTATCTAGATTATATAGTAATCAAAATTGAAGGGCTCTTGATCCAACCTTACAAGTTGCCTATCTATGTTCCCATAAAGCTATCAAAGGAATAAATTCATACTAACTTCTTAGTGGTGTAGATAGAGTGTACAAAGACAAGAGTAAAGACCTCTTCCATCCCTTTCTTTTGACTATTGGCAAGACTATGTTATAAAATTGGGATCAAGTGAATACTATGGCTAGGCATAGGGACTCTTTCAAATTTCAACTTGATGAGCTAAAAATGTTGTATCCCAATGTCATGGTCTCTACATACTTTAAATCCAAGAAATTTCCCAAACCATTGTATGTGTACCAAATCAATGTCCATGACACCATATATATCAAAGCAAATAGGTTTGAATAAATATTGGCTAGGCTCAAGGGACATAAAATTAGACTTAAGCATAGGCTGACCATTGATGATAAGCCACTAGGTGACATATGGTAAATGGGACCTATTTCCTATACCTTCAAGGCCCCCTCAATAAAAACCATAAGTAGAAGGGTAATAGGCCCAAGCATAGATTATATAAGGTCCTGGTAAGGAAATTTTGAAAGAGAGACCTAGTGAGGGCTCATCATCCTTGATCCCTCCCCAAAGACCAGAGTCTCCAGTGGATTACTTGGACATGATTGCCTTAGATCCAAATTAAATAGTGGAGGATGACCTCAAGGTTATTTTTGAGGCATATGGCTTTGATGAAGAGGAAGCACAAGCCCAAGTAAAAGAAGTAGAGAAAGATAAGGGGAAAGAAGTTGCTCTGGATCTTGTCCTAGTGGCACCATTAAAGAAAATAAAATTAGAATTGGCAATTGTCCTAGTTATAAAAAAGAGGCAAAAGTTAGTTTTCACTCACCTTGCAAGTGAAATCAACTTATTCAGTAAGGAATACTACATTCATGGACCAATCATCCCTAATTGGTTCATCTGTAGAAAATGTAAAAGATCCCCTCCTATTCCCACTCATGGGTTGTTATCCAAACTATCAATATGGATGTACATGATGATATCAAGACATGGATAAGGGCTTTAATGAAGGAAGAGAAATAAATAAAAATAGTGACTACTATAGGGTTAGATATCAAATAAAATACTTGCTCTTTGAACATCAAGTAGTACCTAGATGGAAGCTATTAAACTTCCAAAGTACATTAAGCTAACTAGTACTATGTAATTTCATCTAGAGATAGCTAGATTAGAGAAAGTGACAATAGGAAAGGCCATGGTGGGGACTGAAGAGTTCACTTTCCAAAATATTGAGCCATTTACAAGCCTAACTCCAATTGGGTGATAATAGCCTAGTGAAATATCCATCCATGAAGAGGACATTGAAATCTTAGCTAAGGCTCATTCATTTCAAGTAAGATTAGGCATTAGGGGATGAAACAAATAATAACTAATTTGGAGAAGGAAAATAAGGATTTAAAGACATAGGATATCTTATCAATGTTTGAGGCAATGATCAAATTATTGGATGAATCCTTATATGATCTGTTTGAGGCCTTAAAATCAATAAAACTAAGGAAAAGTGCATTGGAATAATATAAAATAGTGGCCAAGGGTATAATATCTAAATGGTAAGCTTCACAAGATCAAATAATAGGGCTAATCAACATTCAGGTTGGAAACTAGATTCCTAGTTTCAAAATAATTAGTCTGGGACATTTGAATGTCATTCAAAAAAAATTTGTTGACAAGATTTAGAGTTTGAATACATGGTCAAAATAATTAGAGAGGGTCTTTAAGGATGATGAGGAGCTAATGGAAAGGATTTAAAAACTCTTGGTTACCATGCTAACTAATCCTGCATAGCCCATTATCTTAGGCATCATCAAGGATGATGTATTCAAATATAGGGCTACCTTGGTAACCCAAGAAATAAAATGTTAAAGTAAAGGTCAGTCTAGGGATGAAAATAGTAGGATCCTAGACATGATACTTAATCTAGGAGAAAGGATAGCTAAGGCTAGAAGCATCAAAAAATCCATGGCCAAAAATGACAAGGAATTGAATGCTTTGGTTGACAATGAGGAGTGTCTTTTAAGACTAGCTATGGATTTGGAACTAGTCAATGAGTAGCACCAAAAGGTTATGAACATCCTCAAGCAATATTAAGTGAGTTATTAGGCATAGGTCCCACCAAAAAATTAGTTAATATTCCATTTTGTAAAAGCATTATAATATTTTAAAAGAGGATTATTCTTTTGTAAAGGCATATGCTAGTTTGTTAGCATATTGCCTCTAGGTTAGTTTAGTTTGGAAAATCAAATGTATTTTATAAATTTGTAAAAAAATGGATGGTTTTCCTTACTTCTTGTACATTTGTATCTTGTAACTAATTAGTATACTACCTTGTCCTCCTATAAAATTTAGTACTACCATCTTGTAAAGGGAGAGAATTTTGTGCAAATTTTGTATACTTTGAGCAATTAATACAATCAAGGAATTTTGAAGGGATTGTCCAAGTTTGTTTGTGTCAATTAATACATGGATTTTATCTCAATTACTGGTCTTCAATCTTAAATTTGAATAATTTATATGAATTCTAAGTTGCATCTTTGATTACAGGGTTGCTAATTTGTGTTTATGTTATATTAGTTGAATGATCTTGAATTTGCTTCATCTTATGTGATCTACATTAGAATGTGCTAATGTTATTTGAGTGTGGTAGAAAATATTTAAAGTAAATTTTGTTCTTATTTGTACTTCTTTATATCATCCTTGGAGGTTTTCCTTGTGTGTATTAAGATTTGATATTATGCTATTTTGCACTATATACTGGTTAAATGCATACTTAGTTGTAATTGAAACTTTGTCATAATGTTTGGGGCTAAGATCCGTAATCACTTATTCTCTTTCTACCCTACCCTTCCTTTTTGCTTTTTTTTTAAGCAGATCACTTTAGTTTAGATTTCATTGTAAATTTCCATTTATATTAGTTTGTAGTTTAATCTTTGATCATAACTCACTAGTATTATCATAGATACTTACACTTTCCAAAGATTTGGTCCATGTTGGCTCCCAATCATAGATTAATATAAATTTTGTGGAATAGTTAAACATTGCTATGTTGCTATTTCACCAAAGGTAACATAAGTTACCAAAACCTACTACTCATGCTCTAAATTCCTAGAATTTTAAAATGATAAGTGTTCTTTGAACACTAAGGACACCTATGATACAGTATAGGCATCAACATGTGTACATAATTGAGTCTTTCTCACATTCTCTCCTAACCATTATATCTATCTATGATTTTAGCCTTGTTGATTATTATCTCATCCTAAGAAAACTATCTTCATTATCCATATCACTATTATATTATCTAATAAAATTTTCATCATTCTCTATATCATTATCTTCTCTATCATGGATAATTTTGGCAATAGTTAAACAACACTAATTATCAGTATCATTTTCTTATGTTGTTAGTTTCCCAGGTTATCCAAATGGATATTTTTCAAATTTAAATCCTTCCCTTGGGTTATTCCACATATGTTCCCATGTTAGTTACAAAGTAAATTTACATAATTATTCTTCTATATAAACACATCAAGATTAATTATGTTCCTATATAGATCTGACTTGGAGATCACTTGGAAAACTATATATACATTATGAGATATATTTACACATACATTAGGAATTATTATAGAGCATCCAAATCTTAAAAACACAAAAAGTAACAATACCCAAGCCAAATATGAACACCTAAAGCAACATTAAAAGTTACATATTATCAAGTATTAAATCCAAATAGGTTTCATATATACTACTTGATCACACATACACATATGGGAGAAGTATGTGTGGGTTTATCCCTCTTCATGTCATTATAACATAGGTAAAACTCAAATAACTAGTGGGTGTGGTTTGGGTTATACAACCCATTTTTACAAGCTAAGATAAGTGTTAAAAGTGGAGTTGGGGTTTCAATGTGAAGTAAGACAAATCTATATCTACACATAGGACCAAACATCTAAAATTATAGAGGAAACATCTTCAAAGTAAAATGTAATAATATATAGTACAATATACTAGTGAAAACAAAAAATATAATTCTATTAGATAGTAGACATATTCTAAATTTTCATGTATCATAGCAGTACCAGAGGATTCCAAGTAGATTTTGATATTCACTCTTCTAAGGCAAGTGACCACATATCCATTTTAGGACATTTCAATCATCTTACACAATCAAAAATCATAATAAAATAATGAGCAAGCTAAATACCCATCTTATTATCATTTGTATATATATTAATCTCAATAATCATCCAATTTGTATATTCAAATCAATTTAATTTAAAACATACCTTATACAATTTGAATATTTCAAGTTTTAGCTTGTTTGGATCACTAAATTCAAAATAATTTAAAACATTTAGGTGAATCCAACATTTATTTGAGCATAAAAGACCCTATATTTCCCATATGTTTCATCTTACCTTCTTAGGATTTTAGGTTTATGTATTAGGGTTTTAGATCAAATTTATGGTTTTTCCTTATTCACATAAATAAATAATGGTTATAATGGATATATATACTTATAATTTTCTCATTTAAGTTTTTTTTTTCATCATTACATGTTACTTCCCTAATATATACAATATATTTCACATGTATTTGATAAAATGGGTCAAACTCATGTGCAATAAAAATAAGGCTAAAATTAATGATGAAGAATCCTTAGCTCTCTTTAGTAAATCATATTATATAAATATCCAATATGATAGGCTTACATTATCCATTTAACATCAAATGGCATGTAAGAATCCTTTCATTTCTCCACCCCCTATACCTCAAGGTGGTGATAGCTTCCATCCCAATCTCATTATTTTTCCTAGTCTTATATTTGATTATAATAATAATAATAATAATAATAATAATAATAGGTAGTGTACCCCATCATGCATGGTAGAATGAAAGAATTCAAAATTTCCCTCCTCCTCCCCTTCCACCTCCCACCTCCCAATATTACAACCAAACCAACTAAAGAGTATAACATTATTGATCAACTTATGAATATCTAAGCTAAGATCTCTGGAATACATCTATTTAATAGGTCAACTATCTACAAGGATATTTTATATTTAGAATTGCACGATAAAACTTTACCAAATGATGCATAACCTACCTACTTTTCATCCATTTTTAATGCATTAAAAAATATTGAAGACATGATTTATTTTGAAAATGAATATTTACCTACTCAACATACCATAAATCAAAATATCCCATTGTTCATTAAATTTAAATTATTAAATAAGGGATTCAAATGTGTCTTTATTTATAATGGATTACTATTGAATATCTAAAATATCTCATTTATAAAAATATTGGGTATTAATATGGACTCTATTCATAAATTATTAATAATATCAGATGATTTGATAATTGTCTTACTAGGTGATAAGATAAATTACTTTGGGTGTCACAATGGGCCCTAAGACACTATCTACCATGTTTTCTTTGATGCCAAACCATTTTCATTATAACCTACTCTTAGGTATGACATGGACTCATGTAATGGAATTTGAGCCATCTACCTTACATTTATGCTTAAATATTATCCATAACAAACATTTATACACATGTCCTATAAATAATAAACCTTTTAAATATTTAAGTCTCAAAATCTATGAATGGATGTAGTCTAGAATTTGATGGTTTTTAGTCTACCATAATCCACCCATAATTAATAATACCACTAAAAAGGATACATACATATGAAATTGGGGAGTCAAGAAAATCTAATAGAAAATATCCAACTCCAAATCCATCAATTAAGTAAGAGAAAATAAAGGACACACAAAATGATTATGGCACACTACAAGACAAAATACCAAATCTTCCCTTATTAATCAATTTTGATAATATAAATCACATAATTATTGAATAATATGTAGTGATGATGAGGATAATAAATTTATAATGAATATAGATGAGTATTTTTCTCATCTCAATTTTACACCCATTGGTATAGGAGAGTATTAAGGTGATTCAAAAATGGTGATCAATACTAAATTAGACAAATGAAAGGTGCCACCTATAGACACTCATAAGGATACAAATAAAAACACTTAGTGTAATATCAATTCATGAAAGTATACTTCAATGATCAATGCTCCATTGAAAAAAAAACATCAAAACTAGTATAACTATAAAATAAGAGGCACAACACATTATATGATGAATCAAAGGTGAAAAACTAATGTTTGGAATAGGATCAATAATTAATGTAGAGCTCATGGATATAACATTTATATCAAATTACACATAACTCTAGTATAAGATAGTACAATAATTATATAACATATGTTAATTGATAAGTGGTTGATATCTCTACCTTTCACTTTACATAGAGCTAAGGATTAGGTACGATGTCAAAAATGGAAACCATATTGTTGTTATCATATAATAATCAGACATGAAATAGATAATTTTTTAGAACTAAAATAACACATTCAAAATATTAAATACTAAGGAATGGTCATAGTAATATAGATACATATTAACCATATTAAGACCAAGTAAAAATTAATGACTAAAGTAGTTTTACAACCTATTAATCAACTTGTTCTATTAGTTTTACAAAGAAGGTAGTTTACATGACCATCTAAACCTCCTCATAAGATACTAAAAAAATTTCTTGAGATAAATATCATATCTCTTCATTTGCCATGGGAGTTTGATATGATAAAGGTAAAATCAAAGGGATTCAATATATTTTGTGATTGACATTGATGCTGAGGACACTCTACTAAAAAATTATTCAATTTATGACATAAAATAAAACATTTGATCAATAAACATGATATTAAGATCCATAATATTAGTTCATTGATTCATGAATTGGGGGTACATCCCATTACCTTAAAATTATATATGGTTTTATAATAAATATACACACTCTCATAACATACAAGGCATTTCACAAGTTACTATGATTACTATAGTTACACAACATATACATGGTTAGGTTGGCTATGATATAAATGATGGATATTTTATGATAACTAACCATTTATTTGATTTGGATAATGATATAGATGTTGATCCTCTCCCATGGCATATGTGGTAGATAGTGATTGATCCAAGACATATACATGTATGTCCCATTGGTAGGATAATTTTTTAGTAGGTTTCAATTCAAACTCAAATCAAAAAATTAATAAAAATATATAAAAATACAAATATTCAAAAATAAAAAATCATGACCTATGTGTAACATGTGTTTCTAGTTCATATGATTACTTTATGTTAATTATCATATATATATGGTAGAATACATTTCCATTTTATTCAAACATACATTTCATGATATACATGACTACGATGTTGGACATACATGTTACATATGATATATGAACATATAGATGTGGGACATTCCTAGACCCAAGGGCTACCTTTCTAAACTTAGCACATGACCACATTGGGTGCATCTTGGTAAAAGTTTATAGGTTTTATTTTTATATAGCCATTTTATTGATGATATTGAGGTATGTAGACTGATTACACATGATTTAATATTGATAATACTACTTAGAGTCCTACATTCTATAGTCACTATACTTAAACTATGTGACGATGAGATGGATTGATTGTGTAGACTAAAATTTATTTTTATATGAATCTTAATGTTTTTGTGTTTTCATTGATGACTATTACATGGTGTGTTCCTTTATTGCGTATTACATTATTTTATTTTTTATATGTATGGCATTTCATGTTAAATTATGATCCTCCATGAGTGACTATTAATGACTATTACATTATGTGATCAATTATGCATGTGACATTAGGTGTTATCTTGCATGTTTATATGATTACATTGATTATGTGTTATCACAACCATGTATAATTTGTGTTGATGATCTTATATTTTGTCTCATGGCCATGTGGCCATGTTTTTGTGTTAGGTTAGATTCATGTTGTGTCTTGAGTACTTGTGTGTGTCATAATCATGACTTTGTGTGTATATGTGTGTATTACTACATGATTGTTTAGATTCTGGTGTTTTGATTCACATTATGTTTTATTATACTTTTGTGTGATGCCATGATTCATATCATGCATCTTATGTGTGGCTTACTATATAATGCTTATATTTATGATTATTATGCCTATGATGACTACTGATGTGTGCCTAGATAATGTATCTATCTTCACATGACACTTGTATGTCTTACAATAAATGTTTCATATATGCCTGAATAATAAATTATTTTATTGATAATATAATATAATCATTTATTAACATATTCCTTGAATTCTTACATATTTTATATATAACATGATGATTGCATCCCTCACATTAAAATGGGGGCATACTAGTAGGCTTTTCATATAAATTCAAGCCTTGATTGACAAATAATACATATTTTGGGTAAAATTACATGATTCAGATGAGATAGAGGAGACATGTTATGATTTATATTTGGACATATTGACATATTTATAGATATGCATTTCATATGTTGAAATTTTTATAGGAACATGTGGTAGATTTTGGGACATGATGGGACATATTACATGGATCAGATTTAGTTATTATATTACAAAGATTAGATTAGCATATTAGGCTATATTATCATATTGGATATAGTGACAAAAAATTATGTAATTCTATGACACTTTAGGGTACATATAGATTAGATTTGGGGCATGAACATCCTTCATACATATGATTTTTCTATTTTATATGATGGTAACAAAGGTAATGAAGGTATCACTTTAAATGTAAAATATATTTTTAATGGTTGTTATATATTTCTTATAATTAAATATATCTTAGTTTAGGGCTCCATTATGGCATTTTAAACTAGTACAAGTTCCACCAAAATAGTTATGATCATATTTTGAGAAATGTAATCAAGGTTTCTATGTCGCTTAATTACTAAGCATTTTTTGATATTAAATGAGGTTTGAGGCATACTATTCTCAACCCATGGTTTTAACAAGTGGAATATCCTTGGGACATAATTACCCCATCATCCAACAAATTTATAAGTCAGATTTGTTCCCATACTCATAGGTGTATTCATTCCTTTCTTTTTCAATTTTAAATATTTCAATGATTTAGATTGGCTTAGATTTTTTATCATGAGTGGACATTGATTTTTGCATGTTTCATTATAAGTTTTTCATGGAAAAGGTTTGATATTGAAGATATACCTAAAGACACTAGATGTAGTTATACTCAAGTAACCAAATTCCTTACTTTATCCTTTTAATCTAACATTTTTAATACTAGACTAAAATGGGGCATTGTAGACAAACAAATTTGGTACTAGACACTTAAAAATGTAATTTTTGACTAATCTTTAACATTTATGACTTATGCATACATAATCAACTCTTTTTCACATTCTCTCTTATTCATTTATATATATATATATATGAACTTGGCATTCCCAATTCTTTTTCATTCACATGCAAGATATCCCTAATCTATGTCTAACGATTATATTATTTTAAGTAGATTGTCACATTTCTCCATTTCACTATCTTCTTCAACACTCAGGTGACATTAGTTACCATTATTGTCTACCTTTGGTATAAGTGTAACAAGTTTTCCAAGTGACTATTTTTCAAATTAAAAACACTTTCTTTTGATCAACCAACATGTTTTCCATGTTAGTTATGAAGGGAGATTATACAAAGAGTCTTATGTATAAACACATCAAGGCAAGGCATATTCCTATCTATCTCTCACTTGGAGATCACTTGAAAAAAAATTCACATTGAGATATCTATTTGTACATCCTTTAGGTACTATTCTAAAGCATAAAAATATGAAAACCCCTCAAATTAATAGTCCCTAATCTGAGTCTAACAACTAAATAAAGGTCAAAATTTGTATATTTTCAAGTTTTTAAAGCTAAACAAGTTGAATACATACTAATGCATCACTATTGAACACACGTCCAAATAGGTGGAAGAACTATGTGTTATTTGAGCCTATTTTTAGTATTCCAATGTAGTAAATTCTCAACCACTTAGCAAAGTGTGGTTAGGGTTATCCAACCCATTTTTATAACTCATTTTTTTAGGGTTTTTCAAGTGTCAAAAGTGGGTATATGGTTTTAAGGTGAATGAAGCTAAATATGAATCTATGCATAGGACCAAACATCAAAAAATATGCATGACACATCTTGATAAATAGGCATAATAATCTATAATGAAACTGACCAACAAAAAAAGAATATGGTTTTAGAAAATAACTGACACATTAGGTAGCCACATATATCTAAGTAGTACAAGAGTTGTCCTGAGAGATTTAGACAGTTAGTGTTCTGAGATAAGTGACCACATATCCATTTCAAGTAATTTTTTATACGTTTGTACATATTCAACAATTATAATATAATAGTGAACAAACTAAGTATTCTATCTTACTGCCATTTCTAGATATATAGTAAACTCAATGGTCATTTATTTTTTATATTCATATTTGTGTAATTTAGGACATAACTTACACATTATGAATAGTTAAATTTTTAGGTTTTGAAATCATTAAAACCAAAAAAATTAAAACAATAATCAAGTCTCATTTACAAGTAAAATTAATTTTTCAAGGAACCTTTTATATAAAGGTATTTTATCTTTATACTTTAAGCTTACATTTCATTTGTATAAATAAATACTTATGAAAAATAATAAAAAATAAAGTTTCCTTCCTCTTGAGAGACATAAATAAGAAACTTTATTCAATATCATTTAATTTTTTTATACAAAATTTGGTTGTAGAGGTAGTTAAACAATGACCTAAACTACTAACTATATACACATAATATTTTCAAATGTCTATCAATTACTAATGTTCTTTATCTTGTAGGAACCTATCAAGCCTCAATATCTCTGAGTGCATACCCTAAGGAGTGCATTGGGAAAGGGGTGGGAAAATCATTAGTACTTCGTAGGATTATTGTCCCTTTTTCCACTTGTTATCTACACATTTGTCTCCTAAAAACCATTCTTCTAAGCTTGGCCATCTATTTTTCACACTCTTCTAGTATTTTACCACCTTCAGTAGCCCTTTTCCTAACCTAAAACACTTTTTGATAGTTTACATGACTATGTCGGTTGTGTCAACCTTGTGGTCTTGTTGACAAAACTTATTTAGGGTCTAGGTCAGCCCCTGACTAACCTAGTTTATGACCTAGTGAGTTTTTATCAATAATGATATTAGGTTGAATGGGTCAACCCTGTCATCCAAAAAATTTGGAAGGGTTTAGGGTTATATCTACCTATATAAACACAATCATTTTTCCATTTCTAAGAGAAGATAAAAAAAGTAAGATATATTATGCATATTCTTATCTACCATTCTACTTGAGGAGTAAGCTTAGGGTTTCATACTTTCTTTGGAGATATGGATCTTGTCTTATGGATAAGTTTTTTTGATGAATTGATAGGTTTTGTATCCTAGATTTGATTTATCCTTATCATCCTTACATATCATAACACCCTCTTATGAAGCACCTTGGCCAAGGGAGAGATTGAGGTTTGGCAAGTTCATCTTCAAAGGTAAGTATTCCTAACTTTTTTCATCCTTTGTAAGAGTATATACATACATTTTCACTTATTTTCCATATATTAATATTATGTATACATTGACATGAGTATATGTCTCTTATGCATATTTACTTTTGTTTTTTATTACCTTGACTTTGAACTAAAATATTTGATGAGCACTAGATTATATTTATTTGCTTTACTTGTTATTAACATAGTGAATATGAAAACATAGGACTTAGTTAGGGTTATTGCATAGTTTTTCTTGATTGAAGGCTTTGGAACCCTCCCTAGTGATATTATTATGGTAATAGATTCCCTAATTTGGTCTAGCAAATCCATATTGGTCATGTTCCTGATTATCTAATGTATCCCCAATCAGAAGTGTAATTAAGATCTATCTTCTTTGAGATAGGATTAATTTGTAGATATGATTCATTTCTGATTGCATACATTCTAATGAATCTAATGTGAATCTTATCCCACCACTGGTTGGATTTCCTTCACATTTACACTTTCTTATTAACATTGTCTTCACTTTGGCTTCACCTTCATAATACATTCTAGTGAACCCAAGGTGAATTCTATCCCACCATTGGTTGAATTATCTTCATGTGTACACTTTCTTATTAGCATTGTCTTCACTTTATCTTTATATTCATAATAAATTCTAGTGAACCTAATGTGAATCTAACCCTTGTAGGTTTTCTTTCACACTTTTCATTTCTATTATTTTATTATTTTTCTATATTTATGATACTAGGTAGACTAGGTATAGTTCCTAACTTCTATGTGCATGTTTAACATAAAATCACATCAAAATGACTCTATTATTTATGTGCAAGTCTTCATCAAATACAAGTTACTAGATTAAACAAGTCAACATAGTACATTTATTCAATTCCAAATAGAAGACTATGTCAACAGGTCAGCTTAGTATCTTATTCAGCATCCAAAATAGAAAATTAAGTCATGTAGGATAAATTAGTATCACAGTCAGCTTCTAGATAACAAACTAGGTCGACCAAGTTGACTAAATCATCTTAAATAGGCTTTAGTAAATAGGAAAATGTAGAATTAGGTTAACCTAGTTGACATAGTTGGAAAAAATTGTAAGAAGCATTCAAGGCACTTTAGCAAAAATTTCATAGTCTTAAAAATCTTCCAACCCACCAAGGTTCCTTTATTTCTCTCTATTTCAATTTAGATTTTCATTATAGTTCTATTTTTCATAAGTTTTCAATCTTTAAAACTACAATCCTACAGCAAACTAGGTGGACCTGGTCGACCTAGTTTTGTAGTATATCTTTTGTTTGAAAGACTGGGTCGACCTAGTAGACATAGTTCTTAAGGACTCTTACTTCTACTGTATAGTAGAAACACTATCAACTTTATTCTATAATGTTTGCATATAGTGTCATCTGAACTGACTTTGTACTATGCTTAAATTAGGAATTAATAAATATATGCTAGTAATTAATTCACATTTTCATTTATTTGCATTCTTAGAGTAACTCAAATAATCTAATTAGATGGATTTTCAATATATCATTTAGTTCTACTATTTTGATCTTTTTGCACACATTACCAAATCACATAATTCCAAAATTCATTTAAACATTTGTCTACCCAAGGCCTACCTACTTGGTTTAATCACCAAGGGGGAAGCCGACTTAGTTTTTATCCAAGTATAAACACATGATTAATGGTATATATTTTCAAAGCACCTGAAAACATTATCATTGTGGGATTGTGAAGTGAGGGGGTAGGCACCAATACCAAGCCAATACCATTACCAACACAAATCTTTTTTAGCGTAAATGTCCTAAAACCATCCATAGATTGATTTTTAGTTCTCTACTTTTATCCAACTTCCCTATCACACTTAAAAGAACACTTTATATTAATCTAACAACATTTAGGATGACCACTTAGTTATCATTTAATTTTTAGTTGACTATTTGCTCTTTGTTCATTGTATGTTGTATTACAAAAACTTGCATTAGCCAGTGTTAGTAGAAGGTTTTGTGTTATGTTCCCCAATTGGATCATTATCTTTGATCCAATTATTTGTGTGCTTACTTTTACTTCTTGTTTCAAGTACATTGAAAACATATTTCTTGTTTTTAATACACTATCATTATACTCGACATAGTCTCTTATAGACTATCTTTTTTCCTAACTATAGAATTGAGTCAACCTAGTTGACCCAGTACTCATTTTTACCTATCAAGTTATAGTATTAAGTTGACCTGGTTAACTCTATATCCTTATTAGTTTTTTCTTTATCTTAGGTTATAGTACTCAGTCAACCTAGTCAACTTTGTATCCTTGTTGGCTTAGTTTCATACCCTATATTTATTACTAGGTTGACCTGGTTGACTCTATACTCTTATTTATCCCTTCATATCTCTTTACTTTTACATCAAATTTGTCTTCCCTGATCTCTCTCCATCATAAACTTCCCATTTTAATACAATACTAAGTTGAATTTAATAGATATGATGATTATTACCAACCCTAATAGGTTCTCCCATAAATAGCTTGTGGCTCCTACCCTGGATGAAAGTAATGTTTATATAGCCACTCATATTACAAAATATGGGACCCCTCCTCATTCATATTTTCTTCATAATCCTCTCTTCTCATTTGAATATAAACTTGAAATAGAGTATACCCTAGAAGTTATCTACCTCATGAATGATTTTCCTCAACATCAAGGAAAAGATCCTTCTACTATTTACACTCTCATGATAAGTGGTTAATTCGAGGAGCCCCATTCACCTTCTCCCACATTCTCACATGGATCTAGGGATACTAACTTCTTTGCTTCTCAGACTCTTCCCTCTATTTTGATCCCTTATCATACAATGTCTTCTTCTTCTTTGATTTCCTCTACCTCCATGCCTAATATCTCTACTAACATGGCAAGTTATACATCTAGTGGGCCTCTTACTAAACCCATTCTTCTCAATTCTTTCACTACTGCATTTTTGTACCCATGGTAATCATGCCTCTAGTGTTGCTCCTTCTCATCCATTTACTAGTCCATCTTTTTCCACACAATAAAATTATGCCACTAGTGCCTCGCTTACTAACAATTCTTCTCAAGCTCCTACTAACACCCATAGTAGCACCCAAGCCACAACTACCAACTCCAATGCTTCAAACAATAATGCAACTCAAACTCATTAACTTATATTATAAACTTTTAATCAAATAATTTTTTTCAAGCTAACAATGTAAATCAAATGATGCAAATGCAAAATCATCTTATCCATCTTCAAACCCACCTTCAATAGATGTCATGGGGTATGCATAATCAAAATGTTCCCCCACCTCTTCTTCAATATTCCCATGGTAATCTTATCCCTCAACCTCCTCTTGTTAATAAAATAATCAAGAATATTCAAAATGAGCCTCTTACATCTCAAATTGCTAATATCAATATAGGAAGTATCACCCCTACCATTTCTTACAATGGGTCAACCAATCCTACTCTTCATTTAAAACATTTATAAATATATATAAATATTGGGTTAAATTAAATACCTTTTTCATTACTAAGATATTATCAAAAACTCTCATATATGAAGATTTAGATTGGTACAACCAACTCAAATCTCACTCTATCACTATTTTTTAAGACTTAGTCAATGCTCTAATCCAAGAGTTCTAAATTAGTGATGTCCCTAAGAATACCTTGGCCCATTTTATCAATTGTAAGCAACTTGAGACCAAAAACACAAAATCTTTCATTAAACAATGGAATACCTTGTCTAATAAATGTGAATAGAATATCGTAGATAACAACATCTTTCATCTATTTACCAATTCTCTTTTCCCAAGTTTCAATATCAGGTATGGAGACTCTCTCCATATACTTTAGAAGAGGCCATTGACCAAGACAAGTGTCAAGACTTCCTTATGAATATATTTAATCCATCCCACCCTTCTATGGGTACTTACATGTTACTTAAGAACAAGAATCATCATGTTATAAATGATGGTGTCACTGACTCTTATGATACCATTCATAGTATTCAAGCTATTATTTCCAAACAAACTTTAGAACAAGATTTCCCTCCCAACCACATCACCAACCCTCATTTATCTTCAACCAATAGCATCAATTTTCATAAACCTTTATCCTTAGTGTAATTAAAAAAATTATACCAAGGACTATACCAAGATAACTTGATCCCACTTGACCCATGAAATCTGGGTATAATCCCAATAATTTTTGTTGGTTTCATGCTAGTTGGGGTCATTCATATGAGACCTATAGGTAGCTTCATAATTTGGCTATGGATTTATTTCTTGGTCCCAATTTTAACCATGATTTTATAATTTGTAAATGCCAACAATCCTATTATATTACCTTCAAATCCCATGAAACACAAACTAAATATCAAGCATTAAATTAGGATAATGCTCATTTGGCAATCTATAAATATCCTCTTCCAAATCATTAATATAACCAAGACAAGCCTACCCATTCTACCAATAATATTGATAGTCTTCTTGACCCAACTCTTGAATAGAATGTGGTCAATATAACTAACATTCAAAGGGTAGTTGATTTCATTGATCCTTAACCCATCCACACACCTCAATTATCTTAAACATTTTATGTTATCTAAGATTATTTTCCAACTCAATTAACCAAGTTGGGGAAAGAATACCTCATATCCTTTGATGAAAAAATTCCAACACCTCCCTTGGATAACATTTCTCATACCATTTCTCCCATCCCTCTAAATTCCTTATTTATCACCAATAATACTCAAACTTCTCTCAACACTTCTCAAACAAAACCTACATCGACTACCCCATCCTCTCAAGTAAAATCAACAAACTTGTCTTATAATTATAACTTCTACCACTTATCAACATAAATTCACATGCACTTCAAGTTCCTCCTTTTGAGGACCTCTTTTAACACTATACACCTATTTCTAATGGTCCTCTTATGGGTTATGATGATTGGCATACTATCATAGAGCTTATTAGTATCTCATCTAAAATCCCATTTCTTAAACTCATGCAAACCTCTCTACATCACTGTAACTATCTTATGTATCTTTTGTTCAAAATAAACATCCCTCATCCTCCCCTAGTAGGATGCAAAGCCACCTTCTCCAAATCAAAAAATAGCATTTTAAAACACTACAAAGATATGTCCATATATGTTGATGAAATAATGGACATTTATCTTTCCCTCAAATTCCCCATTACTTCTAAGATCCCCAATGAGATTATGATTCATGTGAATGATCCTTCACTTTTTATCAGTGTCTAAATCAGTGATATCCAAGTCAAGCATGCTTTGATTGATAAATTTTCTAGCACTTGCCTTTCCTCTCTTGACTTTATCAAAATCCTTAGATGTTCCAAATATAATCTCAAGTCTACATGCAGTACATGTTAAGGTTATGACCAAAGTCAAATGCCTCTTTTAGGTTATGTGTGACTCCCCATTACTATCCCACCTATCACCATTCATGTGAAGGTGATGATCTTCAGCTTTCTTCTATCTTATAACATTTTTCTTGGTAGTAAATGGACTCATTACATGAGGGTAGTTACTTCTTCCCTTTCTAATGCATCAAATTTCCTCACAATAGAACCATCTACTGAATTCAAGGTGACACCAACCCTTGGAATTTTGAATAATTCCAAGACCATGGTGTATTCAAGATTCCTACCCTTGAACCTTTGCCAAGCATTCCATTTCATGAATCTCAATGATATAAATTTCTTATCAATTCCACTTGAGGTTATAATGGTCACCCTAAACTCATTGGTAATATACCCCTAACCTCTTAGATTCCTAGTATGATGAGATAGACAAGATCAATCTCAAGATTAAAACCTTGGATCTCTCACATCATCTCATCTCTTAGGTTCTTACTCTTTTGCAACCTTATTATCATCAACCACCTTGTGATTACATCCTTGTTATCTTAACTAAGACTCAGCATTCCATTCATTACACCACATCAGATGACAAGGTCATCCCTACCTATGACATTGATCTTCATACACCTTATTATGGTAATGGTTATACCTTAGATGATCCATTCTTATGAGGTCTTGTTCAAGCTCAAGATGCTAAAATTATTATATATCATTCTTATTTTCATTAGTCTTTTAGTATTCCATCCTATATAATTCCTAATTTTAGTATTTTTCCTCTTGATTATAGGGTAGAGATGGTATGCATACCTTGATTTTATGAAGAACCTTATAAGAGTATGCTTATGGATCATGTTATGATTGGTCCATATCACTTTTATAGATACTATGACCCCTCTAATTAACTTATCCTTTAGATGCTTGTGACAATCCTTTAGCCTTCCATGCATCCTGCTCCTCCCTCATTAGAGCCCAGTTTAGATCCCATTCCCACTCCCTCTATAGCTAAATCTCTTCCTATTTATTATCTTATTTCTCCTTAAAATGAGCCTTGTCCAATTTTTCCACTAGCCCCACCTTCTCTTGGTGATGGTTTGATCCCTTTATCATAGTTAACTCCACCCACCAAATAGGCTGATCAACCTTATTTATTAAGTTGTCAATCATTAGACTAGAGAATGTACCCTATTCCAAGCTTCCTTAGCTTCCATTTATACTCCTCTTATGAGTACACCCACCAAGTCTACTCATAAGTTTATTTATTACTTCCATGGCACAAATAACTATTCATCCATGCATTGTCAAAAGTTACACTAATATATCAACACCTTGCATCCCACCACTCCTCAACCCTCAGACAAGGCTATACCTCCCCAAAAAATATTACCTAAGTATCTTCCTAAATATAGAGAGGCATATTATCTCTAGAACCAATGTGTTACACATCACACTAATTGATTTCATATTCTTCATCATCTTAAGGATCATATCCTAACCATTCCTATACCTTATACTCTTCCTTCCATTGGTTTATCTCTCAATAAGGCTCCCCCTTATTCCCTTGTGGTTCCACCTCCTATGATTCCATCTCCACCTATGGTCCCTTCTCCATTGACTATTTTTCCACCTATGAGTCCCTCACTTATAGATCTACCTTCACCAGTGGCACCTTCCCCATCAGTGACCCTTTCACCTCTTATAGAATGCAATCCCATGCATTCTCTTAATCATTCCCTACATGTTATCCTTCATTAATAAAATACTTCAGGAATTCCTACATTTTTTGTCAAGGAGATTTGATGTGAAGTATTTTCTCAACTTTCCTTGAAGATTGATGAGACACTAGTTGTATTTCACATTCAACTTCATAGAGACTTATCAAATGTTATGGATAATGTGTATGGACAAATATATAAATATGTATGAACACATGCATGGTATTCTTAAATTTTTATTTGTATTGGATGTGTGTTCTAACTTTAGATTTATCTATCTTATATCATTTGACATTTTTTCAAATTGTTATCTATCTTACATGGTGACTTTTATCTTACATTACATATTGATTATGATGTCATTATGTTATCTTATGGATTATTTTTCATAATTGCATTATTTTTTTTATCAAGTTTATTTTATTATGAGTCCCTTATTATTTTTCATGATTGTTTGTTATCTTATCTCTATACACACAAATAATTGTTATTATGACTTGGTTATACAAACCTTGTTCCCTTTAGTTACTCCTCATTTAGCATGTGATCAGTTAGCAAAAAAATCATCTTACAATCTCCTTTTACTAGTCCAATTTGGATCTCCTCTTATTTCCCTTTATTCCCTTTTATAGACTAATCATACACATGGTTGAGACTTGAGATAACATGTTGGTTTATAGTTAAGCCTAGGTGTTCTAGTCAATCAGGTCTTTGAATACTTATCTTCCTTTAACCAAAAACTAAAGCTCATCTATGTGTATCACTCTATCTCTCATGATTAGTTATTCTATGTCTGTATGGATGAGGAATCTTAAAATCCATAAAAACATTCAAAATCCAAATCATTAAATAAAAGGTAATGATATAAAAGGCAACATTCAAAATATCAAAATTCAAATCACACTAAAATACATGATTCTAAGCACATATCCTTTTTCTACTCAAAACTCAAACTTCGTAGTTGGCGTAATGATAGAGTCAAGGTCCCTTGGGGTGTGTTAGTCTACTATATTAGAAAAGTAGAATAAAAAAATCTCTTAATTCTACCTACTTTCTCACATGAGTACCCAATCTTTGCAATAGATCGATAGATATATAAGGGGTCTCGAGGAGTGGGGGACATGTTATGGGAACGAAGGTCCATTTTACTTTTATTTTTCAAAAAAATAAACATGATTTGATCTTATTATCACCCTTATTTGCCTATACAGCTTTATGTCTATAGAAAATAGGTATCCTATGTATATTGATGGTCACTAGTCATTTAGTGCCTTCTCATGTCCTTAGTGTGCCTCATGTCTCCTAAGGTCTTCTCATAAAATTCCTAATTTATGCTTCTTACATTCCATTTTTCACTCCCTAAAATCCCAATATTCCCCCTTGAGAAATATTTTTTTGTTCATTGATCACTCCCCTAGGGATTCCAACTGTGAGTTGCATTGTAAGACCATAGATAGGACCTAGCCTTCCTCATAAATTACCAAAATTTTCAAATCATCATTCTAAACATCCCCTTAACCATATTTTCACATTAATTCCACATCATTGGTGTTCCCTCTATGAGTTTAAATATAAGACCATGGATAAGACTTGGCTTTCCTCACAAAATTTTCCAATATCTAAGTCACAATAAAATTATGTGTGTCAAATATGAGATTAGATGTGATTGATTATGATTTCTAGGTCATTGACATGTTTCCCATCTTAATTTAGTATGTTTTATGCTTACTTCATTAATTTTTCACTTTTATCTTCTTATGTTCTATTTGCATGTAAGACTCCAACCACTTTTCTTAAGTTTTTCATACTTCCCAACTTGAATTAGTGTGATTGATTTTAGACCATTTTTCCAATCTTATTTTTCTTTTATATTTCCCAACATGATTTAGCATGATTGATTGACTTAATTGATCTATTTTAATACCATTATTCTCTCACGTTCTTTCCATTTTATTACATTATTTTCATACTTCGCAACATGATTTAGTGTGATGTTACTTGTTTTAATTTTATTTCACTTTTTCTCATGGTTTAAAAATAATTTTTTGCCCTACTATTTACCATTCTTTGGTTTATTATACTTACTCATATTTTCTTATTACACATTTCCCAATATGAAATAGTGTGCATTTCATTTATTTTTTATTTATTATACTTTTCCAAGTCCTTTTCACCTATTTATTTTTAACCATGCATGTGTACTACATATTGCTAGAAAATAAAACACCACACATATATTTCCTATAACATATCCAACAAAAGAAAAATACATGTGCTATAAATAAATATATCCTTGCATCCACAACCACAACCAAAATACAAAACATAAGATCCACATCCAACTATTAACATAGAATATATCTCTCTCTATCTCTCTCTCTCTCTCTCTCTATATATATATATATATATATATATATATATATATATATATATATATATATATATATATATATAATGTGTTTTAATACAAAGTACAAAAATACATCACTTCAATTCTAAGGTTTGGCTCTATCATGTCTATCTTGTGGCCTAGCCACATTGCCCATAGATTCTTTAGACTATCCCCTATAAATAGTATTCTCTAAATAGGTTTTTTGATATCTCAATCCTACTACCTATCCTTATAGATTGGCCACCTGGTCTTATACCTATCCCAACTAGATAGTGATATCTAAATTTGTAACTCTCTCCTAAGACAAGGCCTACCATGTTTGTACCTCTCTTATTCCCACCCCTTCTAGTGGTTTTATCCCATTTTTGCATACATGTATCTACCTTGTGACCTCCCCTGCTAGTCTAAACCATCCTACCCAAGCTATGATAGATGGTACCACAAGATCATCTAACGAGGTGGGGTCGTATGGTGTTGACACCCCATCCAAAATATAATGGTGTGCTTCCATCAATAGGGATCCCCATATGACCTCCTCTTTGTCCATAAGATCTACAAAATTCAAACCAAATAGATATCAAATCACATATATATCTCACAATCTATCTATTAATCTATCTATATAACTAATATTTTATCTCAAAAATTAAGAAAATTAAAACCATTTATTACCTATCTTAGTGTCATCAATCATTGTCTCCCTATCTACTCATCTCCCAAGCATGATCTCTCTATCAGATCATCCCCTGAGTACCTCATCCATAAGATGCCTCCTAATCAAAGTAAACCCTTGATTTATCACTCATGGACATCTCAAGCCTTACCTCAGTAGTGCCTTTATAGACCAACTATGCCCTGGGCTAATTGATGGGTCATCTTAGATGACCACCCCCTATTCACTCTCTCATCATTAGAATCTCTATTGGTGGTGAGACCAAGGTGGTCATTACTCCTCCTGCTGTGGTACTAGTTGTGGTACCTATAGTACCCTTGTATCCACATCCATTCCCTCTCTAGTTATCAACTATCATGATTGACTAATTCATGGTCTCACACACTATGGTATAATCTCTTGACTGACACTCCTCTTCCTCCTCTCCCCATTGGCTCTCTCACATACCAAGCCCAAAATGTAGGCATCACTATAGGATCCATCAAGTGAGGGAGTCTAAATTATCCTAGCAAGTGTGCCATTGACTATATTTCTACCCACCAAGTGTAGTGGCCCATGATCTGTACTCATGCTAACCCTAGTGCTAAAATTTCCCAACTCAACCAAATAGTCATAATGTGTGCATAATGCTACCACACAATCTCTCTTTATGTGAATATCTATAGCACTAGCACATGGGGTACAGCCTGCACCACCTAATCCTATTTCCATCTCAAAACCTAAGGTAATTGATCATTGATCACATGGGACAATCCAACTAGCCAGTATATCAAGAACCTCTCATATATCTATGGACTTAGTAATACCACTAACCCCATGGTCTTTTACCCTTTGGATAGCATCCCATACCTATCATGCATGAGATAAACCCAGATGATAGAACCCAAGTCATAAAGTGCCCCCTGATCTAATATAAATTGACATAAGGCTATCACATATAGTGGTACATTTTTGTCTGACTTATGACATAGCACTCATGATGTCATAAATCCTATCATATCCTTTTAAATATCTATAATCTATCAATATAGACATTAAATAAATGCACCCTTAGTCTTAGGTAAATCTTATCTAAAGCATGTCGCCCATTGGGCTATTTCTTACCTCTCCTCTTGAACATATGGTATCCCCATGATCATGAGTGTCATCCTATAAGAATTCCAAGTAATACATGTAAATCCTCTAAAGTTTTACGAGCCTCTATGGTATCCCCATCCACCACCCATCTAAAAGTGTTGGTCAAGCATTCCTAGGCTCCTAAGAACATAACCACTAGATCAACATTCAATGGGACCTGTCGCATCTCTATGATGCCTCCCAAGCCTAACACAACCAATCTAACTATATCTACATCCATCAGGCACTCTAATAGATCTAGCAACCATGATTCATCCACCAATCACTAAAATATCTAGTGCCCCTACAATAATCAAACAAAAAAGATGTATTATACCTCCATGTCACTCATAATCAAAATACATTCTTTTAAAATTTCACAAAAATCAACTAATTTACCTAAATTTATTTATTTTTTCACTTAAATTAACCAATTTTCCACTAATCAGCCATTTTAGTACCAATTCAACTACCTTGTGGTTTTAAATTACTATATTAGCCATCTCCCTTCATTTCAGTATATCAGCCACTTAGAAACCAACTAAGTTGACCCTATAGTACTAAGTCATCCCCTTAGACTTAAACAACTAAGTCAACCTTCCTTTTCCCCCTATAGTCCTAATTTGACTTTTTGGACTTAAAAAACTAAGTTGGCCATGATGTATTATGTCATCCCTTTCCCTAATAAACTATGTTGGTCATGACCTACTAGATCGACCCTTTCAAAATTTTATTTTCTACCAACTAGGTCAACTGGTTCGACCTTATTTTTTCAATATGATAACTCTTTGACCCATTGTGATAAATGCCTTAGACATTTATTATTTTTAACCCTTTTAACCTAGTTCCCCATTTGACCCCTAGTGTCCCTAAACCTTTCTTAGGGTTCATTATGTTATCTAGATTTGTCATAATTAACAAATTTCTATAAAATACTCAATTTCAAATAAAAATACTCAACAATTTAAAATTTATAGTTGCTTACCTATGTTGTTCTCATTGTGGCCACTATGCATCCTTCCCATCTCAACTATTGTCTCCTCACCATCCTAGCTCTCTAGGCTCTCACTAGGTTTCTTAGAGCTATATTTTTCCCTTAGAATAGTCAAATAATAACAAATTAATTATCTTTCACCCTATTTATATTTACTATTCCAAAAATATTTACCCTTTAAATATTTACTTGTGGAAGGGTTTAGGGCTAGATCCACCTATATAAACACAATCATTTTTCCATTTCTAAGAGAAGATAAGAAGAATTAAGATGTATTTTGCATCTACTTATCCACCATTATAATTGAGGAGCAAGCTTAGGGTTTACCTATCAATATGGATCTTGTCTTGTAGAGAAGTATTTTGGATGCATTGATAGGTTATGTATCCTATACCTGATTTGTCCTTGTTATATTTACATACTATATCAACCTCTTGTGAAGCACCTTGGCCAAGGGAGATACTGAATCTCAGTGGGTTCATCTTCAAAGGTAAGTGTTCTTAACTTTGTTCTTCCTTTGTAAGAGTAGATAGATATGCATTTGCACTTCTCTTCCATGCATTAGGATTTTGTATACATTGATGTGAGTATATGTCTCTTATGCATGTTTAATATTATTTTTTATTACCCCCACTTTGTGTAACAAGCTTTGGTGTGCACTAGATTATATTTCTTTGCTTTACTTGTTATTAGTATAGTGAATATGAAAACATAGACTTAGTTAGGGTTATTGCATAGTTTTGCCTGACTAAAGGCTTTGAAACACTCCCTAGTGATATTATTATGGTAATATACCCCTAATTTGATCTAATGGATCCATATTTTTTATTTTATCAATTATCTAATGTATCTTCAATCGAAAGTGTAAGTTAGATCTATTTTCTCCGAGCTAAAATTGATCTATAGATCTGATGCATTTTTAATTACATACACTAACTAATTATAAGAATCAATTTTTTATTATTATTTACATTTTACATTTTTAGAGGATATTAATTCAATAATAAATTAATTTAATTAACACTATGTATATATAAAATTTAATAAATTTTGGTCCCACATCACTCACCAAAAAAATGAGAATGGGAATTTTTATTTTTATTTTTTGGATCCCATGACATACGCAATGACCATGAAATCCCTATATATTTAACTATCATATACATAGCTTTTTTTATATATATTTATTAATGGACAATATGAAATTTGTCACACTCATGGACATACATAATATCAATTTAATCCCTATAATTTTGATATACCAACACTTAACAAATAAAATATAATGTACATTTTATGAGGCTTTCATCAAAATATATATGATGGGGCCAAATGACAAATTTAACTTAACATGGGAAAATAGAGGGGCTAACTTAGTCATGAAGACATTTTTTAAGGTGGGTCTATGTTTTTATAAACACAAGAAACTTCTCTACTCTAAAAAGTGAGATATATTATTATTAGACCCTCTTCTTTGTTACAAATTTTATCTTCTGATAATTGATTTTTATCATATTGATTTATAAAAAAAAATTCCTTTTAAATTTCATCTTTTTTCAATAATAAAACATTATACATTGATTTTGATAATTTTTTGGTAAATTTAGGAGGATGAGAAACATCCATTTTAGTTTATCTAACAGTTTTTTGTGATCAAATTCCATATTTTTCATAAAAATAGGATCAATTTTTAGCTTTTTATTATTAATTAAAACTCATTTTTTATACTATAAAAGTATTGGTAGATATTATTGAAATGCATAATCTATAAATATTTTTATTAAACCTATTCATATCATATATAAAAAAAATTATTATCAATTAAAACTCATTTTTTATATTGGAAAAGTATTGGTAAATATTATTGAAACACATAATCTATAAATATTTTTATTAAACCTATTCATATCATAAATATCCTTAAATTTTTTATTTGACTATAGGTGGATAAGTCACGACACCCTCTAGTATGTTGAGCGTAGAATCATCTTAGTTGACTAGGGAAGATGGAAGACATGAAAATATACATAAAGCAAAATTATTAAAGTGTTATTTCAGACATAAAAAGTAGGAAATCCATCTAGATAGGTATATTATAAGATGATAGTTGTATATTACACCTGGGTCTATTGACCATAGACTTGTCCTAGTTTATTATGCATAAAACTTGATCGTTTTGCCTCATATGCCTCAGTTTGCTAAGTAATATAATATATTACAACTAGGGTTTAGCTATACATAAATTATTTTTTATATTCTCTTATCTTTGAAACCTTTAGGTTAATTTTATAGCTTAAAAACTTGTAAAAAATATGGAAGTGTAATGGGGTGATCTAACCACAATCACCCCTTGATGACTAATCACTGCCTACTATCCAATAATCTAATGAAGGAAATTAAACCCACATATTTCTCTCACTTATAGTAAATGTGAAATTTTAATCCTTTAAATATGTGTATTTTTCCATGATATGGCTTAGATACTTTAAAATTATAGACCTTGACTTGATTTAGAGTGTTGTTGGCTTGACTTATGGCTTCTCTTTGTGAATGATTCAAAATTTGGGAAAAATAGGGTAGATTTTCTTAATGTGTATAAGTGTAAATGTTTGTACCAATTGAATAAAAAGTGGTCCAAATTAATAACCCTTGATGTGTATTTATAGGTGAATCTTTAATAATTTCCTTCAGTTAACCATATGAAATGTGAAAAAAAACCCAAAATGATGTTTTGGATTTAAATAACTAGTCATTCATTGGCATGGGACACAATCATCCTAAGTGGACATGGGTGTAATGTGTTGCTACCTACTTAGTGTAGACTTATCCAATAAGATCAAAGATGGATTTCCTTTAAAATAAATAGTCTAAAGGTGATTTTAAGCATGTTTAGTTTTGACATTGAAAATTTTATGTAACAATAATGGTAAACAAAGGGTCGATCCCACATATAGATAAAGGGATTAAAATAATAGTGAGTATGGGTGATATATTTTTTCAAAATTCATACGGTTTGTAATATTTCAAGAATTATCATTTTCAAGTATTTGTCACCAAATTTAAATTTACACATCCCTCCCCCTTTGTTATTCTATAAATGAAATTTTTTAAAGTAAAGGAGAAAGATTTGAACTTGAGTTTGTACAACACACCTTGTCTTTTAGAATCCTTAAATTATGTAAGGCATTCAAAACTAGCAAGCCCTTCCAAAAATCATGAAGTGGTCATTTATACATTTGAAATTTGATAAATATTAAATTTAAAAAATTGAAATGAGATCAAGGGAGAAGTACACTTTTATATAGGTGAAACCAAATTACCATTTAACCTATAAATGATAATGGATAACCATGCCCCTTACTAAAACACTTGGATAATTTGAATCAATGTATAATTGAGAGTGGTTGAGTCCCAATTTGAATAACTAATAAATCTCTTGAGTTGGATAGACGTATTATTCTAACTCAAGATATTATAGGTTATTTCAAAGTGATGCCAAGGTTGTTGAGTTTCACTAGACTCGAACATACATCACATGCATATATTTAAACCACACCACTATGGATGATCGAGATTCTAGACTTGCAAGATCGAAATAAAATGAATAATATCCATGCACCCATGATGATCATAATTATCATAGAATTTGATTTGAAATTAATATTTTACCTTTGAATTTGTATATTTTTCTCTTTTGAACTTTGACATTTTAAAACTTTGAGACATTGAAACTTTGAATTTTTAATTTTTCCACTCTGCCTAAACATGATATTGAATAAGTATCATGCATGTCTAAAATGTTCCAATTATATAGAATTATATGAATCGATATGCTTAATTATGAATTTATTTTCAGCTTATTACCTTTATCTTGTAACTATTTTTCATGTGCCCACGTATACGCCTTCAAGTGTGTATAATTTTTTCCTTTTATTATTTAAAAATTGAGTGTGTATGCATACCATATACCCCCATAATTTATATTGATGTGATAATATTTATCATATGTTTTATTTTTGAATCACTTTGAAACTTTGGAAACATCTATTCTGCTTATAAAATTTGATTTTGCATTATTTTGAATCTTTGACAAGTTTTACTATGTATTTTTGAAACATGTATTATATACCTTTGAACTTATATTTTTTCCCAAATCTATTCATAAAGGTTTGTATATCTAATAAAATATCATTATGATTCCCCACTTTTTAAATAAGGTATGTAGCTTGCAATTCACTCATCTTAAAAGAAGAGTTAATTGTATCATGTGATAAATATATAATCATGAAGTAATTATGTCAACATTTTGGAGTATGTCTTCATATAATTACAATTATCATTGAAGCATGTATGTAACATATTGGATGTGAGGAAGAAAAGTGTCATGTATAATTAGATTTATAAATGAATAGTGTAGTAAAATAATAATATTTAGAGTAGTATATACCCTAGGATTGCATGATGAAGATCATGGCACCACTAATAAAGATCAACAAGCACACAAGCATAACACATAATAATCTCACACAATCTTATACAATAAGGCCAAGGGTGGTACACAAGGGACATGTTCAAATGTCTCATAAGTAAATATATCACATATATAAGGCCAAAGACCATAGTTACTGAACATGTTCAAATTTAATACACACCACAAAATGATCTCATATAGATGCTCAAGTACTTTTCATACAAGGTACAAGGCCCCACATAATAATCAAGTAAAGTTAGTCATATTATGCAAGAAACAAAACAATATCTAAGGAGCATATAACAAGCAAAAACTATTCTATTCCATCACATGTATCAATGTCATATTTTTATAAAGTATCATATTAATGTAGCACAATGTAAAATATAAATGATTTAGTAAGACACTTGTAGGATATGTAGCTCAAAATTTCATTTGAGGTCATATAGATATAACCTAATTTAGTGTAACTTGTAGATTTAGATGCCTCTAGCAGAGACATGGCCACTGGGTAAAAGGGAAGTCCAACATCTAAGAATTAATATGTAATTTATGTCTTATACCACACTCAAATAGCTTAATAAATGCATGTGTCTATAGAAAATAATTTGTGAGCTACAAACATATATGATAAATAACATATGAAAGGAAATAACTAGCATCTCATGTCATGCTCAGGTCTTGATTTTTTAATTTTTTTGTTTAAATATCTTAAATATTTTAGTTTATTATTTCTTTAAATATTAGATTTTTTTGTATTTTTGAGAGATTTTATTAACTAATATATTTATCTATAAGACATTCCCATGGATTTATTATAAAACAATTATAATCACTATTTGAGTTCTATGTTGATTAACCAACTACAATGAGACATCATTGCATACATCATGTGTTATATGGATTATTGAACCAATATTATACATAATACAAGTCAAGTTCATAATTTTTTTTTTAATTTTGTAAATTTGAAATGGTATTCTAAGGATTATTTTTATCTTTATATGTAAATCCATCTGCACCATAGTGTGTTAATGGATTTTTCAATGTTTTATGTTTTATAATATGTGATGTACCATGTTCAGATGGTGAAATGATAAATAAAGAATAATTCACTTTGATTTTATTAATCATGATGGGATCATTTATTTTTGAGATTATTACCATTGTAACTTCATACTCAAATGTAACAAATTCATCATCTTTATCCAAAATTGCTCCCATTTCTCTCATCATTGATTTTCCTAATGCTTCCTTACATTCATCCATGGTAGGTTCAATATAAAATGTAATTAAACATATTTTTGGGCCAAGCATGATAGGTAGCTTAATGGATACATTAAATAATTTTGTTCCAATAATATTACCAAAATGTTGTTTATTGTACCCCAAATATTGAAGTGTCATACTAAATATATTGGCCTCATGAAGGGAAGCAACCTCAACCTCAGTACATTACTTGCCATCAATGTGAAGGATAATAATTAAAGGATCTAGATATGATGAACACTTTTAGCTATCTATTTTAAAACCTCATTAAGTTTATTTTATTGGTATTTATTTTGATTATCCTTTATAATAAATCCTTTCTTGAAAATGTTATCTTGCTTAATTAGAATTTGTTTTTTGTGTTGTGTTTTCTCTATATGTTCCCTTTGCTTTATTCATCTACTTAAAACTACTAATTTTGGATTTGTTCTTTTAGAAACATGTCTTTTTCACATTTTACTAGTTTTTGGTGTTCAAATTTATTCTATTATTTATCCTATATTTTCTCTTGAGGAGATAAGACATTAATTGTATCATTCAAAAGTGTGTTAATATTTGCATATTTTTATTCAAGTGAAGCAACCCTTAAACATAAATATTGAACCTACTCTTTTTGTTATTGTGAATAAATTATACAATGAGTATGGTAATTTTGGTTATGGGTGTTATCTTTATATTTTGAGGATTGTGCTTCCAAATTAGTTTTTGAGTGATTTATTTATGTTGTACATGAATCATCATGTTCCAACACCCATATGTGTGAAAAGAGTATGACATAAGTATTATTTTAGATCAATGGTACTAAAATTTAACCTACATAACTTTTCATCTATTGTATGTTGCATATCAACATCATCACTATCATACCAATCTATAATTATGTAGTTTATAAATTTAGAGTTAGCCAAAATAGGGAGATATAAAATTTTATACTCTTTTTATATAGTGATTGGTAATGTTTTCTTTGTCTTATTTATTTTTTTATAATGGGTGTATTATAATTTTATATACTTGACTCATCTACCTCATGTGTATTTATTTTATTAAGTGTGATATGTTTCATAGGTGTTATAATAGTGTGAACACCAAATTGTGATCGAGTCATTTTTTAGTATTGGAAAGGTGTGCCATATGTTGGAAGAGTATATCCATAACCTTCATTAATAAATTGGATACATAAATGGAATATATAAGGTATAGCCTTTGTTTAATGAATCCAAGGTCTCCCCAAAAGTAAATTATATTGTAATTGGTTAGGCATGACTTGAAAAATAATAGGTAGTTTCTTGGGACTTAATATTGGATCCAATTTGATAACTCCAAGTGTTTGAAAATGGGTGTTATCAAATCCCATGATATTTTTTTCTAATTTTTTAATACTATTTATATTAATACCTAATTATTTTAAGATAAAAGAGATGGAAATGTTCACTCCTAAACCACCATCCAAGCTAGAACATGTTTGATGCCCTTTCCATGTATCTGACATTGAATAAAAAGTGGAATATCTTGGTTTATGATGTGTTTAGGAAGTAAATATTCATTACTAAATGTGATGATATTTTTGGCATAATTGATAGTGTTAATTATACAATTAAATGACCTTGGTTTTGTATCACCAAAAATAGTTATATTATATAAAATATCATATAATATATCTTTATAAACTTTTGATCATTTTAAAAGATCCAAAATAGAAATTTTAGTAAGGGTATTTCTGAGGTGATCGATGATATAATAACCCTTAGATTAATTTTATTTACTTGTGGGAGGTGGTGGGGGTTGTTGAGGAACATTTTAAGTACCTTCATACTAGTATGGGGAGTATCATTCCTCATCTAGTATTGATGGCATGGACTCTAGAGTCTAATCTGAGCCTTGGGAAAATAATAGAAACATGACAATGATTAAAATAGTCTTAATGTTGAGGAGAAAGAGGAATAAACTAATTCATGCATTTCATTTGACATATGGTAGTGGTAAGTAAAAGGTCATATTGGACATTCATAAAAATTTGTTCTTGATTATTATTTTTAGTATCTTCAATGTGCATATATTTTTGGATAATTGCATCATTATATTTATCATTAGTATCTATATTATCCATTTTAGAAGAGATTAAATGAATTTAAATATGTTGAATTGGAGTTCCAATTAATCTAGGATTATGTCTTAGAGCCAAGGAAGATGTAACATTATTAAATGGCATGCAAAGGTGTGAAAAAAAAGTGAAACTAGTCAAGTGTGTGTTTTCTTTGGAGGATCTCAGATATACTGATCCCATTCATAGATAGTGATACAAACGCAAAGGCACTAGTTATGAAATATCCCACTATCACCATATCCACACTATTTTATCTCATGGGGTACATTGAGAGTAACTTCTTAGAGCTAACTATTTACAAGTGCACTACAAGAATGAATGATCAAAAGCTTCATATGGATGAAAACATAATCTTAGGCATTTTTTATATATCGTGAGGTATGTAGAAACTAAATTATGTACATAATGATTACTAATGGCTTGATTATTAGGTAAGTACCCTTCACACCATGGTTTAATTAATTATAATAATTACATTTCCCATAATGACATCTCCTATGATTTTTAAAATTTTCATAACA
The DNA here is from genome assembly GCA_037957365.1 of Torreya grandis. Classification (NCBI taxonomy): domain Eukaryota; kingdom Viridiplantae; phylum Streptophyta; class Pinopsida; order Cupressales; family Taxaceae; genus Torreya; species Torreya grandis. The sequence goes on from JARHVA010001172.1 coordinate 843,065, forward strand.
TGGTTTATAAGAAAACAAAAATAAAATGAAAATGAAAATAGAAAACAAAGGCTTGAAAACAAAGGTTTAGGTTCACCAATATGTTTTACCCTATTTTTTATAAGCCATAAATTAATTATGTGATTATATATGTGTAAAATTATAAATATCAAAATGTTGAAGATGTAAAATGATTAATAATTTTTATTTTTAAAAAATACTAAATTTGGAAAGTGTTATTTTTGAAAAGTACTAAAAATAAATATACTTAACTTACATAATGATATATGTTGATTATTATAACTAATTGACTATGAAAATAAGAATTTTTTGTGTAGGCTCAGAATCAGAAACAAAATCTAGATAGGTCTACTTTGGGTGGGTAGTGACGCAGTGTGCTCTAGTCTATTGACTATGGACTCATCTAGTTGATTGTGGTAGATGGAAAATAGGAAAAGATAGAAAAAGTATAATTATAAAAGGTATAAATCAGAGGTAGAATTAGAATATATACTAAATAGGTATGTTTTAGGAGGAAATTGGAATAATGTGAATGAGTCCATTAGCTATATACTTATCCTAGTTGACTATATAAAATTTGGTTGTTGTTTTTATTGTGCCTCAATTTGTTGAGTAATTTGATGTATCGTAACTAGGGTTTGACTCCATATAAATTGTTATTTGTCTTCTCATGTATTTCAAACCCTTATAAAAACTTTATAGATTAAAAACATGTAAGACAAAGGTGTGATTTTAATGGTTTGAGCTGACCTCCATCACCCCCTTGATGTATCCAATACTCCAAGGAAACCAATCCTACATAGTTTTCTCACCTAGAGTGAATGTGAAATTATGATCGTTTGACCATGTGTATTTATATATAATATGGATTAAATATTTGATAATGATATCTCTTAAATTTATTTAGAGTGATATTGGCTTGGCTTATGATTTTTCCTTATGAATGATTCAAAATTTGGGAAAAATATGGCATATTTTCTCAATGTGTAGAAGGGTAAATTCTTGTTCTTATTGAATCGCAAGTGGTCCAAATGAGTGACTCTTGATATGTATTTATAGGTGAATACTTTGATAATTTATTTTATCTAACCTTATGAAATGTGAAGAAGGACCCAAAAGGATGTTTCAAATTTCTAAAAATAGTTATTACTTAGCACATGACATGATTGGCCTAAGTGTATACAAGTGCTCTCTATTGATGTTCTCTTAGTTCGGATTTATCCAGGAAGATCAGAGACATATGTCCTTTGAATGTTATATTTTGAAGGTAATTTAAGCATCTTGACTATTTGACATTGAGATTTTTGTGTAATATTAATGGAAAACAAAGGGTTGATCCCAAATATAAATAAATGGCTTAAATGAAAGGTGAAAAAGATTCATGTAATTGTTTTTCAAGTCATGTGGTTTGTAATGTGTTAATAATTAACATTGTCAAGTACCTATGACCAGATTTATGTGTTTGTAGGGATAATGATGAAATTTAAAGTCATACTACTTACTAAAAGGTAAAATATGAAATATTTGTTGTATTTATAAAAATTCTCAAAAGGTGACCTTCTTTCAAAAATAATGATTTTCTCATGTCTCAATCGATTATTACACACTCCAGTTATAATATTTGGAACTAAGACAAATTATTTCTTCTATCCCAACATCTTCCTTAGTAGTGGTAATAATATTCTCTTCAAAGATGAAAAAAATTACATATCTTCCCTTCATTGGTTTTTTTCCTTTATATTTGAAATATCTCAAACATCGATGAATATGTTCATGTTATTTTTATTTAACATGTTTGTGATCTTAAACTATCTAAAGATAAGAATCTATAAGTATTTTCCTAATAATTTCCCTTATTATTTAAAAACTTTAATATAAAATTAAAAACATTAATTATTTTATACTTTCATCATAAAATCCTTGTTGGTGGAAACAATAATGTTTTCTAGGCATGGATCATCCATTCAAATGATCTTTTCAATAGCTTTTTTCTTCCCCATTCTTTAGCTGAGATTTGTCTTACTTCTTATCTTTATTATTGTAAAATCCATCTATAGGAAAAAATTGATTTATAGAAGGAAATTATCTTTAAAATGTATTGATTAAATCCATTTATAAAAATGTTTCCTAGAAACATATTCAAGGGTCATGAATGAATAGGTAGGGTAAACCATTCCATCCTTACAATTGATACATCAAGGGTCTTCATACTAACTTGGAGTGGGAAGATAATTATTCACTTATTCATAAAATAAAGTAATAAATTATTCATCATTGTCATCAAAAGAGGATGAATCCTATGAAGATTGAATCAAATTATAGATCATGTGATAAACTTATACAATCTCTTATGTTTCTAAATTCTTCTCATAAATTATTAATAATAAATATGCATCAAAAATGGTAAAATTAATAGAAATATGTGGAACAAATAATTTTTAAGCTTTATTTTCATAAACCTGGTTTCTTGTTTCAGGTCATTGAGCCTGGTTTTCTTGTTTAGGTATCAGGTCCTTGTAAAACCTGGGGTGCTTTTACTAGTTTATTTTGTTGGTTTTAGGTCCATGAAAAACCTGGGAATTATTGCTTTAAAATTGTATTATTTATCATTATCCCCATCATCTTATGACCATTTGATTTATTTTAAATATATTTACATATTCCCTTTTAATCTTTCCAAACATGACCATGTCATCTTCAATTTCAATTAATTTTCATTGTAGAGTATCAATATCATAAACTCTACTTATTTTCAAAATGAAACTAATTTTGAGATGTAGACTATCTAAAAAGTGTATGTAGGGTGAATACATTTAATAATATAAATATCCTCTAATATAAGAAAAGGTAGACTATCATACTAAATACAACATACATACAATAAGTTGCACTATAAAGTGGGGTAGGGATGTAATAAAGATTTGTTTGTAAGGGATTTTTAGGATATAATCAATAAATATATATAATAAAATAATGAAAAAAGGCTCACCTTAGACGAGAGCAAGACACCCTTAGGGTACGTATTATCTTGTGGTAGTTTTTATGAATCCTTTTTACAAAAATAAGTTCAAGCCATAGCATTAGTAGTTATCTCTACCTAGGTGGAGATTCTTTCAAAGTGAAGAGAGATCTCGAGATTAAAGTCCTTGAGTGAATGCATAAAATTTTAAAATACTCCATCATTATAGAGATAAAATTGCATGTCCACCATTAATATCCATTCATTTATTATAGCTTATGCCTTAAAAAATTAATGTAATATTTACTTTAATGTTAATATTATTAAAAAAATTGTGTTTTCATATTTGTGTGACAGTATGTTTATTTATAATTTTGATTGGGTTAGTGTTTTCCCTCATTTCTAAACCCCATCCATGTGACATATTCAACCTTGTATAAGAGTAAGGTTTATACCTTATGAAGTGTAGGAATTTGACCACCTACATAGGATTATGAGTAGAGATAATACTGTTAGCCAATTTTCACTCCCAATTTTTGCATCTTTTATTTTGGCTAAGTGTAGCATTATATTTGTTTATTTCTCTTAGAAAAAAATGTCAAGTACTATTCCCTTTGAAATCCATTTTTTGTCTTATTATAAAAGTGTTATTTCTTTCAGCGAGCTTCTTTTCTTTGGGTTTTTTGTCCAAGTCTCAAAGGAAATATTTCAAAAAATTTGTCCAAAACAAAAGTTTGAAGGAATTATTTTGAACTTTTTGTTTTAGATAAAAAGTTTGAAAAAATTGATCATTTACAAAGCTAGAATGAATTGGTCTATTTCAAAAAAAGTCCTTCATAAATTTTTTGAAAGAATTATTTTGGACTTTTTTTCCAAAACAATCTTTCTGAAGGGTCACTTGAAAAAAATATGAAGGACCGTTTCTCAAGCAAAGGGACACTTGGAATATTCCCAAAGGGTACATTTCAAAAATTTTGAAGGGACATTTTAAAAATCCTAAAGGAATTGGTATATTGCAAAAATCCCAAAGGGTATAATTTATACAAAAGTGTCCTTCAAAAAAAATTTGAAGGGACACTTTCCAAAAGTTTGAAGGGACACTTACAAGATTTCTAAAGGGTCTTTCTCAGAAATTGGTCCACTTCTAAAAGTTTAAAGGGTATTTTTGTTTTAAAAGTGTCCTTCAAAAAAAATTTGAAGGGACATTTTCAAAAGTTTGAAGGGATACTTAGGAAAAGTCTGAAGGGTTTTCAAAAGCTCTGAAGGGTCACCTTTCAAACAAAGTACCCTAAACCCAAGGTCTCAAAGGGTATTTCCATGCCAAAGTGTCCTTTAAAAAAATTTCAAAGGGTACAAACACTTGTCCAGATTCTATAGAAAGATTTCCAAAGGGCATGTTTGAGCAGTTTGAAGGGAGGACACTAGAAGAGAGTCTATAGAGAGATGGTTTCAAAGAAAAGGGACACCTACAGAGTTTTTATAAAGATAGGTCTAGAAAAAAAAATAAGAGAGTCCATAGAAAGATGATGGTTTTAAATAAAATAAAAGGGTCCATAGGGAAAGTGCTCAAATGAATTGGTCCTAGTTAAGTTGATAGTTTCATTGACATCAACTTCTACCTTATCAAATAACCACTAGAATTCAAAATAGTGGGTCCCAGGTAGATCAATGGTCCTCACTTAATCACTCATATAGATCTCAAGGCTCACATTTCTTCATCCAATAAAGACCTAATTAGGCTTTCTGAATTACTTAACTTATAATTTTTTATAAGTAAAAGCAACTTGGGCTTACAAATATAACTTACTCATCTAAAATAGATCTAAGGGATCACGTTATTCATTTGCCAAATCCCATCATAAGGTTCATCTCACCATTAATCAGGTCATGATCCACATTATTTTATGATGGCCAATTATAAGGAGCTTACTAGAATGAGTTTTCAAAGGGTTCTGACAAATGCCATGAAGGAAAACACATAGGTTCTAAATGATGCCTCTCTAAGGCTAAATAGAATGAAAGAAACTCTTCTCCATGCTATTGCACACCTAAATGAGCCAATGAGAAGTTTTTAAGCATCAAGATAAATCTACAATAAGTGGAATCTCATTTTCATAACTGATTGATGCCATTACTCATCTTGAAAATATCTTGTTTCTGCTAGTGCAACCATTAGGAAAGTATCTTTGAGAAGAGCAATCTAGCTATGTAACAAGGAAGGTGACATGGATCAATAAAATGGTCCAAATGAGCATCACTAGAAAAGCTAGTTGTAGTTCAAGATGGAAACTTTTAATATATTGATTCCTTCTCTTGGCACCAAAGGCCTCCTCCTCTCTCTTCCTCTCTGCTATAAATATAGCCCTTGGGCTATTGTAAAAAAGAGACCACATAGAGTACAGTGAATCCCTACTAGAATTATATCCTACCTTTAAGCATTAGTACAAGTCTATTTTATTTAAAGTTTAGAGTAATTTCCTAAGGGTGTAAGTGATGTATAGTGATAAAAAGTGATGGTTTTCATCTTTCTGTCATTTATCCTTCATGCCTGAGTAAGGTTTCTAGATCTAATAGGTCATATAGAGTGAATTTAAGTGTGTTGAATTTTTTCATGTGTATAAATATTCTTGTAATGTATAGGTTATCTTTTAGTTCATTTACATTGCATCATTTCATACATCTCACCTCTATACTAAAATATTTATGTTAGAATATCTAGAGCTTGGAAATATTATATGTATTTTATTGTATCGTGTACTAGGCTATGGTATTCATGTGGAAGTTAATCTTGGTGCATCACCATTCTTAGAAAAAAAATTCTTTATGTAATTTCTAACTCTTTTCCCTTAAATAAAACTTGTTTAGACAAAGGTTGTTTTTGCAAGGATACATTCAAGGATCTATCCCTTTAAATCTAGAGGTTTATTTCCCCTATAGGTATACCCACATGCCTAGAAATGTTCCAAAATTTCCCAAATCTAGAAGAGGATTGAACACTCTCTTCTAGGGTGCAAGATTTGGAGATAATAGCTTTGGCATGCCTGATGATGAATTATTTACATGTCAAGGTGAATGTTGGTCTTAACAAGCCTAGGGTTGTATAAATATCCTTAATATATCATTTAGAGACTTCAAAAGGTGATAATATCTAGTTTTAGATCAAGTTTCCCACATTATACTTCATGGTCCTCACTAGGTCATCTAGGACTTCTGATCAAGCCCATCTAGTTGAAGCTCTTCTGTAAGAACAATGCCTTGAACCATTCCCAGCAGTTAGATACCTTGGGAGTGAGGTTCTAGAGAATAAGAAGAAGTTAAGGAAGTTGGATAAACAAGAGATTAAGAGGAAAGAAGAGAAATGGAGAGGTATCAACCTTTCCCAACCTTTAACACCTAAAATCCAATTGACCTTCTTGCATATGACCTTATTCCTCCTAATTCTACCAAGAGTCTCCCTAGTTTTAATGGAGAGGGTCATATTACCTTATCTGATCATATTAGAGACATTTCAAATTTCTATAACTTCCATAATGTCACCTGAGCCAACATAGCCATTAGATTACTTGCCATATCTCTAAAAGGCAAGGTACTTGACTAGGATAGAACTTTGGAAGGTGGTTGCATTACAAGTTGGGATGGCTTTAGGGAATTGTTGATAATTATATTTGAGAATAAGAGTGACCATACTTCATTGATCCATCAGCTAAACATGATAAAGAGAGGGCCTAGTGAATCCATGGGAGATTTTAATGAAATATTTCAAAGTACTTGGCATATGTTACCACCTATCATGAGACCTCCTCCAAGATTTGTGTTCCCTACTTATCTCAATGGTATTGGTACTGATGTGGTGGTGATGTTATAATTAATGGGAGGATTTACTCTACTAGACACATATGAGATAGCTATTAAAGCTAATAATAGCTTGATACAGGTTGGAAAACTACCTCTAATAGTTTTTATGCCTTTATTATCTCATAGTTTAGTTGAATTTCCAAGCATATCATAAGTTCCTAATGCCAATGTCAAGCTGAGAGCCTTTCCCAAGAAGGTGGATAACGCTATGGACAAAGATGAGGAAATTTGGTCATTATGAGCTCAGCTCAAGCAAGCTCAATTTTAGGTAAATACTCCACCTAACCACCAATATTATCCTCAACAAAGCTATAGAGCTCCACCCCAATACAACTACCAAGGAAGAGGACAAGGTAAACAAGGTTTAAATAGGCATCCTAATGCCTATAATCCTAATTCCACTCCTTCTATGAAGGATATTGTTCTAGTGCATGTTAACTTGGTCTAAAGGGAAGATCATTTGGACCAATGAGGATAACCTCAAGGTTAATTTATGCATGATGGTGGAGAAGATAGCCAGGATTTTGTGGCATAATAAGAAACTACTCCTTATATGACATCAGAAGAAGTAAATCCCAATCAAAGGGGTATTCATGGAGAAGGTAGCAACCAGAGTATAAGTATGATGAAACTTCAAGCCAAGGATTATTATGTGTTAAATCAAAGAAATAAATTTTATCCAACACAATATCTAAGAATATATCTCTAGGAGATGTTCCAAGAGTACATGTGACTCCAATTGATGCCTCTCCAAGGCCACAAAGTGTGAATCCTAATACAATACCTACTACCAGTCATGCTCCTCAACAAAGTCAGAATGTAAATAGGGCTATCAAGCCTATAATTTAGTAGGTTTAGACTCCCTCACTACCTTAAATAATACAAGAAAGAGTGAATATATCCCCTCTAAACATTATTTATTCTTTTAATAATGACAAGATAATCATATCTCTTTGGGAAATCTTGCATATTCCTGGTCAAAATGAGCTCTTACAAGAATAGCTTGCAAACATTCATGTAGCCCCTCAAACTTCAAAACACATTAGTGTGGCCTTTAGAAATTCTCAAAATAATTTCTTAGATCCCTCCACTAATCTTAAAATCCTCCACCCTTCTATCTCAAACTCATTATGGGAGAAAAATTAGTTCACAATTATATTGTAGATAGTGGAGCTAGTACCATTCTCATGCCTAAAGTGGTGGCTGATAAATTGGGATTGAAGTATGAACCTCATAGTAAAGGTTTATTTCATCTTTATGGGACTCTAACCAAGATATTAGTATTGGTTAGAGGTCTAAAAATTTTCCTACATGATTGCCCAAGTTTCCCCATTTTATAAGACGTTGTGGTGGTAGACCTTCCAACCCATTTTTCTATCTACTTGTCAAGGGACTTCATGACTAAGATAGGAGTGTACCTTTATATTGATTGGTATTGTCTATATTTTAAAATAATATATTGAACCAAAGTGACTATAAGGACTCAGCCCTTAGCAAGGTTTCATACTGAGCCATACATGGAGACAAACTCAAATCAAAATTGTTTAATTAGTAAGAAGAAGGTGTCATGGATGGTGAATCATCTTCCCCCCTTGAAGGTATTTATAATATTTTAATTGATAAGTATATCACCAAAATTCATGGACTTTATCCATATACTTTCATAGAAGAGACTGATTTAGGATTTTATTATATGCACAAAAAGGATGTTTATATCCCTTCACTCACTAATGAAGATCATAAACTTGAAGGACTATGGAAGATGTTTTTTGATGGCTCAAGAATAAAATTAGGTTCAATAGCTAGCATTATGTTAGTTTATCCATTAAATAATCAATAATACTCCTCATATATATTCTACTTTAGCTACACCTACTATGTAGCAGAATATGAAGGCTTAGTTCATGGCCTCCAATGGGCAAAGAAGAGAGGGATCAAGAATTTGAAAGTCTATGGGGATAATGAATTGGTCATCCATCAAGTGAGAAATCAAGATATATCCAATAATACATTTTTTAAATCCTACAAGAATAGGGTATGGGACCTACTTGAATACTTAGATGCCTTCAACATATAATCCATACCAAGGGATTTAAACAAACATGCTGATAGATTAGTTGCCATAGGAGCACAGTTTGATGCAGTTTTTGATGTAGAAAAGGAGAAATATTAGTCTCATATCAAGGTAATTATGAGTCCTATTAAAAATAATTAATTTTCATGGCAAGTGTTCAAAAGTGATGAACACATTACACACTTCTTATAAAATGAGGTAGGTTTCTCTTCAAAGAACCAAAAGAGACTACATGATCAATATGAAGAACAAGTTATTCAAATGAAGACAAATAAGATACCTAAGGGGTTGATTAATTTGGAGATTATTTTTAATGAAGATGATCAGAAGAATAAATAAAGAGTGAGCATGTCAACAAAAGAAGAGAACTACAAGAGAGTCATGATTTACAAGGACAAGCTCTTGAAAATTAGTAAGGTATGTTCTTTGTCTGAGAGGTAGGCCTTTATTTAATTATGTAAAGAGTTCCATGACATATTTTCTTGGGAATAAAAATATTTGAAATGTTTTAATCCAAGTTTTAGATTATGGTAAAAGTAGGTTTTGAAGGGACCCTGAAACCTTGTACAATAAAGAAAGATAATCCTTAAAGCCCAACGAAGTTTCAAAAAAACCCCAAAACAGGTATGAACCAAACCAGGTTAAACAGGAACCTATAAACAGCAGAACAAACCATATGTAACCACTGACACAACACAGAACGGACCGTCACCAGACTGGATCAGCATCCTAAAACCTCCAAACAAAGAGGTTAATACAAATTAAATTTTTAATTTTTATTTAACCTTTTACACGAACGAAGATTCATATCTAGAGGGGGGGCCACAGGCTTAGATTTCTTCCTCTTAACAGCAGTCCATCCATCCTCTACCTTTGCTGCCTCAGTCATCCATTCCTCAGAATACGATGGTCCGTTAAGCCCAAGGGATACAAATGACTCATCAAAATCCTTATGAATACCAGCCATTTTTTGGCTCCTAGGTAGTTCCTCCAAAACAGGGGGAGAAACCAACGTCTCCACAACAACTGGCTTTGAAAGATCATTATTCCCATTCACCACAGGACCAACTAAGGAATCTTTCACCGGTGACTCCTCCTCAATCATCAGCTTGGAATGGATGTTATCTTCATTCTCAGAATCTGCCAAATCTTCCATAGGTTTTTTAGCTATGTAATGTTCTGAGGAAGCCTTAGACCACCAAGAAGGTGGTCGTCTGGACTTTGAATTCCCAGCCAAAAAACGAGCAGCCATATGACCCGTCAGGTGACATTTTCTACACTGAAAAGGTACGCCCTCAAAATCTAGCATTTGTGTCCAAGTTCCCCTTGGGGAGTCCAGACAAATCACCTCTGGTAGGCCCTTTGAAACATCCACTTCAACCATAAAACGTGCACAGGTCGAATGGTGAGCAACCGAAGTATTTTTATCCACAGACAAAAAATATCCTATAGCATTCCCGATGGTTTCAAAAACTGATTCATGCCATAGATGTATTGGAAGATTTGGGAGCCAAACCCAGATCGGAAACTTATTAAAGGTTTTCGTAAGCGGATTAAAATCCTTATGCCACCGTTTGGCCATGAGAGGAAATTTACCCTACCATAAGAAATCACTATTGCTCAAGATTATCCTTCTATCCTCAGGGCATTGGAAGACAGCAATAAAGAAACCTTTTACACACAAAAATATTTCAACATGGTCTTCAATGAGTGGCAGCCAATTCTTGGATATCCAGTCATGTAGATCAGCTAGAGAGGGCCAAAATCCTCGAAAACGAAAAATAGCAGCTTGGGAGGAAAAAATTTCTACCCTTTCAAAGATTTTGTCTACTATTTCAGGATCTAAATTAACCCTTGTGGGTTTTAGAGCACTTACAGGCGGTGCATAGGATGGCCCAAATGATGCATGAGGCATAGCTTTATGTAGATTCGCTTCAAATGTCACCACATCTGCATATGATCTTCCCCCTGCATCTAACCCTGATCCAAGAACGTGGGCAAAATGCCCAACCACGATCTTTCCTCCACCCACCGGAGAAGTCTCTTTAGGGGCATTCAGCTCCCTCCCCTTGCAAGCTGACAACACCCCGTCCGATTTAGTTGCCGTTGCCGCTTCGACCACCTGTCTGTCATTACCCATTTTCAAATTTTCTGAGCGCGCACGCATGGGAGACGGCATTGGCTCTAAACGGAATACACTCATGTTTTAATCCAAGTTTATCTCATCACACCATTGAGTTATAACCTAGAGTTAAACTAGTCAGGAAAAAGCAAAGGCCTATCAATCTCAAGATAGATGAACTCATAGAGAAAGAGATGACCAAGTTGATTGATTCTAGGATTATCTTTCCTATCAAACACTCAACTTGGGTGGATAATCTTTTACCTATCTAAAATAAGAATAAATAGATTAGACTTTGTGTAGATTTTTGAGATCTTAATAGAGTGTCTCTCAAGGATCATTATCCACTACCTTCCATGGAACAAATTATGTAAGTTGTTTTAGGTTCTCAATTATTCTCACTTCTTGATGGTTATTCAAGTTACAATCAAATACTAGTGAATGAAGAAGATCAATTCAAGATAGCCTTCACTATAAAATGGGGGACCTTTTCCTATAATAAGATGCCTTTTAGTTTATCCAATGCTGGAGCTACATTTAAAAGGGTAATGGACATGGATTTTAAAGGTTTGATCAATAAGTTTTTGCTTGTGTATCTTGATGATATAACCATTTTTTTAAGGATGATAATGATCATATGAAACATCTAAGGTATGTGTTTGAGAAGTGTATAGAGTGTGGAATATCCCTTAATCTAAAAAAGTGCATCTTTATTATCCATGAAGGTAAGCTATTGGATCATATTATCTCAAAAGAAAGCTTGTCTATTGATCCTAAGAGGATTGAGGATATTCTAGGCTTATCTTTGACACAACACAAGAAAGGATTTAAAAACTTCTTGGGGAAAATAAACTTTGTAGGAAGCTTTATTTCAAGCTTTGTAACTATGGTGAAGCCTATCATAGTCATGCTCAAGAAGGACCAAGCTTTTGTTTGTACAAAGGAAGGTAAGAGTAGTTTTGAGGTAATCAAGCAAACAATTTCAAAATATCATACTGTCTTGAACCCAAACTTTTCTAAAGATTTCATACACTATACCTTTTCTAACCTTGATATAATCTCATCTATGCTTATGTAAAATAATGATGAAGAGGTAGAACAACCAATTGCATTCTTTAGCCAAGGATTGGAAAATTATGAGGTTAGCTATACATTTGTTGAGAAGCAATATCTAACAGTGATAAGAGGATTGAATAAATTTAGACACATGGTTTCAAATAACAAGATACATGTCATAGTTTCTCATCCTAGAACCAAGGAGTTTCTCCTAAGAAAATACCTCAATGAAAAGAGAGCTAAGTGGATTGAAAAGGTGATGGAGTATGATTTGGATATTAAAGTTACAAACTTGGTAAGAGGAAAAGGATTATGTGAGCATTTAGCTTCATATTTCCAAGTTCCAAAAGAGGAAGTATTGATCAACCAAGTTCAACCCCAACCAACTAATCACATATAGGTTTAAAGTTGAACACAAGACATCATTATTTTTCTTCAAAATGGTGAGTTCCCCAATGGTTTGAACAAGTCTCAAAGGAGGAATTTTAGATTTTAGACCATTCCCTACTACCTTGTAGATGGTGTTCTCTTTAGAAAAGACATGAATGGTGTGTTGTTAAGGTATGTTAATAGTGATTAGTTTAATATGCTATAGGAAAAGTTTCAAAATGGTGCAAATGGAGTTCACTTCTCTCCTAAGATGATAGATAAAAAGATAATGAGGGTTGGTTAATATTAGCCTAGTCTTTTTAAGGACTATTGCCATTAGGATAAGATGTGTCCTCAATGTGCCTTCTTTGTAGGTAAATATAAACTTACAACCCTTCCATTGAATCCTATACAAGTGGACTAGCCTTTCATGAAATGGGGCCTAAATTTCATTGGTATGATCAACCCTCCATCAAGTGATGGACATAAGTGGATATTGACTGATACAGACTACTTCACAAGGTGGTTAGAGGTTGTTTCTTTCAAGGAGGTAAATGAAAAATGCAATCTTGGAGTTTTATGAGAGTATTATAACAAGGTTTGGATTTCCCTATGTTATTATTTATGATAATGCACTTACTTTCATAATTTCTAAAACTTTTGATTAGGAAAATAGGAATGGAGTTTTCTTGAGTAAATCATCTAATTATTACCCTCAAGGTAATAGACTAGTTGGGTCTACTAATAAGAATCTCATCAAGAGGACATTAGATAATAATCAAAGAGAATGGCACAATAAGTTAAAGACAACCTTATGGGAAGACAAGATTACTCCTAAAAAATCAATTGGTAATTCTCCTTTTGTGATTTTTTATGGGAGAGAGGCTATGTTGTCTATATCTCAAGAAATCCCTACTCTAGAATTTGCATAGTAACTAGAACTACTTGAAAATACTCTAATGGAAGTTAGATTGATAGAACTAATACAACTACAAGAAGTAAGAGAAAATGCACACAACACCATGGAACACCACCAACTACTTATGAATAAGTCTTTTGATAAAAGATCAAGTACAAGAGTGTTCAAAGAGGGTGACTTGGTTCTAAAATGGGATGAGGAGGGTGACTTGGTTTGTTGTTGTGTTCCCTAAATGCTTGGTAGTTTAAGTGTGTTTCCTTTTGTTTGGTGTGTGTTTTTTCCTTTGTGCATGTGGTTAACTAGATTGTGTTTTTTGAGCCTAGGGTCTATTCAAGTCATTTTTGGGTCCCTATATGCATGAATCCATACCTAATGGAAGGATTTAGGCAACTGGTCTTAGGCAGAGTAGGTATGCCTCCCCTTGGAATCACCAAGAATGTTAGCTAATTTTCACTCCTAGGTTTCACATCTTTTATTTTGGCTAAGTTTATCATTCTATTTCTTTATTTGTCTTGGCAATAAATGTCAAGTATTATTCCCTTTGGAAGCCTTTTTTGATATTTTTACAGAAGTGTTATTTCTTTTAATGAATTTCTTTTCTTTGGGTTTTTTGTCCAAGTTTAAAAGGAATTATTTCATACTTTTTGTCTGAAACAAAAGTCCAAAGTAATTATTTCAAACTTTTTATTTTGGATAATAATTCCAAAAGAATTGATCCTTTACAAAGCCTAAAGGAATTGGTCCATTTAAAAAAAAGTCCTTCACAACTTTTCTGAAAGAATTATTTTGGACTTTTTGTTAGAAAAAATATTACCAAAGGGTCACTTGAACAAAATCCAAAGGACCTTTTCTCAAGCAAAGGGACTCTTGAAATATTTCTAAAGGGTACATTTCAAAAAAATTGAAGGGACATTTTAAAAACCCTAAAGGAATTGGTCCATTTCAAAAAGTGTGAAGGGTATATTTTATGCAAGTGTCCTTCAAAAAAGGTCTAAAAGGACACTTTTTAAAAGTCTAAAGGGACACTTGCAATATTTTTCAAGGGTCTTTCTCAAAAATTGGTCCACTTCCAAAATTTTGAAGGGTCTTTTTGTTGTAAAAGTATCCTTCAAAAAAAGTTTTAAGGGACATTTTCAAAAGTCTGAAGGGACACTTGGGAAAATTTTGAAGGGCCTTTTCAAAAGCTTCGAAGGGTCACCTTTTAGACAAAGTAACCTAAACCTAAGGTCCCAAAGAAACTAGAAGAGAGTCCATAAAAGAGATGATTTTGAAGAAAAGGGACACCTACAAATTCCATAGAAGGATGGGTCTGAATAAAAAAAAGAAGAGAGTCCATAGAAAGATGATGGTTTTAAAGAAAAGAAAAGGGTCTGCAAGGAAAGTGATCAAAGGAGTTGGTCCCAATTAAGTTGAAAGTTGCAGGGACATCAACTTCTACCTCAAAAAATAGCCATTGGCATTCAAAATAGTGGGTCTCAAGAAGATCGATGGTCCTCACTTAATCAATCATATAGATTTGAAGACTTGTGGTTTTTCATCCAATAAAGACCTAATCAAGCTTTCTAAATTACTTAACTTATAAATTTTTATAATTAAAAGAAACTCAGGCTTACAAACCTAACTCACTTATCCAAAATAGATCCAAGGGCTCACATTCTTCATCTACCAAAGCCATCAGAAGGTTCATCTCATCATTGATCAGGTCATGATCTACGTCATTTTGTGATGGCCAATTAAAAGGAGAAAAATACTAAGGAGCTTGATGGAATGAGTTTTTAAAGGGTTCTAAAAAATTCCATGAAGGCATACACATAGGCTCCAAGTGATGCCTCTTCAAGGCTGAATAGAATGAAAGTGACTCTTCTCCACACTGTTGCACACCTCAATGAGCCAGTGAGAAGTTGTTAGGCATTAGGATAGATCTATATCAAGTGGACTCTCATTTACATAACTGATTGATGTCATTACTCAACTCAAAAATATATTGTTTTTGCTAGTGCAACCATTGGGAAAGAATCTTTGAGAAGATAAAGCTAGTTGTGTAATAAGGAAGGTGGCATGGATCAATAAAATGGCCTGAATGAGCATCACTAGCAAAGATCATTACAGCTAGAGATGAAGAATTTAAATAAATTGATTCCTTCTCTTGGCACCAAAATCCTCTTCTCTCTTCCTCTCTACTCTAAATATATCCCTTGGGCTAGTGTAAAAAAGAGACCACATAGAGTATGGTGAATCCCTACAAAAATGATATCTTACCTTTAAGCATTAGTACAAGTTTATTTTCTTTGAAGTTTAGAGCAATTTCTTGAGGGTGTAAGTGATTTATAGTGACAACAAGTGATGGTTTTCATCCTTTTGTCCTTTGTCCTTCGTGCCTGAGTAAGGGTTCTAGGTCTAACAGGTTATATAGAGTGCATTTAAGTGTGTTACATTTTTTCATGTGTATAACTATTCTCAGAATGTATAGGTTGTCTTTCAGTTCATTTACCTTGCATCATTTCATACATCTCACCTCTGTACTAAAATATTTGTGTTAGAATCTTTAGAGATTGGAAATATTCTATGTATTTTGTTGTGTCATGCACTAGGGTATGGTATTCATATAAAAGATAATCTTGGTGTATCACCATTCTTAGAATAGGTTTTCTTTATGCAATTTCTAATTCTTTTCCCTTCAATCAAACTAGTTTAGATAGAGGTTGTTTTTGCAAAGATACATTTAGGGAGCTAGCCCTTAAAATCTAGAGGTTTATTTCCCCTATAGGTATACCCACATACCTATAAAAGTTTCTATGTTTTCCAAATCTGGTAGAGGATTGAATACTCTCTTCTAAGGTATAAGATTTTGAGACAACAATTACTAGTATGAGATTTTTGCCAAAGAGTGATGATGTTGCCTAGAATATTTTTTTGTAGAGGCATAGAGGAATACATGGCTAGAAGACTAGATGAGGTCTTAGACATGTTACACATAGTGCAGATGTAATTATATGATTTGGAAGAAGATACAAGTCATGGTTTTGTGCTAAGGGATTACTTGAGAGACACTAAGGAAGGAAAACATGAAAAAGGTAAAATATATGAATAATATGATGAGGAAAAATCATAGTAGCCAAGGGTAGACTCTTGAAGGATATCTTGTGAATTAGTACAAGGTGTGAAGGTGTATGTGTCATGTTTTCTTAGAAGTGTGACCCCTAAAGAATGCATTGATTGGATTATATACATTGAATATTACTTTGAGTTTGATAGCATTGGTAAGTTGTAGCATATAAAGGTCATATAGACTAACTTTAAGGTTCATGTGTCACTATGGTGAAAGGAAGTATAGAATTAAAGAAAAAGAAGAGGAAAGGACAAGATAATAGAATGGGGCATATTAGTTGTGAAAATGAATGGTAAATTCTTGTATGGTAATTATCAGATGGATTTATTCAAAATTTTGTATAATTTGAGGCATAAGGAGCTAAGTGTCAAATAATAGATGGAATATTTCTATAAAATCACTATTATGATAGGTCAAAGTGAATTTTACCAAGAGAAAGTATTAATATATTTGAATGGATTGAGATTTTCCATCCAATAGGAGTGAAGTATGCCTTAAATCTAAATAATGGAGGAAGCTAATTAGTTTACACTAAAGGTTGAGGATAAATTATTGTGTATATAATAGAATATCACATGAGGGAAAGGCATTAGAAAAGGAAATCAAAGACAAGGATAAAATGGCACTTCAAGTAATGTGAACATCAATGAGTAAGGAAAATCATGTGATGGAGAGAAATGATATGCACAAGGAGAATAATATTTCCTTTCAAAAGATTTAAGAAGATTTTTTCAAGGAAGGGGAAGATGATTCCTAGGAACTTGTTTTAAATGTGAATAATTTGGACATAAATTTTTTGAATGCCCATAGGTGTAATTCAATAGTATTTATAGGTTAAAACAAACAAAAGTATTTGTGTAAGATTCTTCCTTAGTTTGAAAATTTTAAAAATATATCTACGGCCTCAAATAATCTCCTAGATATTGGTATGCCAAGATGGAATCCTTTCTTCTTTTGGTTAGGTTTACTAGATGCCATTCTGATCTAAATGTATACATTTTATGGCAGCATGATTAACTATTGATTCTAGTTATTTTTTGGGTAGATGGAACATTTTTAAAAACTAGTTGGGAGAAACTTTGGTAATGAATAAAGTTTTAATGAATTCAAAAAAGGAGGATAATGAGACAAGATATAAGAAGAGCCTATTTTGAATGGTGTGAAAATAAATGAGAAAATATCTCTAGGTGATAGTGGATAATGGTATCATAGATAATTTTTTCTCATGATAAATGTGGAGAAATTAGATTTATATAAGGTGGTATACATAAAACCATACAAGGTGTCATGTATGCAAATGGTCCTTTAGGTTTTTGGTGAATGAGAAATGCCTTATGAAATTATAGATAGGCATATACCATGATGAAGTTTGGTGTGATGAAATTCTAATGATATATGTCATTTAATTATAGGGATACCTTGGAATTATGATAGGAAGGTTATAGATGATGGAAGAGTGAACATCAATCACCTGGAGAAAGATGTAAATAAGTTCACATTGATCCTCTTAATGGATGAGGAATAATAATGGCATAGTAGTATGTGTGCATGTGTGTTTTGGTGTTCACAAGGGAGATATAAATGAAGGCATGTTTTTAACTCATTATTATTCTAGCATAATATGTATACGTAAGTGTATAATAAAATGAGGAAGAGATTCCATGTGAAGTGAAAGATTGTTGGAAGAATTAGAATTTATTATTTTGAGTGATCTATTGAAAGGAATGTTGTAGATCCATAGTATTAGCCATCACATGGATCTTATCCCTGGAGAAAGTTTACCAAACAAGGTTTCATATAGGATGATACCCAAGGAATATTAAAAATTACAAATTCAAGTGCATAGGTTTTTGGATAGAGGTCTTATCAGAGAGATTGTAAGTGTATGCATAGTACCTATAATATTGATACTAAAGAAATGAGGAGAGTAGCATATGTGCACAAATTATATTAACAATATCATAATAAACTATAGATTTCCATTGCCACACATGGATGATTTGAGGTATTTCTTAAGTGGGTGAAGTACTTCTCAAAAATAGATCTGAAGAGTGGGTATCACATATTAGAGTCAGAAAAGGTGATGAGTGGGAAAATGTATTTAAGATGAAGAAAGGGTTATACGATATGTTTGTTAAGCCATTTGGGATAATAAACATCCCAAGGATGTTTATTAAACTTAGTAACAAAATTTTAAAACCATTTCTTAGAAAATATTTCATTAAATACTCGGATGGATTTCAGTGTTTAATAAAACAAAAGATGAGAACTTAGCGCATCTATGAAATGTGTTTCAAATGTTTCATAAGTAAATTTTTTTCATAAATGTGAATAAGTGTAGCTTTATGAATAAATAACTTGTATACTTGGGTTTTTCATTATCCCAATAAATTTGAATTTGGATTTACAAAATGTGTGCATGATAGTTGGCTAACCAACATGAAGGATATTCATGGTCCATCAAGTTTCTATAAGAATTTCATCAAAAAAAATTAGTCATATTTATTAAATAATCATAGAGAATTTTTAAGGAGATTGTAAGGCATTTTTAAAGATAGAAAAATCTAAGCTTAGTTTTCAATAATTAAAGAGGAAGGTGACTGAGTATCTAATTTCATCACTAAAAATTTTTAGTAAGGTATTCCAAGTATATTGTGACACTAGTGGTGTAGTGATTAGATTAGTTTTGATCCAAGAGGGTAGGGCCATATCTTACTTCAATGAGAATTTGAATTATGTAAATAATAAATATTTGGTCTATGACTAGGATTTTTATGTTATTTTTCAAGCACTCAAGAAGTGGAGGCACTATTTATTGAAAAAACATTTTTTTTGTACACATACCATCATGTGTTACATTTTATCAATATTTAATGGAATTTGAAATAGTGACACATGAAGTGGGTTGATTTTTTGAAGAGTCACTCATTATTTTTAAAACAAAAGTGTAAAAACTAAATAAGGTTGTTGACATGCTAAGCTAGGTAATTATCATGTTGAACAAGATGCGATTATAGGTCCTTGTATTTGATTCCATGAAGGAGATATAAGTTGAAGATTAATATCCTTATGATATTTAGAAGGTTTGAAAAGAACTAGTAGTCACAAATAGAATACCATGGCTTAACTACCTTTTTTAGGAAAGGATGTTATTCCAAGGAGTACAATTGTGTATGTTAAGGGTGTATGCATTAAAATATGTGTGCCCCATTAATTATGCTAATTACCACTAATTTTGCCTAATTCTCACATTTCCTGTCTATACTAACTATTGTCCTAATACCCATGCACCATTCCTATATCCCACATAACCTTTATCCCATCCTAAAATCAATTAATCACATCATTAAACCCATAATAGACTTCATTACCTACTAACCTACCCCATAAGGCCATTAGCTAATTTAAAATTCAAAAATAATCCAACTACCCACCCACCACCCTATACTAGCCTCTCCTAAAGCCCTAAACCCTATGGGGAAATTTCTATAGTTGGAGGATTATATAAATCTTCCCCAAACTAGCCCCCTTATCTATAAATTTCTAATTCTAGAGATCTCCATGGAATTGATTTCCATGGAATTAAAAATTCCATGGAAATTTCTTAGACACAAATCTTATTGGCCCAAATTTGAATTTGGACCATTGATTATTCCCTCCCTTTCCTATAAAATTAAAACTTCCCTCCACCCTTTAGACTAATGATAAATTTTTTATCAAGCCTTTAATCTCTCATATAGCATCCATAATAGAATTTTAGTGTCTATTTACAGCCATTATCTCGATCACACAGTCCATTAGAAGCCATTGTCAAAGTCTCACAAGCAATTCAAAAATAAATCTTTTACAATCAAATAATTTGGATTCAAGTCCTAGAATGGAGGCATGAGAAGGTAAAGAGTATAGTAAGAATGTTCTTATTGCTCTAATTTATCTCCTTCATATTGGTGCCACCAAGTTTTGGGTTTTATTGTCATCTTTGATAATATTTTCTTAAACTTGAAATTTGGTGCACATTTTGGTGACCATGGTGGGGCTAACCTCCCTTATTTATTCTAACACCATTATTGGAAGTGTTCTAAGTTATTGTAGGACCAACTGTATGTTGATTTAAGACCAGATTTTCAATTTTTGAAATATTCTAGGTGAGTCATGATATTGCACTATTAGTCATGGTATTAAAATCATGGCATCATTAACGCTAATAGTGGTATTGTCAAATAAGCCACTATAAATTAGGGTTTTTGGTATTTGACAATACCATGACTTTTTTAGTCACAATATTGCCCTGTTAGTGGTGATATTGTCATACCTAGTGGTAGTATTGTCATATTCCATAGTAAGTCTTATATTCTAAGATTACTTTTGCTAACTTTTTGTCTTCTTTAGGTGTGTCATTTATTTATGTGTAGAACAAGAATAGATTACTCATAATTCAAGTTGATGAAACATCTTCAACAATACCATGAATCTCTTAGAAGTGAGGTTGTTCTAGTAATTAGGGTATTGTATATTCTAGTAGTGATATTATCAAATCTAATATCTGGGCCTATATTATAGCCTATTTTTGTTAACTCTATACATATATAGGTTACTTGTCTATTATTTTTTATTTTTTGTGTAAGATAGAGATGGAATCATCTTAAGTCTAGGTAACTATCCCTTTTCCATAAACCCATGACTCTCTTAATAGTAAGGTTGTTCTGGTAATTACAGTATTATAGATTCCAAAACCAATATTAGGGGGTTGTTCTATAGTTTCTATCCTACTAATTCTAGATAATAGCTAGATTATGTCTCTTATCCTCTACTTGTCTTGTCTAGAAATTATGGTTATAAGGGGAAGGATTTTACATCTCTTTGACAAATCCATGACTCCCTCAATAGCAGTATCAACCTAGTAATAGCAAGATTATTGTTCATAGTTCTGGTATTGCATCCTCACCAAAAATTGGTAAAACACTACCATTATCTCCTTTTCATCATAGTTCATAGTGCTTCCAAGATCTGTTTAATAGGTTTTAAGGATCTATAAAGTGGAAAATTAAAGAAAATTGATCTATTGAAAAACTTAAAAAAATCTTTGTAATAATTTCTTATTGTCTAAAAGTAGCTACTAAAAAGTGACATTACATGTCTTTTAGGATTCATAAAAATCATAGGAGAAGGTAGATCATCTGAAAACACATCATACAGATTGGTCCAGCCTCATTCGATAATAGCATAACTGAATTAGTCTCAAGTTTACCTTATGAATAGTGGTTTTGTTATTTATAGCAGTGGCTTTATAGATATGGTTATTTAGGATTAGTATTAGGTCTTGATATCACTTTTATCATAAAAATTTTATATTTAACACCAAATCCTTGTAATTATTTTTAAGTTGATAGACTTTTCTTTACTTAGGACAATTATATATTATTTTTCTTAGTAACTACAATATCACTACTATATTTTTCTATTAATTGTGGCTTTGTTGATTATAATAATAGGATTTTTTGATAGTAATGATTTTGTAGTTAACCATAGTAGTTAGTTACTATTTTCAAACCCATGACTCACAGATGATAGGATTGATAGTCCAATCATGGGATTGTACATTCTAGTCACGAGATTGCCTTGTGTATTCACAGTATTGTAGGGACTCATGGGATTTTTAAAATTTAAGTTGATAACACTTTTATTATAGGTTCCTTAGAGATCTTGACACCCCAACTAGATATTCAACCTTTGTGATTGTAAGGATGGGTGTTATTGTGCATTTTTTTCTTAAAGTTAATTGTATCTTTGAATTATCTTATTATTATTTCTAGTTTCTTTCAAATACTTTTTTTTGCATGTGTTTGTGTGTGTTATTTATTTGTAAAAATTTTTTATATCATTCCAAACACACATAGGTAATTATAATGGTTAATTAACCATATCATGCATTTGCTTATTTTTTGACCCCTCCTTAAGGATAGTATGTGATGTGGATTTCATTGCCATGCTTGTGGCTTAGTACATAGGGGTTAGTGTCATGGATTTCACCACCATGCTCTAAAAAACCTCTATTGTTTGATAGAGTATAAATATAAAGAGATCTATCCTTATGGCCTAAGCATAATTCCCCATAAAGGGTTCCATGGAGTAAGGGGTGATCAAGTTCCAAGTCATAGGGTAGTCAGATAGCCTCCTACATGAACTCGAGCCCCAACATACCATCATGTATATTATGGACTCCCCTACATCCTTTTGTATACCTTAGAGTAGGGGACTTTGATCATAATAGGTGTCCCACTATAGGCATCAGTATCAGTGCTAAAGTAGCCATCGATTGTAAGCAAGGTCGAGAGGGTTCGATCGATTTTGTAATGGGTCACCAATATAAAGCCTAATTTTTGTAGCCATTAAATGGTGTAAGCATTGGGTTACACACCCATACATTTTACTAATTTAGTATTATACTTGTACATGATTGTTTATGTGTTGTGATGAGACCCATTTTGTTTTTTAGCCAAGTTAGCCACACCCATATCTTGTGTGATACCTTAGAGGCCTTTAGGTTAACAGTAATTATTCCATCATCATCTTAATTTCTTATCATCTACTTAGGTGCTCATCATTTTTTCCATACTACTCATCATTTCATTATCTTGTCATCATCCTTTGAACATCCTTGTCATCATCCTTTTGTACATATTGATTTTGTATATCCTCATCTTGGTCTTATCCACCTCCCACCTTGTTTATACATATCCACCCATCCTTTTATACCATCATCTCATCATCTTTCCATCCCTTTTGATTAATTTTTCTTCTATTATCTCCCTTTTTGACACTCCACATTTAGTCATCCTTGATCATTATTCAGTCATCTCTTCTACATTCACCAGCCATATAGGATCCCCTTTAGAGATCCATTTTCCATTTATCTTCCAAATATCATATCTTTATTTGACCACTATCTTCACATTATCCATTTCTTATATCCATTTCATCCCCATATAGTACCATCTCCCTTTCATAATAGTTTGTGACTACCACACTATCCTATAGTCACACCACACTCATCCTACATTCATCTTGTAATATCCATCCCATCTAGTATTTGTAACCTTTCTAAATCATTTTTTTTATTATATCACACCTCTCCATACCTTCCACCTATAACTTATTCACTTTATCATCCTACATACATCTTCATAGGTCCATCTCCTTTGCATCCATCCCATAACACTTAGTATTCACCTCCTTTTCATACCCTTTTTTATCATCTTATAGTAACCACCCTATCACATATAATATTCCCCCACTTTCCATAACATTATCCATCCTCTCTATTACATATCTCTCATTTTCATTTCACACCACATCTTACCTACCTTATTCCCATCTATATTCATTCCATAACATCTAGTATCCATCCCCTTGTACATCCTTTTTTATTACTTCTTATCCATTTTATAATGCATCCCTATCTCATTCATCCTCTAGTGACATCATCTAGTATATCCTTTTTGTTTATACATCTACTTTTCATATCATTATCCATCCTCTATATTATCTATCTCTCATTATATTGCATCCCACCTACATTATTCCCATCTATATCCATCCCACAATACTTAATATCCATCCCCTTTTATATTCCTTCTGGTTTATTTTGATCACTTCTTATATGTCTTATAACATATTCCTCCCTCATTCATTCATCATATCCATAACACCTATCCCATACATTGAGTATACATATACTTCTCCTATCATCATCTATCCCATCTCTTATTTTCATCTAGTATATATCCCCTCTTCACACCCTTTCTTTTTTATTTTTATCACTCTATTATCCATCTGTTCTATACAATTCACTTTTCATTTCCACTTTTATTAATAAACACATATATATCTCATATCCATATACATCCCCCTATCTATCCACATCATATTAAACCTAGTATCCATCTTCATCCACATCCTCATATAGTGAGCATCTTTCAAATATATATAGGTTAGATTAAATATCCTCTCACCTCATATCCATTTTTATAATATCCATCCTATTATCCCATATCTACCCCTTCTTACATTCATATCATTTTATCCTCTCATAATTACCCTATCCACTTAACCACATTTTCTAGTATTCAAACCCTCTCCCCTACCACATAATAACATCCTTGTCTCACACAAACTAGTTTGTATAAATTATTCTATTCCTTATCTATTTTCACCTATCATCCTCACACCATATCATATCTCATATAGTGTTCATTCCCTTTCACATCCACATAAATTAACATACGTAAACTTCATCATATCTCCTATCCATTTTATGTGTCTTGGTCATCACTTAGTCTTCTATATCTATCATCCATATCCATTTGAGTATCCATCCTTTTTTGGCCACACCATCTGTGTACACACACACACACACACACACACACACACACACACACACACACACACACACACACACACACACACAAACACACACATCCTACCACTCATACATCACTTCCTCACCCCTATTTTGTACCTTGAGTTATTTTTTTTGTCCAATACTTTTGTTCATCACATATCATATCATATATTTTCTTGTCCTCATCCCATTATCTTTAAATAATATACTAGGTCCTAAAATAAGGTCTCAATTAGTCACCCATCTTTCTTGGATCATTAATTATCACCTCTCTTGACTTTGGATTATCATTATACATAGTCTTGTAAAATTATAATCTAGCACCCATCACTATCTCTATCAGGGAATTTTGTCCTCTAGCACCCATCAACTTGTCTATTTTCTAGTAGACAAAAATATTTGATCCCATCACTTTTCTCTCATCCTTGATAGATTAGTCTCTTAAAGGATTTAATATTTTGGTAATTCTTGGTTACCCATCATCTTATATCATCATCCCTTTGACCACTAAATATTTTTGGTCTTTAGACAAAAATAATATTTGAAGACTCTAATCTCATCCACCACTTTTCATCACAACCATCATTCATAATGGTCATCCATACCCAAGCTCAAATATAGACTAGATAAAGTTCCAATCAAGACAATAATCTACTAGGGCACATGATGAACCCAAATCAGGAATATGATGAAAACCATAGTGATATGCACATACCAAGGGAAGAGAATGAAAGATTTAATCCCCTTAAAAATGATGAAGTAAGGAATATCATTTACTAATATCTTTATGAAAACTGAGGTCATATCTTAGCCCATGCCATAGAAATAGGGGGAACCTTACCTTCCACCTTTAATCATACCCTCTTGTATAACCTAATCCACCCATCAAGACCAAACTCACCCTATCAACATGATAATCATAATCCTTGAGAAGAATAAGGTATAGACCATGGGTTTATTAAAGAATAAGATCACCCCCCTTCATAATAACCATAATGAGTCTGATAGGAGATAGGATATCATTGAGTATTACCTAGATTAGTTGACTCAAAATTAACCTATTGCTTCAGAATGAACATCCACCATCACCTAGGCCTAATAATACCAATAATAACACCTATAATAATAATACCATTAACAATCCAAATAATACCAATAACACAAATAACACTCATAATACCCATAGTACCCACATCCCTCAAGGAATTCAAAACCAAACCACTAACCCTCATAGGGATCCTTATTTTACCCAAGAATGGAAAATGATGAAAGAGACTCTCCAACAAATAGATCCTAGATCAAAATCCCACAAGTAAAAATATAAAGACTTTTTCTCATCACTATTGGACATGAGCATTTTAAAAATTGCCTTTTCCTCACAATTCAAAATACCCAAATTTTAAAAATATAGGGGAAAGGGAGATCCTAGAGACCACGTCTAAGAATAATATGTGGTTTGTCATGAAGTAGCTTATGAATATGCCTATATATGATGACTCTTTCCTAAAAGTCTTACTGGTTCAGCCTTGGAATGGTTCATGCACTTACTAAAAGGATCAATTTCTAGCTTTAGAGAACTGACAGAGCAATTTTTTCAACATTTCTCATACAATATAGAGAATGAAATTTCCATCATTGACCTTTAAAATATAAAAAAATGAAGTGGTGAGAGCTTGGTCTATTTTTTGTAAAGGTGGCATAATTTGGCAAGTCATCTATGATTTACCATACCTGAGAAGGAATTACCTAAGATATTTATGGACAATCTTAATACATAACTTAAATATCAATTGAAATTACAATGTGCCAAGACCTTTGATGAGATCATATAAAATGGCATGTAAATAGAAAAGGCTCTCATCAAAAAAGGAACCATCAAGTTATATTCTCATAATGAGAATAATATGAATCAGGATAATTCTTTCTTAGGCAAGTCCAAAGTCTTCAATAAAAATAAAAATGTTCTGGGTGATGGGGTAATATATTCAAGACCCAACATGTGTAGACAATCCAAAATAAGGGCCCCACATAATGACCTAATGTCTCTACCATCAAATTTCCTTGAGGCAAGCCTAAGCCTTACACATGTAAAAGACCATTAACAAGCTTAAGAGTGTCTATAGAAATAGTCTTAGAATAATTGATTACTACCAACATGATTACCTTACCTAAGATTAGACCAGTGGATAATTAATAATTGAAACTTAATTGGTACCATGAAGATGAGTGTTACAAATATCACCGGGTAAAAGGATATGATATTGAGTAGTGTATGTAATTAAAGCACTATATCTAAGACCTAATAAAAAGGGATGATATTGAGATTGAAGGAGAAATTCCATCTAATTAATCAAAAAATTATCACCTTGGTATTTATAAATATCCTCTCCTAAATCATGATCAAAGGAACCAAAGACTTTAATGAGACCAAGGTCAAGCATCATCTTCCAATCACACTAATTATCATACTATTCCCTACCATTCTATTAATACCGCCAAAATATGTAAGATCCAAGAATGCACTCCACCTCCATCCCCCATCTTAAAAATTAATAGGGCTATAACTAACTACATTATCACCAATCAACATAATAAGATTTTAATTCTTGTGGCACCCCCTTAGGATCCTTCCACCTCATATGCTACCCATAAGGGGAATATTTCTAAGAAAGCATCAAGTAGTTCAGACAAACCTTATGACATCATTCATCAATTAAAAAAGAGTGACACTTAAATATCTTTGATTAAACTTATAAAAACATCCCCCTTACATAGGGAGATATTGAATCAAGTGTTGAATGATTTGAAAGTACCTAGTGACCTAAATACCAATAGATTTTAGGCACTAGTGGCACATTTATCCCCATCACAACAAGTTATGTTTAATACCTAAGATATACCTCCTACTTACCCATATCATAATTATCCATTATGCATTGAAGTCACCATTTCCAATCACTGAGTTTCTTGTGTCCTTATAGATGAAGGATCTACACTCAACCTATGTAATTTGGACTTTTTAAAGAAATTAAGATATTCTGAGACATCACTTGGGCCCACTCTAATAATGATTAAAACTTATTATGATAAAAAGATACCATAATTCAAGACCATTTATCTTTATATTATTATGGCTCTAATAACACCAACCTATGCCCCATAGTTATTAAATATATCTCTCTCGATCAACTCAAGTCCACATCTAATCCAATACCTGATATCACCAATCTCAAAATCACATCCACTAGTTATAGGGAGTATGAGTATAAAACATTTTGCATCAAAAATCTCCCCTTATCTCCCCATAGTTATGGGTCCTTAACTATGAGGAATAATAATCCCATTGAATATTAGTTTAGGCCAATAGATTTTTCAATTGTAGCATTTTTGTTCGATGAGTAAATTGAAGATGGAGACAATTATTGGCTTATATTAGATGATAAAGCCCTCATTTCTCCTAAAAAACATTATCCTATAGTCCAGAGAATGATGGAAAATATGTAGTATAAAGGAAAGGGATTGGCAAAATAAGAGCAAGGTTGACTAGAACCTATCATTGTTCAAGAACATCCACAAAATTTTGTCTTAGGGTAAAAATTATATGATGATGACCTAACCAGCATCATTATGTATTATCTTTTGAAAAATGAGTCATCTCTCCACTAGGAGGACATTGAAATAATATCTATATGTTATCACTTTGAGGAGCTTTCTGCCACCAACCTTTTCCTTGATACCACTATTTCCATCGTCAATGTTTCCCTCTATTATCCTTCCCTCATTTGCTAGGAATTGAAGTAGGATCCCACCATTGACACATTTCAAAATGATGAGGCCATTTTGGAATTCATGGGAGGTAGAGACTTCATGCCATCTAGCAATCATAAAAAGGGATTTTCTATCAATCTTTTTCAATCAACATATTTTGGAGAATAACAAACATCATATACTTAAAATGAGGATGAATACTCCATAGAAGAAGGAAAACCTTCCAAAGAGTCAGATGAACTCAGGTATAGCTCCTTCACACCAAAATATTATTTTTATATTCATACTAAACTACCAGGTTGCTTCACTTCTAATGTTCCAAATATCTCATTACCCCCTTATTTATAAGATCAATCACCCTCACTTATTGAAGATGTGATAGAAGTGAATATCAGCACTGATAAACATCCCAAGATAGTGAAACTAGGGGCATCTCTTATGATAGGGGAATGTGAAGTCCTTATTGAGATACTAAAGGAATTTATTGACATATTTGTATGGAGTTATGCTAACATGATAGGATTGGACCCCTCATTAGTGGCACACCATCTAGTTGTACATCTAAATGCAAAACCTATCAAACAAAAATTATGAAAGATGCATCCTAAGGTGGCGTTACTAGTCAAAGAGGAATTACAAAAATTCTTGGAAGATGGATTCATCCACCTAATCAATTACTCAAATTGGATCTATAATATTATTCTTGTATCAAAACCACAAGGTAGAATCCTTATATATACCAAATTTTAGGATATTAATAATTCATGTCCTAAATATGACTTCATGCTCCCCAATATTGGCATGATCATAGATTCAATAACTAGGTATGAAATTCTTTCCCTCATGGATGGCTTCTCAAGGTATAATCAGATCAAAATATCCCTTGAAGATCAACATAAAATAGCATTTATCACTCTGTGGGGGATGTTTTGTCACAAGTCATGTCATTCAATCTCAAGAACGTAGGCGCCGCTTATCAATAGGTGATGACTATTATCTTTCATGACATGATGCATGACATTATAGAAGATTAAGGTGATGATATTTTATGGAAGTCTCCTTTAATTTCCAAGCACCATGTGGTCCTTAGAAGAATTTTTAAAAGATTATGAGAATATAAAGTAAGGTTAAATCCTAGAAAGTGTGTCTTTGGAGTAACTTTAGGAAAATTGTTGGAATTTATAATCTCAAAAAGGGGCATCAAGGTGGATCTATCAAAATTCAAATAAATTATATAAATTTCCCCACCTCATAATCTCAAGTAGCTATGTAGTCTTTAGGGAAAACTTTAGGCCATACAATGTTTTATCTCTCATCTAGCTGATAAATATCACCCCTTCACTCATTTATTAAAGGGGACTACCTACCATTAGAATAAATAATGCCAACAAGATTTTTAAAGATTAAAATAATATTTAACAAATCCACCTATTTTATCACCACCAACTCTAAGAAAGCCTTTATTTCTTTATATTCTAACAATGCCATGCACCATTGGTGCTCTCTTTACATAGCACAATGATCAAGGTAAATAACAAGCTATATATTATCTCAGTCACACATTGATATCATATGAGCTAAACTATACTTCTATTAAAAGGCATGTTTAGTTTTAGTTTTTTCATCACAAAAGCTCTGAAATTACATGCTTAATAATCATGTGCAGCTCATCACAAAATTTGATCCCTTAAAATACTTACTATCCAAGACAACACTTACAAGATGAGTATCAAAATGGATAATGATAATCAATAAATTCAACATTGAGTATATAAATCAAAAATCCATAAAAGGATAGGTCATTATAGATAAACTAGTAGAGGTATCTTTAGAAGTGACTAAGCCAATTGCACCTGACTTCCTGGATGAGTCCATTTTGAATACCTTGCAATCAAATAACTAGAAGTTTTACTTTGATGGCTCAGTTGCTACCCATGGATCTTAGGTAGGCATCCTCCTAGTCACCCCTAAGGGTGATCTCAATACAAAATCAATCCACCTTGCCTTTATATGTACTAATAATATTTCAAAATATGAATCTTTGATAGTTGAACTTTAGCTGGCTATCTAATGGAACATCCAACAATTAAAAGTATTCAAGGACTCATAATTAATTATCAAATAGGTCAATGGTGAATTCCAAACAAAGGATGAAAAGTTTCTTCCTTAAAAATAATTAGTGGATCAATTAAATACTAATTTTTTTCCATCACATTTGAGCAAGTTCTATGAGGAAGCAATAAAGCAGTTGATTATATGGCCACTATTGGCTCACTTATTTATCTCCCTAAATATTACCTAGAAGGTAATTTCTTAATCAAGCACTTGATTATCCTAGCTTATCAATCATTGTCTTTGCTTCAAATATATGCAATATATTATCCCATTCTACTATGGTACCATGATATTTATAGGTACCTTTATGATAATATCCTTCCCCCTAACCTTAACTACCATCAGTGCAAAGCTTTCATCCATTGCATCACTTGATGTATAATCCTTGGCATCACACTCTATCAACATGGCTATGATGGTACCTTTTTGAAGTGTTTAACATCAGAGGAGGTAGCCTAGGCAATCAAAGAATTCCATGATGGTATCTATGGAGGGCACACCAATGGAATAGCCCTAGCCTAAAAGCTCCTCTCAACTATTTACTACTAGCCAACGATGGACCATGATTCTTTCTAATATGTGGGTAAATGTGTAGCTTGTTAGAAACACAAAAATATAATCCATGCTCCTATACAAGAGTTACAACCTATTATGAGTCTATGGCTTTTCTCCATATGGGGCCTAGATTTAATTGGAAAGATAAATCCTAATTCATCAAATAACCATAAATTAATTATCATGGCTATATATTATTTTACTAAATCAGTTAAAGCAATGTCACTTATGTACACAATAGGCCTCCAAATTTCCAAGTTTATTCTTAATTAGATTATTTTCCATTTTGGTATACCTACTAATATAATTTTAGATAATGAAAAAATATTCAATAATGAAGAAGTAGAGGCCCTCTGCCATAAATATCATATCACACAACATTTTTCCTCCCCATATTATCCCCAAGGCAATGGACAATTAGAAATGACTAATAAGACTCTCATCAAGATTATAAAAAATACCATTAATCAAGATAGAAGAAATTAGCACATTTAATTATATCCATCACTATGGTCTTACCTAATAAGTATTTGTATGCCTATCGGGGCAACTCCATATGACTTGGTCTATGGGACTAAAGCAATATTACCAGTAGAAGTATGACTTCACTCTCTCTGACTCTCACTTAGAGGTATCATTATTAATCATAATCTCATACAATAGTGGCTACAAGAACTATAACTCCTTGATGAAAGGTGATAAAAGGCCTTGGATCACCTCTGAGCATACTAAAAAAATTGAAGGGCCAATATCATAAGAAGATTCAGGCTAGGGAGTTTGATATTGGTGACTTGATCTTAAAATAAAATCAAAAAAACACTAATAAAAAATGTGATAAAAAGGGGAAGTTTGAATCCAATTGGTTAGGTCCCTATGTCACTATTGCTAAATTTAAATTAGGAGCATATAAGTTGGACACACTTAAAGGAGAAAAACTAGATGATCCCATGAACATTATGTACCTCAAGTGTTTTTACACATAATCTAGGTATCATTATCCTCCATCTATGGGGAACCTCACATCCACTCTACCTATCATTTCTCCACCCCATCAGTCCAAGTCAAAAAAAAAATCATCCAATGGTGAAAACTAGCTTATTGGCACCTTGGGCAAGTACTATGATGAAAACCAATTTTTGGCATCATGGTAAAATAACCCTGACCCTAGTCTCAATAGTTGGAATCTATCATCAAGATTGGGATAAAAATGTAGGACAACTACTTTTATCAAAATAAGGGACATGGATTGTCAAAAAATATTCATTGGAGGGATCTCTAGAATCATTAATCCAAACTTGGTCCATATATCTATCTATCCTCAAGTCTCTTCATATCCTTATCATCCCCATCATACCCTCCTAAATATTCTTTGACATGCATGTCTCCTCTTAGCCTCACAAATTAGATCCCATCCCCATTTCCATATTGTTGTTACTAAGCCCCAAGATCACACCTTCCCACATCAAATCATCATTAGGGAGGGTCATGGTGTTTAAAAATTAACTTCCTAAGTATCTAAGCATACACTATGACCAATGATTCTTGAGGGGTCATCATGACCTTTATTTTGAAACTTGGTTGGACTTTCACTAGGACATGAGCTATATTTTAGGTATATCTTATATATGATCCTTACATCATCATCTAATCCCTTGTCCATATCCATTCTTGATCATATCATCACTCATCTACATCATTATTTTATAGTTAATTTTGTAAATTCATGTTTTATGTATGTGTGCTACATTTTATGTATATATTTGAATGTCTTATTTAGATTATTTTTCATGTATATTTATTTTATCTTGTTATCTTTTTATGGAAACAAGGATGGCATGGGTGACCCCCGAAGGTTTTCTTCAGAAAGGGTCATCTCTCAAACTAAGTTCCCCTTGCATATTTTCTTCCATGCCCAAGACCTATCATATCCTTGGCACATGGTAATATGATGTAATATTAAAAAGGATTGCATATGTCCACACTTTCACACACAATTCCCATCATATCCTAGTCAATCATCTATCCTAGCCCCAATCTCATCCCATCTACCCTTATCCATAGACTAATACACTGACAGCCATCCCCTTATCACCCTACCTCCATGGTGCAGGAGGATTTATACCACTAATACTATGGATGTAGTAAATTAAACATAGGATTAATCTCTTGAACATAACCACCCCATAAAGGTATATTGTTTAACCTTCATGATCCATACTAAAATCATATCACATCATCTACATATCATCATGCATCCATAAAACAACATGCATAAAAGCAAAATATATCCCATATATAACATCATCCTTGATGAATCACAAAATATATAAAATAACCATCAACTATCACTATGTCATTAATAAAATGCTACATCCATAAGTAACCATACATCATCATCACAACATCTATTTATCTCATACTACCATAAGATAACATCTAAAGCTAATCAAATATCACATCACATCTCATATGCATGTCATCATCATATTAAAAAATAAATGTATTTCATAAACATGAAATAATAAATAATATTCATCCATCACCATAAATCATCATCATATATAAATATCATAGTCCAAAATACAATATCCACATGAAATCCATGTCAAAACATATAATACAATGTCATGATCCCATGGGGAAAGAATGAGCTAGAATACAAAAATCCCTTATGTGTGTGTGTGTGTGTGTGTGTAAATATAGTATCAAGTATGTGTCCCTAGTGGCCTCAATATTCCACCACCACCTCTAGAAGCTATCAAATAGATGACTGACTAGCATGGAAGAAGCTTACACATTGACCATCAAGAATTGTAGCCTCATATAACATCCTATAATATTGGGCCTCTCAAGTGATAAACACAATTAAATCCATCATTCCCTATCCTCTCAAACCCTTATTGACCTCATTTTTGGCCTTCTCAGCCACTACTAACTACCTAGTCAAAGTCTAGATATGGTCATGTTGTTGTGCCACCTATCCTTGTAACCCAACCACTTGACTCTAAAGTGTGGCAACCTATCTTATAGCCTACCTAAGTTGTGAATATTGATAAATTACCTATGACTAAAACTTAGTGACCTATGTTTATATTCATGTCACATACCCATCTCTCTAAGCAATTTAGGCTTATAATGTAGTAATCTACCCTTGTGCTTGTACTAATCGACTATCTCCCTAGGCAGTCAAACTCTAAAAGTGAGCTTATAACTAGTCTCTCTCATGCATGATCCTTAAAATGTTTGATAAATAGGCCTAAATATCACCTCATAGGTGAGTCACTAAGTCTTTGTCTACCTATAACATCGATAGTTAAGACAAACCCACACCACTACCACTACCCACCTGAATCTATGGCTAGGTTACTCCCTATATCTAAATCCCTACAAGTACCTGAGCCTATACCCCCACCTATTCCACTACTACACCCCCACCATCATCATCCACATTCATTATATTATGGCCCTCTCTTCCATCATGTACCCTCTACACTATCACCTATCTCCTCTACCTTGCTTACCTTTAGTAGCTAGCTTGTGTCTGAGGCACCAATCTCACTGTACCCCTCCAAACCACCACACAAGGTTGAGTCAGTTAGATCAAAACCCATGTTTTCCACCATACTACATATTATAATGTCACACCTAGATCTATAATGGGCATGTAAAAATCCCACTAAATGGGTACAACACTATCATAGTAAAAACCAACATCAAGTCTCTCAGCTGGTCTACCCTAGTATGATCTCTCTCACTTGCTACATGTAAACAAGTGCTTATGACCTATCACATCTTAAATAAATCCATATTGGCACTAACCCTAATTTGGTCGATATCACTCAATAATTTAGTCTTGGTGTCCCATCACATAACATGGTGTAAGCATTTTTTATGTCCATGCCTCTTCCACTTGGCCAAATTTGATCCCTCTATAAGGCATCCACATAATATGCTCTAGGTGAAAGCTATAAAATACCTCTGTATAATAATGCATCTCTCTCACATGACCTATCAACATGCCTAAGATCACATGCCATTAAAAAACCATAAGATGACCAGGCTCCAACACTGTAAGTGTACCCAATGGTCATTGGATCATAATATGCTTCCAACTCTATATCTATAGTAGAAGAGGTGGGTTGAAACTCCATGCACTCTTATAATCCCCCAAATGTATATCTCTATATAAATGTGCTAAAATAATGGGGCCCCAGGTGAATACCCAATGATCATGAACCATATCAACCACTACATTACCCAAGCCTAAATTAAACCATCATCTACTCTTGTCCAGCAACAAGATACCAAACACAAGATCCATCACTACAAATGTCAATCTATCCAAAGTACCCTCATAATGGCATAAGTCCAAGTTGATATAGCTATCCCACACCCTTATCTTCAATCTCCCACCCAACCACTATAATGTTTACATCAGTCTCCATGATTATGAATATATCTTATTGCCTTGCATAGGCAAATGGAAAATATTATACACATCCTTTAGTGTCACAATCATCTCTCTAGTAAATAATGGAAGGCACTCATCTCCAATTGCCATCACTCCACTAGTGATATAATCAAAACTCAATCAATGTGAATCTATGGCATCATCACCACACTATGTAGTCCCACTAGCTCAAACACCCCATACTCCACTAGTTTCATGTGTTACATCTCATGAAGTATCTTGGGATGTCATTATCAGGATGTTAGTATACCTAAGTCCTCCTACACCAAAAACAATGTCTACCTATCATTATCCCCATCACTCAAACACTATATCTTCATTTTCACTAACTATGCACCTAATCCAACACACCCTTATCCCACCCCTCATTTCACCTCTTATCCTAAGTTTAAGTTCCCCATCCCCTAAACTACCTAAGAACCTCATAATTCAAAGCACAACCACTCAACCTACAAATCCACCACCCCTGAGTAACTAACCCCCTCTCACTACCTCATCCAATCTAACCATATCTTTCAACCTTACTAACCCCTCATCTAACCCTAACCCATCTCCTAATTATCCTTTTCTCCCTTATCCATAATCCCACTATTCATAACTCATAAAATTACAATCCCCCCATTCCTTACCCATGGGATTACAATCCTGACATCTCCTACTCATGGGATTACAATCTCACCATTCCCTACTTGTGAGATTACAATCCTATCATTTCCTTAACTATAGGACTATATCTTGCCATTTACCCTAGCAACCCCACTAATTGCATCAACAACATCATAGCTACGGGCATAATTTCCAGTCATGGCATTGCTAGATCATGATAGATGGCATTCTTTTCTACTAAAATCCACTTTAAAATCTAAAAAAGCTACTATAAATCATATAAAACATAGAGCTAAGGGTTGTTTAGTCACCAGAGGTCTAGCCTTAACATATCTTTAATGCTCTCAGACTCTTTTGCCATGATGGGAATCTTGGGGAATGCAACCCATTTTTTCTACTCTAGAGCTCTATTCACTAAATATAAAGAGTGAAAATGACCCTAAACCTAGTTATTTTGTCCTATATGACCCCCTTCCCCCCAATAACCTCTATTTAAATCCCCTATCCACTTATCCCTAAAAACTAATCATATCACTTTTACCCATCTATTACCAACATCTAGGTGCATTACAACCATTAACATTCTCATTATCCTGTGTCTAAAACTATATCATCTTGAGGTCTCTTCAGACTATGTAGGTAGCACATGGTCTTATTATTGATGTCAGAGATAACTCAACCACCATTTAGCCCTTATCACTATCTCAATCCTAGATTTATCATGCTCCAATCATTTATCATTTTTAAACTTTTAATATTATGAAAAGTGGCTCTTTATTACTAATTATCAATCTTTATCCTTTTATCCCTTTTTTGAGCTTCTCGTAACATGTATCCTTGTTATGGAACTCATTATCAACTTGAACCCATCATAATTTAATCAACCTTGTCTTATCAATTAATCACCTTCTAGATAATATTTGCTTGTCTAGATCTATCACTTGAGCCACTTCACCATCATATAAGGGCATATATTTGATCAATTCAATGCATCCCAACCCTCATTAAGATCACTATTTTACCCCATCCCAATATTCTTGATCGAGTGACCATCTGAGTTAGATTTCTCCCTGTATGTTCCCTTGAGGAGGAATCATATCCTACCAACATTTAACATCATCTAACATCAAGGTTTTTATTTGAAATACTATTACTCCTTCCACTCATAACACCCTTTTAAAGACGGGCAAAATGTATGCATTAAAATATGCTCACCTTGTTAATTATGTTAATTGCCATTAATTTAGCCTAATTCTTGTATTTACTAGCTATACTAACTATTTGTCTAATACCCATACACCATTCCTATATCCCATATAACCTTTATCCCATCCTAAAATCAATTAATCACATCATTAAACTCATAATAGACTTCATTACCTACTAACCTACCCCCAAAGCCCATTAGCCAATTTAAAATTCAAAAATAATCCAACTACCCACCCACCACCCTATACTAGCCTCTCCTCAAGCCCTAAACCCTATGGGGAGATTTATAGAATTAGAGGATTCTATAAATCTTCCCCAAACTATCCCCCTTATATATAAATTTCTAATTCTAGATGTTTCCATGAAATTATAAATTCTATGGACATTTCCTAGCCCTAGATCTTAATGGCCCAAATTTGAATTTAGACCATTGAGTCTTCCCTCCCTTGCCTATAAAATTAAACCTTCCCTCCACCATTTAGACTAATGAAAAAATTTCTATCAAGCCTTTAAGCTCTCCTATATCATCCATAATAACATTTAGTGTCCATTTGAAGCCATTATCTCCATTGTCAAAGTCTCACAAGCAATCCAACAATCAAGATTTTGCAATCAAATCATTTGGATTCAAGTCCTATAATGGAGGCATGATAAGGTAAAGAGGATGGTAAGAATGTTCTAATTGCTTTGATTTATCTCCTCTATCCATTCCTATTAGTGTCATCAAGTTTTGGGTTTTATTGTCATCTTTGATAATATTTACTTGAACTTGAAATTTGGTGTACAAAGTGGTTTAACGCACAATAACTTGATAAAGGAGTAGAAAAGTGGAGGATTAATAGCAAATTTTGGGAATAAAAAGAAATGGGCACACTTTATATAAATAAATTGTTTTCCAAGGATGGGTGTATATGTACACGAGTTTGTGCATAAGTGTAAAGGTTTCAATTTAGTGAAGGGGATAATCTAAAATGCAAGGTTATATCAACCACTTCCTATACCAAGGAAACCATGGTATGATATTAACATGTATTTTGTGCTAGGATTTCTAAGAACATAGAGTTAAAACTATCACATCTTTTTAGTGTTGGACATTTTTTTTAAAATGGCGCGTCTTATTGCTTATGAGAAGACAAGTGATGCAATGAACATTTCTAAATATTTATTTAGAGAGGTGGTAAGGTTACATGTTTTACTATACATCATATTATTATATGGATAAAAAGTTGTCAGCTAGTTTTGGCACATATATTATAATAAGTTGGGGATAAATCTAAATTTTCATTTAGCATACCATCCAGAGACTAAGTGAAAAATTAAGGTGGTAAATATAAATAAAATTATTTCATTTCTTGGTTGTATATAATCCAAAACATTCAGACAAGGTGTTTTCATAATTCAAATTCACATATAATAATTTGGCGAATAGAAGTATTGGGAAAACACCTTTCTAATTTGTTTGTGTAAATAGTCTAAGAGGAGTAGTAAAACTAAGGGTAGAAATTATGGTGCATGGAATGAGCATAGAATCAAAATACTAAGTAAAGTATATGTGAAAGCTACATTAAGAAGTTCACAACAGTTTGGTATGGATTAGTTTACAATAAAATTAGCACTAAGATGAGAAACATAAAAGAGAAAAATTCAAATTGGGAGACTTAATTTTGGAAAATATATGCAAATAGATATTTTTTTGTAGAACATATATTAAATTGAATATGAAGAATATAGGGCCATGTAAAAAAAATTGCAAGTTTTCAGCAAATGCTATGAAATCAAGTTACCTAAATACATAGATATATTACCCATTTTAAATGTGGTTGAACTATATGATTACCATGAAGAGAAGAGAAATGAATATAAGGTGGAATTAGGAGCATAAGTACCTGAATAAAGAGTGCATATACCTAAGAATGAGGAGGAATATAAACCACATTATACTCTAAAGTGGTGAAGAAAATGTGTGATAAAGTGAAAAATATTTAGTTGAATGGAAGAGTCATACAGTTGAGGATGCAAGATGGTTGGATCTCATAGAGATTTATCATTATTTCCATACTCTTAAACATTTCAAATTGTAACTAGGATCTCACATTTTTAGTTACTCAAGTTGTATAATTCATCAAAATCCTAGGGAAAGATAAATCTTACATCAGCTAAGTCTTATTTTTTCAAATTTAAGTTTAGGCATAGCATGCAAGCACACAGTTATTTATGGGTGTAAGAGTTGGATGATTTTTGTGTGCATGGGTTATAAATATGAAATAGTGTGTAATGGTGTGAATATTTTATGTGAAAACATAGTAGAAACAACATGGCATAATAAATTGTTCTCTCAATCATCTAAACTAGTTTTTCACATAAGAAATCATTACACAAATAGAAAAGGGCATGTAAAATAAATTAAGTGCATAGATAAAGAAGAAGGGTGTGAGAATTTAATGTGCAAATAATTCAACATATCTTGGGGTATGTTGACTCCAAATTTATTAGAAAAAATATTTAAATATAATATTCGTGGAGATATATTTTAAATAGAGTAAGAGGTCCTTAGTTTATGTGTCATCTTGTGCTAGTCTATAAGAATCATTTTTGACACATAGCACCTGGAGGATCCTATATAAATATGTGAAAGGCCTAACTTTATTAATTCTCTTGGACTAGGAGGAGATTCTACTAAAGTGAAGAGAGAGATCAAGATTAAAAAAAAAAAGGCATGTAGGCTTGAATAATTGCATGAAATTTTGAGATACTCTATCATTGTAGATAAAATCTTGTAAGTCTGAAGTTGAGAGGTAAGCATATCATGTATATTATGCTTTGTAGAATATATGTAATATTTTATTTCTTAGAGCTTTTTGTTTTTAGATTTGTGTGAAAGTGTGTGTGTTTATCATTATTATTTAGTTATAGCTTTCCTTCATTTGGAAACCTCATCTTTGTGACTACATCAATATATAAATTTCATTAGGTTATCTAAACTAGGGGTTGCAAACATTAGGTATCTAACTAAGGTTGTAATAATAGCAAATAAATCATATGATAGAATTAATAATCTATTCTCAACATGTAAGACAAAAACATAATACTATATAATATGCATATATATCTATCAAAGCAATTAAAATAAAGAGTTTAGATATAGTGATACTTACCTTGGGTTGAATTTCTAGTACATCAATCTCTCCCTTGGCTCAAGTGGATTTTTATGAGAGATGTTGTAGGTGAAGATCTATATGTAAATAATGGGGATTTAAAATATTAGTGTACCTTCTTGGTTTAGGCCCTCTCCTTAATACTTAAAATACTTTGTGTAAACATAAACTTCCATAAGTATAAGCTCATATACCCTAATTATTCCTCTTCTACTAAATGTGAGTTTTTGTGATCAAGAAATGTATAATTTTGTTATACTTATATATAAAAAGGACATTATGGAACCCTATACATGGATCCAAATCCTAAAATTGACTTATTAAATATTACAACTAACTCATCCTAGATTCATACAATATAAAGAGACTAATTTAAAAAGTTATAGTGATGACCCTGATAAACACAATATAAAAGGAATAAAAATATATAATTCAAGGCCAATGTAAATAGAAAGGGACCATAGGAAATAAAATTATTGTCATCCATCGTGAATACATAATAAAATATAGGTAACACTATATAATTGAATTGATATTATTTATTTAGTAGGGAAAATTCATGAAACTAGGTAGAAGAGGTAGAAAGAAGGGGGTGAGCATCAAATGAGGCTGGATTTATTAGATGGCATGATAATTAGTATAATTAGTTATAACATGTGATCATATAATAATCTCTCATAAATTACCATGAACAATCTCACCCTTATCCCAATACACTCATTAGGAGGTTCACTCATGGAGATTGATGTGACGATGAGTTTTACAAGATAAATCATTAGTAAGTAAAAAATATAAGTGTATACATAAATAATAAAGTTTGTTGATCGATACTTGGTTGAGTAGTATGAGGAATATTTTTTATAAAATTATTAAATCATGTTATAAAATATTTCAAATGATCTTCTTCTTTCTTATAAATTTGGAATATTTGAACCAATAGTTCATATATATCTTAAATTTTTTTGAATCTATCTAATAACTTTATGTTTAAATTATTATAATCTAGATAAAATCCATCATTCAAATGTTGAAAATAATTAACATCATTTCCAATTGAATTTTCCATAAAAATCCTCACAAAGACAACTTTGTGCTTAACTCCAAAGATTATAGATGCAATAATAAAAGTGCATAGATGATTATTTGAATTTTGAGAACCATGCCCATAATATCTTATGAGTTTCTTTATTGAATCCAAATGTAAATAATTACAATGCCAAATCCAAAGGTTTTAAGTGATTACCCTATGGAATGGGGTGAATTAGTGCTATAGTATGAATATAAAAATGAAGGTAAAGGCCACTTCTTTCATGAGTAAAGGTTATAAATACCATTAGTAGTTTTTTTCAATAAAACCCTTTAAATAACTTCTATGACTCACCCAATGAACAAGAATAAAAGGGTTCAATAGATGTTTAAATATTACCATTAAATGAGTGATTTCCCCTTTGTTTAAGAAGAGAATCTCCCTTGTATAATGGATGGTTTTTTTTAAAATTGTACTTTTAACTATAATCAAAAAAGAGAAAACACAAAATGAAAAAGGATGATAAACCCACAATGAAATAAATGAAAAATATAACTCAAGTACTCAAAGAAAATAAGAATTTTTATAGAAATTTATCCATCCACATGCACATGAAAATGGGTAACTGATATGTGTCAGATGGGAACAAAATAAATTGTTGAGAAGCACAAACTATTATACAAATATAGATATACACAGGTGATACGAATTTCACAATTCAGACTCGCAATATTATGTTTTCCATAACATGAAGAATTACACATAGATATAACTGGTATAAGGACATAATCAATTTTCATTCATAAGAAGTAAACCTAATTTTGAGATGAAATATCCACTACACTCTTTATTAAAAAATATAACACATATTAAGTTTACACTTCATTCACACAAACAAATACTTATGAAAAATTGCAACACATAAATTTTCAACTCCTCTTAAGGGTCAAAGAGAAGCTCCTTTATTATTTATTATCAATTATTTTTATAAATGTGTTTTTTGGTAAAGGTAGTTAAATAAATTCTAACCAATTTCAAGTCCCATTTTTTCCTTATTATTTTTATGTTTGAGGATAATTATTTATTTTAATTATGCACTATGCAGGTATTAAATTTTCATATATTTGGGCCCACAAGACTTAGCTTAGATAATTTTTGAATTATTGAAATAGGAAATAATAGGAAACTTTTGACACTCATATATGTATGCAATAACCATGGAAAACCTATACTTTTTTAGATACTAAAATTTGGTCTTTGATAATTGACAATGATAAGCTTCACACACATT
Organism: Torreya grandis; assembly: GCA_037957365.1. Lineage (NCBI taxonomy): Eukaryota > Viridiplantae > Streptophyta > Pinopsida > Cupressales > Taxaceae > Torreya > Torreya grandis. Next base: position 886,126 of record JARHVA010001172.1, read on the forward strand.
TACCATGAATGACTTGAGCACTCAAACAAGGTCCTAACCCACCATTAAATCACACTTTCATCTTATCTTATGAGTCAACCCTTTCATTTTTTCACTACACATATACAAGAATCCCATTGTCTATTTTAAGCCTATTAAGTGTCCTACATATATCTCTCTAGACTTTTAGTTTAATCTGCTTGTTCACAACTCAATTTTTCTAGATTCAATCAATACTGACCTAATTTGTTTGGTATAAATCCACTCCTAGTAATGACTATTTTCTATAATTAATCTCATCCTTAGGGTCAACCTATTATCCTAGTTTGTTGGTAGAATGATTAATTATTCAATTAGATCCATATATAAACAAATCAAGGTCTCATTCAAAAGGGAACATGACACTTATCTAACATAAATTTATACACTATTGCACACTAATAAAATATGTCATATTCTTCCCAAATTTGATACTTATCACTAGAAGTTGTCACAAGCCAAGTCTGAGGTACTCAAAATCTAAGTCAAAAAAAGCATTATCAAGTACTAAAACCACATCATTATATATATATATATATATATATATATATATATATATATATATATATATATCATATATGTATGTATATATATATATATATACATATATATGTATACATATATATGTATACATATATATGTATACATGTATATATATATATGTATATATATACATGTATATATATACATATATATATATACATATATATATATATGTATATATATATACATATATATATACATATATATATATACATATGTATATATACATATATATGTATATATATATATGTATATATATATATGTATATATATATATGTATATGTATATAGATATACATATATATATGTATATATATATATATATGTGTGTGTGTGTGTGTGTGTGTGTATATATATATATATGTGTGTGTGTGTGTATATATATCAAAGGAACACAATTTCATAATAACACTAGGTGGGATAACTATGTGTGGATTTTATATATATATATATATCAAAGGAACATAATTTCATAATAACCCTAGGTGGGATAACTACGTTTGGATTGATTTCCCTCTTTATATTATTGGATACATAAATATTGGTAATTCATTGGATGAGCATGATTGGGGTCAACTCAATGCATTACACTTTCCCCATTTTTTTAGGTTTTTATCCCTCACAAGAACATCTAGGGTTTTAATGCAAAGGAGACTAATTTCTAGATTTGTGTGTGTCATTAGGGTTTGGGATCATAAACACAAAATAAAAAAAGATAGATGTAGGTGTAAGTACAATAATTGTTCCCTAACTCCATGTAGCTTAGTAATGACTAGTAGGTCATTATTGACTAGTGACACCAACCTAGTCTTGTGGAACTAACCGAGCATAGATAGTGAATCAATTTCAAAATTGAATGAACCACAAGTCTAATTCTTTCTAAATTCAACTTCCAAAATACACTCATAGTCATATAGTCACCTGTAAAATATAAATATTATGATCTATTTAGTACTTTTTATATTTATCATATGTATTTTTCAAATCAAATGAATAAATCTTTGTCTTTTGGATTTAGATGTATGCTTGAATACCATATTTATCAATATAAATTATATTTCAAAATTATATCTTAATCTCATCATTAATCTAAATTATGGAAAAATATACTAGTGAATCCATACACATATTGAATAGTATAAATCCCTAGGTTTTTCTTTAGGGTTTCATCTTCTAGAGTTTTAGATTTCAGTCTTAGGGTTTTATTTTTAGACCTAATTTCTAATTATTTCCTAATAGTATACATTAATCATGACCATGTTTAATGAACATTATTTATTAACACAAGTAATCAAATTAATTTTGTCATGTTGTTCTACATACATAGTGTATCTTATTTGGATAATATGTAAGAAAATGGATAACAATGATCAAATATAAATTCACTAATAAGGCTAAAGTTACCAACGAACAATCACAAGCCTTCCTCTAATATTATTATTGAAATTTCCAATCCAAGATGTCTATTTTACTATAACACACCAAAGTTATTACATGACTCCATTTTTTATTATTATTATGAATTGTACACCATACCCTATTCACCCTATTGATGGACTTATCATGAATATTGAGACTAATGATAAAATTACTAAATATCAACAAGATGTCATGGAGTATGAAAATTTCATTGATTATTCTAATATGAATCTATATCAAAATGATACAATTTTATATATAGAAAGAGATTATCATAAGAAGTTGGCTCAAGATTCTACATCAGGTATTTAGACCACTACTATTAGAATTATTCCTATTCCTACACCTTCATTAACCTATGTGACATCTACCCAAAGTTTGGGAGAAACATGAAGACTTAAAAAAAAATTGATTCATATTCCTATGTAGGTAACCTTCATCCCTCCCATGATACTTATGCACATTCCATTACCAACCTCACCTCCTACACATTTCCTTAAGCAAAACTTTACATCTCCACATGCTAAGATGTTATAGTTAGATCAAGGTGCATCAAGAGCTAGTTATGCCATGGATTCACATGCTTTACTCCATAACCCATTATCCCCTAAGATAATAGACTAACCTTTACCAAGAATATTTATAGCTACCAAGTTACCATTATATGAAGGTAAAGGTGATCCAAAACAACATATTAAATCATTTTATGTATCATTCTTAGACTATGCATATAATGATAAAGTCTTGACCAAATTATTTCCAAGAAGTCTTAAGGAATATGCATTGATATGGTTATATTATATCCCTCTTTAATTATTAATATCATTAAACTCCATGTCTATCCAATTCCTAACACATTTTTCCATAAACATTAATGAGAAATTATCCTATGCATAAATTTCTAGGCTAAAGCAAGGGTCCAATGAACCAATCAGTGATTATGTGATTTGATACAAGATAATTCTATCTAATATGACCAATTTTATGGCTAAAAATTAATTATAATATGTATTCAAACAAATTTTTGTAGCATCACTTCATAATTCAATTATATTCTAGATATTCAAATCATTTGATGAGTTATCCCATATAGTGAGGGATAGAAGTCAAGAAAATTTATTTGAACAAAATTATGTATACATCAACTCCTATAACTAATTAAACAATAAAATTTAAAATTAAACCAATGTATAAGGTCAAACTAAGTGATAATAAAAATGAAGCAAATATTATAATCAATGTAGTGCCACCACATACAAACTAGTTACAACTAACTGCACCACCAAAGAGGTAGTTTTCACAATTACCATAACCTCCTCATGTGTTACTAAATATGTTCCTTAAGTGTAACCTTATAACATTTATTCTTATATAAAAAATTGATCCAAGCAAACTTAGACCAAATAAATATGATGGAAATGCATATTGTGATTATCATTAGACTTTAGGACATTAAAAAAATAGATGTTTCAAGATAAGACATATGATACTTGATCTTGTAGATGATAAAATTAGTGATTTGGGTACTCCTATAGAGGAATCTATATGTAATCACAATGACAATCAAAAGTTGAATATATTTATTTATCATTTTCCTAAACATGAAATAATATAAACTAAGCATACTTCAGATGTCCATTATGCATACAACATACATCCTCTATCAATGATGTATGATGGTCCATTAGATACTCTAATTATTAAACTTATCAATATTCCATTTTAGGGGCCTATTATCAGATTTGATGACAAAAATAAGTTGATGATGATTCATATTTTCATGTATTTTTCATAAAAGTTCACATAAATGAGCAAACCATATGCATTATTATGATTGATAATTTTTCAAGTGAGAATTTTTGCATAATGACACTTCTCCAATCCCTTGGGTACACAAAAATATTTAGAAGATACATTAAAATTAGTTAAATTATTTTACATCAAAGATACAATACTTAGGATGTATAGTATTACCTCTTCATGTGGGCTCACCCATGTTATCCACACCATTCCTAGTTTTATAGAGTAATGGGTTCTTATACATGTTGTTAGGATGCTTATGTATGCAAAGACTTCATTAAATTTATTATATATTACATTGATACCTAAAATACATATACTCTAATAGATTGGTCACTATTTTAGGTGTATGGTATGTGTACTCTATATTACCAAGTGATATCTTCTCCTCCACCCCCACCACCACAAATCACATATTTAGGATTATTAATTAGATTAGGATGATACACCTATTCAATATCAGGATATAGATTCAATTTTTACACATATAAATGATCTATCTATATAACCAACTATTCAACATTGATCAAGTTAGATAGTTACTTAGAGACCATAGAGGTATTCATCTCCTACAATGCATACTCAGTTAGTACCATAGGAATCTCAACATGTTCTATAATGAACACAAGAAATGAGACTTCCTCCTATTATACATCAATAAATATAGAGTTCTCATCCTTCTAGAGATACTCATCATACCTTAAGTTCCATGAAAAACAATCATGACAAATATGGTTCTCCTTATTAGATCTTAACCACCCATAGTTAGTACCTCTCATTCACTATTGAGGACCCTTCCAGTATTTGATATAGACACTTCCTATGATCCTCCCATTAATAAATTATTTGGTGATATTTTACATATTTCAAAAATATAAGTAATTTAAATAATCAGTAAATTTTAAAAACATTCAAATATTGAAAAAACCAAAATTAGGACCTAGAAATGATAGCTATATTACATTATTTACATATTTTATTTATCATACATTTGGTATATGGAATATTATTTACATACACGCATTTTTTTTATGGTATTTAAGTGTTATGTAGGACATATAAGTTACACATGGACATATAAATGTTGGTTTTCCCTTTAACCAATGGCCATTCTGATATTAAGGGAATTTTGTTCCATAGGTTTCACTATTACATGTTATATATTTCCATGACCTTTGTACCATGTTGATATAATTATATTTCTTGCACATTCCCTTATAGTTATCATAATTTAAATATTGATACAATATATGTCACTATGCTGCAATGTGACATTGAAACATATGGATGTTGTAGACTAGTTCCTGGTTCTATGTTCCATTGATGTTGTTAATCTTTTACATGATATGCTACTTTTTGTTTGACTATTATGTGTGGCCATTGGCCTTACTTGATATGAAATTCTTGATGTTCATTTTTTACAAAAAAATTATGTCCCCTTATATATGGACCTTGGATTTATTTGTTATGTCATTTTATGTCCTTGTATCTGGCCCTTAGCCTTATATGTGCCACTAACAATTCCTTTTATTCATCTTACTTACATTTAGTAGTGTTATGATCTATATCATGCATTTTTTCTATGGTCTTATTTAGTTACACTTTTATTATGTTCTTCATTGATACATATATATAGACATAACACTTACATGCCCTATATTACATATGTTGCATACATACCTTGATAAATATATACATTAATATGATGATATATTCTTTATTATCATGACCCTATTGACCACATTTATTTCACTTGTTGATTATGGTTGTTCTATGAACCATTTGGGACATAGTTGTTTAGTTTTTACTATTGTGATATAGTTTTTTGATCTGTGATTTGATCTATTTTGATTATTATTGAGATAGTTATTTGATATGATTTTCATTATATCATTGGATATTTCATTTTTAATGAGTTTCTAATTCATTATTTAGTTCATTTATATTATTGTGTTTTATGTTATTATTGCACTTATTATTCTTATATAATATAAATACTACTGATGGTTTGTTATGATTGTGGGTACATGATATGAGCTAGATTGGATGTGACTTCAAGTAGTTGGGTGACGTTGAGAAAGTGAGTGAAAAGAAATAGTCAACTTAAAATTACAAATACTAAGCTTTGATTATTTATGAATATTTTATGTTATTTTATGATTTAGTTCATTTAATGAGTGTTTATCTTTTATTGGATTTGATTTTATTATTGAATTGGTCATTAATCATTTTTGACTTCATGTTTGATCATTATTTTATTTAGTTAATTTTGATGACATTTTTTGGCACTAATGGAATGTTTTAGTCTTATTGACTATGTTATTTGTTATTAATTCAATTATCTTGGATATTATTGATCATTGTGTTTTTCATATTAATAACCTTATCAATTTTTGGCATTGCATTGGTTTTTGAATGCTATTTTACTTGTTATTTAAGACATGACTTATTATTGTAATCTTGATTGACATTCATTTTTTATCATAGTCTTATTTTGTTTTAAAGGAACTAGTCATTATTTATTATTTAAAGGCATTAAAAACACTTTGAAATTATCTTGGGAAATTTTTTTAATTGCATTAAGGTCTTTGTTATGGTTTGGAACTCTATTGGCATTCATTATTTAATGGGACCAAGTCTTATCTTAGCTTGGCTTGGCTAGGTAAATGGGGGCCATGATGCACCTTATACATATCAATAATCAAAGTGTTTTGTTTTGTTTATTTTAATCTGGTTTGGTGATATTATCTCAACACTTGAAGCATGGAAGTTTAGACTCTTCCAACCCTTTTAGGGTTCTTATTTAGTCATTTAGTTGGTTATTTTATAAGCCCTATGTTTTGGGGAAACTCTGCTCAATTTCATGCATGGTGGCCAAGGGAAATAGAGAGGTAGTTAGATTCATGAGTATTATTGAAAATTCAAACTATAGTATTTTGTTTACCTTATTAGCCATGCAATGGGTTTTATGGAGTTTTCTAGTGTTTGATTTGGTTAAATGGTTTGACTGATCTTTGTATTCAAAACATGAAAGGATAAAATCCTATAAAGTCAAGGAAAATAAATAAAATCACCATTATTTTGCATTCTTTGAACTGGTATTCAAATACTTGTATTGTATTTAAATTCTTGGGTTGTTTTTATAGTTCGGCCTTGTTATATTAAACCAATTTTTAAATAAAAAAGAATGCATTTTTGTTATTATGTTATCACTTGTATAAAAATTATTTATGATGGCTTAGAATGATAAATAAAACCCTATAAGGTTTATGTTTAATTTCTAGGTTTTTTTTTTTCACTACAAATGAAATGGTGACCATTATGATTTGGTCATAGCATATCGTTAGTGATTTCTATAAGAATATTATGTTAAAATCCATTTTTATTTTAAGGAAGTTTATTTTATATTGGTAGAATCCATTTATAGGCTATGACTGTGCATATTTTAAAGGGTTCATATTGTTTTTAAAACCCTACTACAATCTTAGAAACCCTAACTATATATTCAAGTTTCATTAGCTTGTATTCTTTTTATAAACATAGTCTTATATATTACTTGGTCGTAGCCATAGAAGAAAATAATGACATTTTGATATTTTATTAGGGGTTGAATTTATCATTAGGGTTTTTATAAAATAATATTTTATTATTATTTTGTTTCATGGATTTTGAAATCATATGGATAAGGTATTTGATTTTATCATAGTGAGGGTTTTAACTTATGATGTACATTTGTTTTTATTCATTTGATGTTAATTATATTCATGATTGTTTGACTTTGGGTAAAATATTCATTTGATGATTTGGATACATCATGAGTTTTTAAAATTAGTTTAACTTTAAACATTCATATGAATGATTTTAGTCATTATTATCATTACCAATTAGTGATAATGACCTTATGATATTTTTATTATGGTTCTTAAATTGACCCTATTGGTCAACATTGAGCAGGCACTTTAAGGACTTTTGATGTTGTTTTATTTGATTAGTGTATTTGACTTTATTTTCACTAGATGTGTGAATATCTTACCTTGCATGAGAACTTAAGTTGAGTTTAGATATCATTATTAGACTATTTTAAGTCTAATAATCTTTTCATGAAAGTTTTATGATGTTTTTATGAGTATATGGTTTAGTTCATTTCTCAAATTTTATTTAAGTCATTTATTTTAATTTTACTTAGATGTAAATATTTAAAGAATATTATTTGTATTCAAGATCACTAGAAATAATACAATTGCATTTATTTTGGGTGTTGTACCCTAACAAATGGATTAGAGTTTACAAGTACAATGACATGTATTGTAGTCTTAATCTTTAATATTAGAAAGCTCTAACATGAGCTTTAGTGGCTAGAAAAAATACAAACGTGTTAGTGTTTTTATCCAATAAATTAAATAATGTTGTCTGAATGTTTTCATCAACTAATTTTGTTAAGTCAAGCTCAATAGTGATTATTACCTTGCTCACTTCTCTTGTCTATCTATAATCACATCTAACTAATGGATGGGGTGGTATATGGCCACCTATAGTTGGGATCATTGAGATTGGAGAGGTAAGCATTTGCTTCATTGCTTTTGCATGTGAAAGATAACTTGGTTTTACTTCTCTTAAATTTTATTTATTTTAGTATTGATTGTAAAAAAAGAAGTTTAATTGTAAAATGAGTTGATAAATAATTGTTTAATTAACTTCATTGATTATATTAAACTTTTTAATAATGATATGCAATGTAATATTATGCATAGATAAGTTAAGTTATTTTTTAATTATAAAAGAGAGGATGATATTTTAGTTATCAGACCATTTATTAGTGTTGTCATTAATTTATGATGTTCGGTAAGTTGGATGGTATATTCATTGGTTCATTAAATCATTAGTAATAATGATTCCACTAATGTAAATTATGAATTAATGTTTTGCATTTAATTTTCAAACCTTATATGGATTGAGTATTTTATTTAAAAGTAGAGTTTTATTTGAACTTATATTTTTATGGTTAAATTGATTATGTTGATTCAACTTATGAATAAAGTGAACAAGTTCATTTAAAAATATTATTACATGTATAAGTATGCATAAAGTATTTAAGTTCATATGACTGTTGAAAACTATTAGTCTTCTTATCTTCTATAAATGGCATTGATTTAGTTGGTTATTATCATGATTACTTAGTCTCTTTTAAATGAAGTTGAGAGACTTAATTTCTTGGTAAAAGGTGAATGTTGGGTTAATTGAGATAAATAATAAATTTGAATGTGATACTTGTAAGTAAAAATTATAATGATATACTTCATATACAATTAAATTTATTTCCTAATCACAAACAATTGTGACATGTTAACCTTAAGTCTATATAAATATTGTTATTTGCTTGTTTGTGAAATTTGTAAAGTGTTTCAAAGTCAAAACCCATGTTTTACATAGACCTGGCTACACCATAGTCAAAAGATTTAAAAACCAGGAAACATGACCAGTTAACTAGAAGAACCAGACTATTCTTCCTGTTTCATTTTCACTGCTTCCTTCCTTTCACAGTAGCATTTATTTTATTAATATTCATTTCCATGATCACTACATGTTGCATATGAGTTTGATATATATTTCTTATGCAAGCTTAGTATGATGATTCATCTGATGAATCTATTTTACTTCTTACAATTATTTACTAAATTTTATTTATTTACCTAATGAGGTAGAGGTTATGTTATATCCTATGGAAGTACTTAGGTAAGTGTATAAGTTAGTAGTGGATTTTCTAAGAAGGCCACACTAATATTATGTGGATAGGAGTCTATGAGTTTTTTTACATTAACTCACTTCTATCTAAATACTAAGTGCTTAAAATTCTTTCTAATGAAGTCATTGATAAGTTATGTATGTGGTCTAGTTCCTATGTTGGTTATGACATTGTTATGGATCTCATTATGTGTTTTCATTCTAAACTCTAATTAAATCCTTGTACTAAAGTTGTTATCTTTATTTTTTAAATGTGGTTGTTATATATTGGTATTAGAGTTAGGTTATACTTCTCTTGGTAACTTTGGGAAATGTTTTTCTTATTGTTTGTCTTGTTGAGTTGTTTGTTTCACCTCAAGATGATGAGAACAAGATCTATAATGGAAAACAACAACCCAAGGGATGTTAATCCTAGTAGAGGTAGAGGTCTTAGGGTCAATACTCCTATTAGAGATGAACCTCCTCTCAACAATGTTGGAATAAATATTTAAGCCTTTAACCGTGATGAAAATAACCCTAATGCTAACTAGGAGGTAGACTTGAATGGGATAATAATTACATTGAATGCCCTTTAAAACAAGTTAGACACACAAGAACACAAATTGAACAACTGGAAGGGTATTCCACTTGAATAACTTCCTCTTAGAGAAGAAGGGAAAGTTCGTGAGTAAGAGCTCTATGACAACCCTATAAATGTGGTTGATCCTATCATTAAAGAACTAAAGAAGTTGCTTCCACCAACCTTTTTAGGTGAGTAATCTAGTGATATAGTTTATGTATGGTTGGTTCACCTTTATAATTATTTTAACCTTAACAATATGTCCTCTAATGTGAAAGTAAGATTGGTTGCTTATCAGATAGTTAGAGTTGTAGCTCTTCAGTGGAACCATATTTATTCTTTAGAAGGTTACCATCCAATGACTCTTACTTGGCCTAATTTTGGAAGGTAGTTTAGAAAGAGGTATCTCAGATCAAACTTTAAGGAATAGAAAATAACTTATTTTTAACGATTAAGTAAATAGAATATGTTTATAACTAATTACAAAAACAAGTTTTTAAACCTATTGCATCATTTTAGCTACATGAATGATGAAGAGACTAAAGTTACGAAGTTTAAATTTATTTTGAAGGAGATATTAATGCATGATGTCAATGTGACTAATCCTAAGATTTTAACTATTGCTATTAAATATGCTCATAGGGTGAAAGTAAAAGAGAAAGCTCATCAAAAGGTGAGGTAATACTTTAAAGAGAGTAGGAAGTATTCTAAGAATATGAATACATCCCCTTCACCTAAGAATTTCAATAATTCTAATCAAAATAGTAGGTTTACCAGGAGTACCAGTGGTTTTAATAAATTTCAAAGGTAAAATAAAAACTTTAATAATCAAAATTCTTTTAAGTATACAAATTTTAAGATAAATTAGACCCAACGTAGTCAAAATATACCTACCACTTGAGGAAACACCATTCTTATGTTACCTCAATGGATTATAGTATGTTGGGAATGTGGCGATAATCACTATCATAAAAATTATCTTAAGCTAAAATTAGGTTAATCAGCTAACCACAAGATGTACACAATTGTGGATAATAAAAACATAGATTTTTAAGCAACCATTATCTAGTTTAGAGGTAAATTAAATGATATTTATATTTCATTTTTTTAATTTAGGAGCAACAAATAGTTTTATTAATCCAAAGTTAGTGAATAACTATAAAATAAATCTTGTGACATTGAAGGATAGTTGGGATGTTGAGTTTGACTCAGGCAAAAGAAACCAATTTCTCTTGAATAGGTAAGCTTAGACTTAAGTAATTTTTAGACAAATTAATCTATTTTTAGCTCCTCTCGATTCTTTTGACATCATTCTAGGTATGGATTGGTTAGATCAGGAAAAATCCAATCTAGAGTGTTGTAATAAAGTAGTAAAATGATGTGATGACATGGTAAAATCAATAATAATACAAGGTTTTTTTAAACCTAAAGTATGCAAGTTACTATCAACCTTACATCTAAATAAAGTAGTGTTTAAAGTCTAAAAATTATATGTTATACATATACATGAAACAACACTTTTAATAAAAATAACATTTTGAGAATATCTATTTTTGTAAAAATTCTCTAATGTTTTTCCATAAACATTACCTGGTTTGCCTCCTAAGAGAGAGTTAATTTTTCTATTTATGTAATGCCATGGGTATCCCTTGCATGTAAAAAACCTTATCATATAAATATAGTAAATAGTAGGAGTTAAAAGCTCAACTATAAGAGCTACTGTAAAATGGTGGCATTAGACCAAGTGTGTTTTATTAGGGTGCACCTATGGTCTTTGTGAAAACTAAGAATGGAACCTTAAATTTATGTGTTTACTATCACATGTTTAACAAGGTTACTATAAATAATAATTATCCTTTAACAAGGATAGATGATCTATTTGATCAAATGAAGGATGCAGTTGTATTTTCTAAGATAGACTTGAAATCAAGTAATCATCAGTTGAGAATCAAGGATGAAGACATCCATAAGACCACTTTTAGAACTCGATATGGATATTAAAATTTTACATTTATGCCCTTTGTTTTAAATAATGTACCTATTAAATTTATAAATTTAATGAATAGTGTATTTAGAGATTTTCTAGACAAGTTTGTTCTAGTTTTCTTTGATAGCATATAGATCTATTCTAATAATGCATCTAAATATGAAAAAAATTTGCATTTAGTATGTCAAAGGCTAAGGTAGCATAGATTTTTTGGTAAGTTGTCTAAATGTTCCTTCTTTCATATTGATATCCACTACTTGGATCACATAATATCTAAAGCTAGAATTGTTGTTGATCTAATAAAGATTAAAGTTATCCAAAATTGGATTGCTTCTAAAATGTACATGAAGTATATAGTTTTATGGGACTGGTTGGATATTATAGAAGGTTTTTTGAAACAAATTCTAAGTTGGCTAATCTTATAAATCCCTTATAACGTAATGGTAAGAATTTTGTTTGGACTTCTAAGTGTGAACAAGCTTTTTATAAGCTTAAAGATATGTTAACTATAGTACCTATACTTATTGTACCATATCTTAATAGTAATTTTGATATCTATTTTGATACATCCAAATAAGGCTTGGGTGGCATGTTAACTTAAAATGGTTCAATTGTGGCTCATGAATCATAGAAACTAAAATATCATGAGAAAAATTACACCACTCATGACTAGAAATTGTTGCCATTGTAGACAATCTGAAATAATGGAAACATTTTTTGTTGGGTAAGTATTTTAAAGTAAAATCTGAGCATCAAAGCCTAGAATATTTATTTTTTTAGGATGATCTAAATACTCACCAGTGTCAGTAGCTATAATTTTTGAGTAATTTTGATATGAATATTTCATATATGAAAGGTAAAGAGAATAGTGTTACTAATACACTCTGTTGACATACATATCTCAATGTCTTATCTATTCTATATAACAATTTTAGAACTAAAAATTTGGAACAACAACATTATGATAATTTTTTCCAAGTTTTAAGTGAAAATTTGGTTGATGAGTTTGTAGAAAATAAATTTTATGAATTTTTTGTTGATTATAATGGTTTAATCAGACACAAAAATAACATATATGTGCATGAGTCTGGTGATCAAGAAAAAATTTACTGAAATAAGTGAATGAAGCACCTCATTTTACTCATCCTAGTGTCATGAAGATGACACATGAGCTGAAAAGGCTATATTATTGACCTGGTTTAAAACATGAAGTTGCTGACTTTGTGGTAAAATGTTTAGGATACTAGCATGTGAAATCTAAACATTACCATCTAGGAGTATTGTATGTTCCATGAGGTAAGTGGGATATGATTTATTTAGATTTCATAGCTGGTTTTCTAAAATCTTAAATTAAACATGATATTATTTTGGTTGTAATAGATAAATTTACCAAAGTTGGTCATTTTATTGCTATAAATTTAACTTATGATCCATTTATGTTTGTTAAGTGGTTTGTGAAATAAATAATATGGTTGCATGGCATGCCTAAAGTTATTGTTTCAAATAGAGACAAACTTTTTATTTCAAAGTTTTATAAAACTTTGAGAATTGATTTTGGTACAAGATTGAACTTTAGATCATCTTATCACCTAGAAATAGATGGTTAGATAGAAAGATTAAATTAGGTTGTAGATGACATGTTAAGAATGTATATGATGGGTTAACAAGTTAAATGGGAAGATTATTTACACTTATTTAAATTTGAATACAATAACAAATGTCATTTTATTATTAAAATATCTCGTTTCAAATATTTGTATAGATGTAAGTGTAGGAATATACTTGGTTGGGAAAGTTTAGAAAATAGAATGGAAACTAGTCCTAATGTTTTACAGGAGTATGATAGGTAAATGGAAATCATAAGGCAAAATCTTAAAGATACCTCTGATAGATAAAAGAGCTATGCTAATTTAAAAAGGTCACCACATTAATTTAAAATTGGTGATAAATTTTTTATGCATGTTAGACCATATAAAAATTTGATTAAGTTTAGAAAGTCTTCCAAATTAGATCCTTAGTTTGTAGGATCCTTTGAAATTTTGGATAAAATTAGTCATGTTGCCTATCAACTATCCCTTCCTCCTTCTTTATCTCAAATTCATTATGTTTTTCATGTAGCATTATTGATAAATTATATGCATGGTCCTTATCATGTTTTGGATTGGACTCATATTCAATTTTTAGAAGAGGAAAAGATGCAGTTGGATCCAATGAAGATCTTAGATCATCACAATGTTAGATTGTGAAATCATGAGATTTCCTAAAGTCTAGTTCAGTGATATCCTTTATCTAAAATAATTTCTAATTTGGAAGATGAGATTCTTTTCAAGCAACATTATCCTTGGATATTTTGATTTTTGGTATGACTCTCTTCTAAGTGGGGGAGGATGTCATGACCCTATTTGTTACATTTATATCACTTATTGATTTTGGTTTTGTTATGAACTATTTGGGACATGGTTGTTTAGTTTTTACTATTTTGATACAATTATATGATATATGATTTGATCCATTTTGATTGTTGTTGACATAGTTATTTGATATGATTTTCATTATAGCATTGGATATTTCATGCTTAATGAGTCACTAATTCACTATTCAATTCATTTATATTATTGTATTTAATATTTTTATTGAATTTATTGCTATTATATAGTATAGATGTTATTGATAGTCTATTATGACTATAGGTAGATGATATGAACTAGGTTGGATTGACTCTGATTAGTTGGGTGAGGCTGAGAAAGTGAATAAAAAGAAATGGTGAATTTAAAATTACAAATACTAAGCTTTGACTATTTATGAATTTTTTGAGTCATTCTATGCTTTACTTCATTTATTGAGCATTTATATTTTATTAGATTTGATTGCATTATTTATTTGGTGATTAGTCAATTTTTACTTCATGTTTGATCATTGATTTATTTAGTTTTTGAACCATTGAACAATTCAACACTTGTTGGCATTGATAAAATGTTTTAGTCTTATCGACTGTGTTATTTTTCATTAATTCAATTGTATTAGATATTATTGATCATTGTATTTTTCATATTAATTTCCTTGTCAATTTTCATCATTGCATTCATTTGTGAATGTTTTAGATTAAGGTAAAAGCAGGTTTTGAAGGGGCCCCGAAACCCTATTACAGAAGCAATAAAGATAAAACATTTACAAGCACCAGGAGAAGCATTCCTGAATCCTACTAAGAAGTAGCACCAACCTTTGGTTATACAAGGACGGCCTCAATATTCAATTACATCCTGCCCTCTAATTTCCAAAAAATAGTTTAATAACTATTTTTTTGGGGTAAAATCCAGAATTATTGCCTGCCTTCCATCAGCTATATTTTGCTTGCTTTCTAGCTCTCTGACTTTTCTTATGGGTTTTCTTCTAGGTTTGTCTGGACAACCAACATCCACTTTCACTTTTGAATTCTGCTCTTCTCTTTTTCCAGATTTATCCAAAATAGAAGCACTATTTTTCACCTTCACTTGCTGGTCTTTTTTGCTGCTTCTGGTTTCTATTCCTTTCGTATTTGTCTTCTTTCCAGCCCTTTTCCTTTGGTTTGGAAAATGCTTTAAATTTTCTCCTTTAACATTCTCAAGAAGCTCTTCCAAAGGCAATTCATTATCAACCTGATTCTTCATTGGCTGAGAAAGAAGAGGAACTCTCTCCTTTAATTTATTTCTTGTATCAGCCAAGATTTCTCCTTCCTCCAGCACTACTTTGCCTTCTGCCTCTCTCCGTAGATCCTCTACCCTTTGGTATAGAATGATTTCCTTTGATAAATCTATCAAATCTTCTTTGCTATGTGTGGGTACTATGGTTTCTGATTGCCTTCCCTTCCCTTCTATCTCAGAATTTTCTATATCTCCCCAGCTGTCTTCTATCTTTTGATAGCCTACAATTTGTTTAGTTAAATCTATCAACTCATCTTTCCTTTGTTCAGGATTTGTGATTTCTGGTTGCAGCCCATATCCTTCTTGCTCAGAATTTTCTTTCTCCACCACAGCCTCTTCATCTGCATCTGATTGTGGTTCTTTTGATTCTTCAATAGGGATCTCTTTCTCCTCCTCAGCATGTAGTACTTTAATATCTTCATTCTTCTTTAGTTCTTTTTGATTGTTTTCTTTAGTTGTCCATACTTTCTTGTGCTGAACCTTGTTCTTCCTTTCATCCAAAACACTGCTTGAATAATATTTCCTTTTGTAGGGACAGTTTCTGGCCCAGTGCCCCTATTTTTTACAAACATAGCAGGAATTGGGCAAATCTTCAAACACCAACCTTTGAGTTTTTTTACCATGCTTTGAAATTAAATCCATTTTTTCTGGGAGGTTGTTCAAATCTACAACTTTAACATAAAGTCTGGCATGTTGAAGTTTGGATCTGGTTACTGTTGCATTGTCCAATGCCACAAGTTCACCAAAAGCACTGGCTATACCTCTAAAAATGTCCTCATGCTAGAATTCTAAGGGAAGTCCAGGAAGTCTTACCCAAATGGGAGTGGTTAAGAAGAAGGAATCTGATAAGTCCATATTGGGCTCCCATTTTTTAATAGTTAAAGAGCATTTGCCAAAAGACCATGGTCCTCCACACAGAACCTTGTTCATATCCTCTTTACAGTTGAATTTAAACAAAAAGAAGCCATTCAACATTGGAACCATTTCAACATCTCCTCGAATAACCCATTTCCTTTTAACCATTTTGGAAAGGGATTTTAATCTGGTCTTGCCCCTAAAAATTTACCAACTAAG
Source organism: Torreya grandis (assembly GCA_037957365.1). Lineage (NCBI taxonomy): Eukaryota > Viridiplantae > Streptophyta > Pinopsida > Cupressales > Taxaceae > Torreya > Torreya grandis. Next base: position 902,948 of record JARHVA010001172.1, read on the forward strand.
GTGGATTCCAATGAAGACACAGAAAAGTCTATTAAAGGATCAGGGATAAATACTTGGAACTCACCTTTCTCCCAGCAAGATTTAGTAATAACCAGTGGGAAGAGAAGTTTTTCATTGGATTTCTTGCCGAACAGAGAGGACCACTTCCTTTGTTTTGAGTGCTCTGCCTTCTGCACTTCTGAGGATTTTTCCTTGTTTAAACACCCTTTCTCTTTCTCCCTTTCAGTCTTTTGCCCCAGCACAACAAGAGAATAATCCTGTTGGGGGGTACTGGTGCCACAGAAAGGATCCAGTCCGTTCAAAGGTAAACCAGTCTTTTTATCAGCAAAAAATTTAGATCCTTCATTTTCTTTATCCTCTCTTGTTATCCCTTCTCTGTTAGTACCTCCTTCCTAGTTTACCACCACCAGCTTTCCATTCACCTTCCACCCTTCATTTCCCCTTTCAGGAGGGGCGTCTTCTTTCTGCCTCCCTACATATTTAGCTGCAGGTTCTGGGAATGCTTCCAGCGTGCCCAGCACACCCAGCACTCCCAGCGTGCCCAGCGCGTCCCAGCGCTTCATTCAAATTTCAAACCATGCCTGCGCGCCTTCCACCTTCCACCTTATGCTTCTCTAGGATATAATTCATTTGTGAATGTTATTTTACTCATTGTTTAAGAAATGGCTTATGGCTAGACTCTTGAGTGACATTCATTTATTCTCATAGTCCTATTTTATTTTGAAGGCATTAGTCATTATTTATTATTCAAATGCATTAAAAATGATTTCAAATTGTCTTAGACATTATTGTTTAATTACATTAAGGTTTTTATTGTAGTTTGGGACTCTGTTGGCTTTCATTATTTAATGGGATAAAGTCTTGGCTTAGCTTGGCTTGGCTAGGTAAATGGGGCTCATGACCCACCTTATACATATATATAGTTTAATTTTTTTGTTTTGTTTGTTTGAATTTGGTTTGGTGGCATTAACTCATCATTTGAGGCATGAAATTTGAGACTCTTCCAACCCTTTTAGGGTTCTTGTTTGGTCATTTGCTTGGTCATTTTAGAAGCCCTGTGCTTTGGGGAAACTTTGTCATATTTCATGCATGGCATTCAATGGAAATAAAGAGGTAACTATATGCATGAGTATTCTTCAGATTTTGAACTATAGTATTTTTTTTGCCTTGTCAGCCATGCAATGGGTTCTATGGAGTTTTTTGGTGGTTCAATTTGATTACATGGGTGTCTTTACATTCAAAATTTGAAATGGTAGATGCATGTAAAGGTAAGGAAAATAATTAATATCATAATTATTTTGAATTATTTTGACTAGTGTTAAATTAAGTATTATATTTAAATTTTTGAGTTATTTTTATAGTTCAGCATTGATGTATTGAATGGGTTTTCAAAGAAAAATGAATGCAGTATTTTTATTGTGATATGGTTTACATAAAAATTATTTGTGATGGCTAGGAATGATAAATAAAATCCTATAGTTTTTATGTTTGATTTTTGGGTTTTGTATTTATTTTCATTACAAAGGAAATGTTGATCATTATGGCTCAACCATATCATACTGATAGTGATTTATGTGAGCATATTATGTCTAAGTAAATTTTTTTATAAAAGTTTATTTTATATTGATTTAATCCATTTATAGGCTAAAACTATGTGTATTTTAAAGGGTTCATTTTGATTTTAAAACCCTACTACAATCTTGAAAACCGTAGATGTATATTCAAGTTTCATTAGCTTATCTTGTTTTAATAAACATAGTCATGTGTATAACTTGGCTATATCCATAAAAGAAAACAATGATGTTTTTATATCTTATTAGGGGTAAAATTTCCCATTAGGTATATATAAAATAATATTTTATTATTATTTTGTTTCATGGATTTAAAAAATTTATGGCTAAGGTATTTGATTTTGTCATAATGAGGGTTTTAACATATGATGAAGTTTGTTTTTAGTCATTTGATTTCAATTATATTCATGATTGTTTGACTTTGGGTAAAAGATTATTTTGATGATTTGGATACATCATGATTTTTTAAAATTGGTTTAAGTTTAAACATTTGTATGACTTATTTCAGACATTATTATCATTACCAATTAGTGATAATGAGCTTATGATCTTTTCATCATAGTTATTCAATTGACCCTATTGATCAACATTGAGTTGGCACTTTAAGGACATTTGATGTTGTTTTCTTTGATTAGTGTGTTGACTTTATTTTCATTGGTTATGTGAATATGTTTCCTTGGTTGAGAACTTGAGTTGAATTTAGATGTCATTAGGTTGTTGTAAGTTTTATAATCTTTTCAATAAAGTTTTATGATTTTATTTTGAGTATATGATTTAGTTCATTTCCCAAAATGTATTTGATTCATTTAACTTCATTTTAATTAGATGGAAATATATAAAAAATATTACTTGTATTTGGGGTCATTAGTAGTAATACAATTGCATTTATTTTGGGTGTTGTACCCTAGTGAATGGATTGGGGTTTATGGGTGAAACATCATGGATTTCACTCTTAATCTTAAATCTTAGAAAGCTCTAGCATGAACTTTAGTAGTTGAAATAACTGCAAAGGTGTTAGTGTTGTTATCTAATAATGTAAATAGTGTTATTTGAATGTTTTCATCAATTGGTTTTGTTAATTCAAGCTTAGTAGCCATTGTTAACTTACTCACTTCTCTTATCTAGATAGAATCACATCAAACTAATGGATGGGGTGGTATAGGGACACTTATGGTTGGGATCATTGGGATTGGAGAGGTGGGCATTTTCTTCATTGCTTTTTCATGTAGAAGATTGCTTAGTTATACTTCTCCTTGATTTGAATTATTTTAGTATTAATTATAAAGAAAAGAAGTTCAATTGTAAAATGAGTAGATTAAGTATTGAATAATTAACTTCATTAATTATATTAAAGTTTTTAATAATGATATGTAATGTAATGTTATGCATATATAAGTTAAGTTGTTTTGTAATTATAAAAGAGAGGTTGATCTTTTAGTTATCAGACCATCCATTGGTGTTGTCATTTGTGTATGTAGTTAGGTAAGTTGAATGCCATATTCATTGGTTCATTAAAACATTAATAATAATGATTCCACTAATGTAAATTATGAATTTATGTTGTGCTCTTAATTTTTAAACCTTGTATGGCTTGAGGATTTTGTTTGAAGGCATAGTTTTATTTGAACTTTATATTCTTATGCCTAAATTGATCATGCCAATGCAATTTTTGAATACAATGAAAAAAATAAATTAGTAATATTATTACATGTATAAGCATGCATAAATTATTTAAGTTCATATGACTTTTGAAAACTATTAGTCTTCTTATCTTCTGTAAATGGCATTGAGTTAGTTGGTTATTGTCATGATTACTTATTCTCTTTTAAATGAAGTTGAGAGATTCAATTGCTTGGAAATAGGTGAACGTTGGGTGGATTGAGATGAATAAGAAATTAAATGGTGATACTTGTATGTATAAATTATATGGATATACTCCATGTAAAATTAAATTTATTTCCTAATCAAAAACAATTGTGACATGTTAACCTTAAGTCTATATAAATACTTTAAAATTTCCTTAACCTATCCAAATCTGCATTGTGAAGTTAGACTCTTTAATAAGATTCTTTAAAAACTTCCAAATAAGTCATTTAAGTCCAATAAATTCTTAATTATTATTAATAATGTAATAATTCAAAAATATGAGATGGTTTTTTAACTGGACTATGACAAAACATAAACATTTCCTTAATCCATCAAGGGCCACAATTATTAATCTAGTCTCTTTATTAAGGATTCTTTTAAAGAACTTAAAAAGTGACTAAATTTCAATATCTTCTAATCATTTTTAGAAGACAATTATCCTAAATGAAACCAATAATATCATTGTTATAAGTGGTAAAACTATTTTGGCAGCCTTTTATAAACACATGTAAATGTTGGGTTGTCCAATTGTAAACTAAGATATAATTTAATGACAATCAAATCTTATATATGTCTTAAAGTTAAATAAGCTAAAGTAAGCTTGAAATAGATAAGTGATTTAAGGTTTGAAATACCAATGGTTATTTTAATGGAAGCAAGATGTGATTTAGGAAGATCTGCTCCTCACTTGGAAATGACTTTTGGAATGATATCAAGGTTTACTATTTTCATTTAATGACAAAGAGTTATTAAAATAAAATGGTTTATGTTTTGGATTATTAAGTTTTGAAGATAAGAAAGGTAAATTTTATAAGCCTAATGTATTTAAACAATTATTGAAATCTTAGCCTAAAGGACATTGATCTAAGTCAAAGTTTAATTTACTTAATGATGAGATTAAATGGTAACTCATTATAAGTACATTGAGTTCCTTGAAACAATGAGGTAATTAAAACATTGATGTTTTATGTATGTTTTCATAACCTAATAGGGTTGATTAAACTTAATAAGATTAGTAAATAGGCATGTATTTACCTATACCTTGAGATTAACCCTATCTTGTAAAAAGTTAAGATGTTCCAAAGTAGAACATAATCATGGTTGTTGAAACATATTAAGAATATTAATCAGTACACTTATACCTTTAATCTAACTTCCCTAATCTACCTGCTAGCATGTTATAAATATTGTCCTTTATTTTTTTTTTTAGATTCATAAAGTGTTTATAAATATAGTCCTTTTCATGATCATTACTTGTTCCCTATGATTTTGATAGATCTTACTTATGCAATATTAGTATGATGATTCTTCTGATGAATCTATTTTACTTCCTATAATTGTTTACTAAAATTTTCTTATTTACCTAATGAGGTGTAGGCTGTGTTATAGCCTATATAAGTACTTAGGTAAGTGTATAAGTTAGTAATGGGTTTTCTAAGAAGGCCACATTAATAGTATATGATTATGAGTCCATGAGTGTTTTTACACTAACTCACTTCTATCTAAATACTAAGTTGTTATTTTCATTTTTTTAAAGGTGGTTATTGTTGACTAATTTTAACTTTTAGGTCAAAATAGGGCACCCCTAGATAAAAACATCATTTTTAGGCATATTATGGGATATAATGTATTTTCATAAGGTTTTTTATAGGTCACTTCATGCTTATCAGTTTTATATCAACCTTAGTCACTCATTTCATTAGCCTATCATATCATTTGAGGTCATATCAAGGGTCTAAATGGTGCATTTAATGATGTAGATGGGTTTATTTAGATTTTTGAAAGTTAAAAAATCTTATTTTATGTCTCATGTGTCCTTATAAGTCTTAAGAAGCTAACATAACTAAATAAATGGTAGGTTGTTCAGATAAAAGGCAATTTTCTTGGCCAAAGAGAGAAGATTGGGCACTTGTATAGTTGATTTGGGAAGTGTGCCACTTATAAAACATGGTGGTGTGACTATTCACCTCCCCAAAAGACTTATCTACATTTGGTTTTCATTTTTTACACAAAAAATTGCAATTGCAACTCATTTTTCTCCCTTTTCCTCTTGGCATGTAAAAGAAGGTCATCTTCAAGCACTTGGTATGTAAGGTAAAAATAAAGTTTGGAGAAGTGATTATATAGGTGTATTATACTCTAATACACTTAATTTTCATAATATTATTTTTTTTTTTGTGCCTCTTCCTTCTTAAACAATCGTTAACAATCCAGGTAGCCTTTTCTTAAATTACATCCAAGAGGGGTATACTTATGCATAAGTTTCTAATTTTTAGAGGTACTTGGAGATATGTGACTTTGGTGAGGTGGTTTCAGGTTTTAATTAGGTATTTTACATGATGTCTTAACCATCCAAAACTTCTCTCTTCATGCCCTTGAGGGAGGATTCCAAAATGGGCATGTTTTCCAAGTTTACAGCTATGGTTGTGTAGTATGAGTTTCACAAGATGGAAAGGATCTCCATGGAGGTTTTAAAATGTTTATAATCATGTTTTCAAATTAATTTCATTGATTTTCCATTATTATCTATAAATTATCCCTCCTTTTAAGCTAGTTTTCCTTAGTTTTCGTAGCTCACTACCTTGTTTGTAGAATGTTGACAGTCACCCTCTCTAGGATTTTATACAGAGCTTTTAATGGTGGACACATGATGATATTCATGTTTGAGTTCTTAAAATTTTAAAAATATCATTGAATTCATGCCAATGAAGCTAGGATTATATGCTAAGAATAATTCTCCATTTCAAAAGATGAGCTTGACTATTTTGGTTTAATAATCCCTAAATTTGCCAAACAAAGGTCCTGAGGATTTTTTGAGATGATGTATGTTGATTTCAAAATTATTTAAATTTAATTTGTTTTATTTGATATGCCTATCTAAAAAAAATATCTCTTACAATTTTGAGCTTGAAAAGATAAGGAGAAGATGGATTTTGAATCCTCCCAAAATGGCTAAAAATCATTGAATTGCAACAATGATGTCTACAAGATATGGATGGAGGTTGTTAATTTTCACCATATGAGGATGTCATAAAATTTTATAAATATAGTAAAAACTTAAAAGGGATATAAAAATCAGTCCTGAACACTTAGTTGAAAAAAGAGGGTATTTCATGAGATGACCCTTTTAGGTCATCCCTTGTTTGTACACAGGGCAGAGAGGTAGTGAGGATAGTGTTTCAAAGATTGGCACAAAATGATAGAGTAAGGACTCATAAAGTAAATATAAGTCTAAGTGTGAGTTCTTAAAAACTATATATAAGCTCAAAAATCCCTTAGCAAGGTGAAATATGATACAAATACTCCAAAGTCCTACTGGCCCAGAAATAGACACCTATAGCTAAGGACAGTGGAAGACATATCTACTCAAGGTGGAAAGGGTCATTTATGATATACATGAGGATTTTAAATGGTTAATTAAGTATAATATCATGAAAAAATCATAATTTAAATATTTCATACCCCCTCTTTGAGTTTAAATACATATCAATATATACTTACATGCCTATAGCCTAGAATGGAGGTTGGTCTCAATCAAGGGTAAAGTGAAGTCTTTTAAGCTCAAGTGGAGAATGTAAGAAGATGTAATGATCATAATGGAGTGATAAAAGAGACAAATAAATATTTATATTCACTTGTGATGTTAAAACCCACCTTGAAAACCTACAACCAAGGGAAAACATGCATCTACATCTCGGGGTATTAGAAGTTGATCTAAGTCAGGGGTAAGGGAGGTTTTGAAGCTAAAATCAAGCATATAAGTAAATTAAATAATTATAATGGATTTTTAAGAAGAAAAAAAAAAGGTATTTAATACATTTTGAGGTCAAAACATACCTTGACAACCTACAGGCCTATAGGTAGGTATCTCAATCCTAACGAGAGAGTGAGATCATAGTCATGTTATGGGAACCTACAAGAGGCTTGGGATAATAGGTGAGTGAAGTGGAATATTTTTCATATGAAATGTATAAATTAAAACCTATAACCTAAATTTATATGAATATTATTCAAACCTAATGTGCTACAAGGCATTTCTCAATCCTAGCAGATAGGGACAAGGGTTAAAGGTGAAGGACTAGCCTAGTGCTAAGCATGGAGACTAAGATGAGAGGGGTTTAAAATAATGAATAATGTTTCATTAAAATAAATTTAAATTATTACCATGCTTAAAACAATTTTTAATTCTTGAAATATCTTTTCACCATGAAAAACATGTCTCAGTTCGTACAGGTAGGTTTAGATGCCTTAGAACAAAGAAGAACAAGGGGTTTCTACTAACAAAGGAGCACAAGATTGTTCCTAGAGATCCATGATATTTAAATAAATATGAGAAAAAAAATTATTAGAATTTTATCATGTAAATTTCATGGAATTAGTAGCTATGGGAAATTTTGAATAAAAACATGCAGAAAATAGGGTTTTTGACCCCTTTTTAAGGAAATTGAGCTGGTTAGACCCCTTAGACAAATTATCTAAGAAAAAAATCGTATAAGTGGTCATAAGGAAATTTTTGAGCCAAAAAATATTCACTTTTCTCATCCAGGTAGGCATAATATCCTATGTTTTGTCTTAGAGGTAGGTCAGTCCTTTCATGCACAAGAATGGTAGTTTTGGTAAAAGTAAAAAATGGAGGGCTTGTGCTATTTTTAATTAGTCACAGATATTTTTAAAATTTGAGAACACATTAAATAACATAAAATAACATATTAGATAGTTGGAATTCTAAGGAGATAGTCTAAATAAGTAGGTCTGCAAGCAAACCTAGTATAAAACCATGCAAACCCAAACCCAAATGAGAGGTCACTTTAAGTTATAACCTTCTCCAAGCACTATTATTTTTGTATGATAATTATGGGGTTAAAATATTATGTTTTAATTCTGAATTAATGTATTAAAGGTGATAATTATGGTATTTTGGTTCACAAAGTGATAACAAGCTTGTTGGTAAGGCATAACTCTTGTTCCAAACTAGGGGTCATTCCCCTTTGTGGCATTTGGTGATCCATTATAGGTATTATAAATTATATATGGGGTGTATAAGGAGATTTTACAACCTTTTTTTGGAAAAATAACTCCATAAGAAGCTATTTTTGGCCTTAAGAGTGCTTAGACCCTCATAAGAAGCATAGAAATGACTCGAAGGTCAGCTTTGGACAATCATACCTTCCATAATATTTTTCATGGGAAACTAATACATTTTGATATGATAGGTAATATCCTTAAATATCCATCAATGGAATTTATAAAGGGTTTCAATTTTTTACCTTTATGAATAAAGGTTAAGAGTCCAGGCCACTCAAAACCCTTGTAATACCCTTATAAAGACCCAATTGGAGAAATGAAGCAAATGAGATAAAAAAATTCAGGGTAATTTCCATGAAACCACATTTATTTTATATAATACTCTCATAGGATCATACACATGTGATTTTATTGTATGAAACTATATGGATCAGAGGGAAGGGATTATTTTGAACATTTTGAGTGGTATGCATGATACATGAGGAATTAGGAGATGAAAAAAAATTTGGGAGGAATATATACACTTGAGATAACTCCAAAAATTCACATAATCTCATTAATAATCCTCTAAGTGTCCCAACTAGGTCCTCACTTTTAGCCAATCCAGTGAGCCAACTAGTGAACACTTAGGGAAAGTGGTGAAAAGCAATTAGGGAAGCATTTTAAAGGTTTTTTATTCAAAGCTAATGATATGAGAATATTTTAAAAGTTTAATTACCTATTTTTCATGGATCATTTTTTATTTTTTATGAGTTTTTAATTTCAAGTGGAGAAGGTGCATGGAAAAGAGCCTTTTTGAGACTGCTAGGAATGATTTTGCATGTCTAGAAGAATAGGGATGGTCAAGGATCAATCCAATACATGTGGGGACTTTTTTTTAACACATATTACTTATAAAAACCATCATACCTAACCATATATAGTGATAAATTCATTTTTGGAAGGAAAATCTTGAGGATAATTTCTTATGCTAAAATTGTAGGTTTTGTGCCACTTTTCACTATCCTTATGACTTTTTTTGAACAAGTATACCTCTATGACATGGAATATATCACCCCACATATATTTCACATGAAATTTTAATTTATTCTCTCATATTGACACATTTCCAAGTGACTCTTGGGCTTCCCTTCTCTCTATCTTCCCATTTCTTCTATAAATTTTGGCCTTTTGGCATTATAATAGATCTCTCTACCTAGGTACGGCAAAGCCCTAATAAAATTTTACCTTAAATAAATAATTAAAAGTGTTTAACCTCATTAAAATATTGAATTAAGTGTACATTCTTGGTATTAGTCTTGTGTAAGTGTAATTTCCTTTACCTTCACATGTTGATTCCATTTGTACCTAGTGTATTGTGATTTCCTTATTTCAAGTCAACAAGAAGTGTCTGAAGAGAATGCAGGTGTAAGTAAGTATGCTACTCAATATAGTGTCTTAAAATTTCTATCTTTTAGTTCCTCCTATTCTATGTCATCTCCAAGACCCCATGTTGAAACACTGATGTGAGAGGGAAGATTGATGTTGAATGAAGTGTATGTGTTATTTGTCCTTAGTTTCAAGTGTATGTTAAAGGTATGAGTAGAGAAAATATTTTAGTGCATCACCTCTAGTATAATAGGTTTAATTTTAGTTGTTCTAACCCTTTTCATTCCCCCCAAGTTGTTAGTAGTAGGAATATGAGCTTAAATGATGCATCAGGGGGAACTAGCCCCTAATCTAGAGATCCACCCCCAATAGGGATACCCACAGCCTTGGGGTGGTTCCATTATGTCACTTGAGTGAGGAGAAGATTTTCCCATCTCCTCATGGGGTGAAATCAAGTGACAATAGATTTTTACATGCTCGGTAGGACTATTGAGTCCATTTCTTGAGGATTTTTGGTGTTCTCCTTAAGACATCAGCCTTTAAAGGCAATTCTAATAAACATCAATGATGACTTCACATACATATCTACTATTTGAGCGGACCACACATACCAATTGAAGTTTTTTTCTTGTTCCATACTCTTTTTTGAAGTGATTCATGGAGATTTGTCAGTTTGAGCTTATTTTAACACAAGTTGAGGAGTTATTTCTAGCTTTGCCTTTTCCTCTTGATTATGAGCAAGTTATTGTCTTGCCTTGTCATGATCTTCATCAAGCATATGCTACCAATGACCAAACCTATCAGTTTTTTCTCTATATATCCCACCTAGCTCTCCTCCAATCCTTTCCATTTCTAGTTTTAAAAGAACTCTCCTTGGTTACCAGGAATACATGCTAGACATTAACACTAGACATGGTTGTGGTGAAGTCATACCTAGTGTTTGTATTTAGAGTGTAAATAATGCCTTAGAACAAATCAAAAAGGAGTGAATACCTATAGAGGGGGATAATTTGCCAAATATTACCTATGAAATTCTTGATGTGTGTGGTTTGATCTTTAATCTAGAGGAGAGATTAAGAGTTTATGAATAAATCCCATCTTGGTAACTTCAAAATTCCCCACATTCACCTTCAAGTGTGTCATCCTTACCTCTGCAAAATTATATTCCAACCATGTTTCCTAATACCCCAAACCCCTCATCTACTTCCCCAAGTTTCCCTTCTTAGAAATCCATCCAAGAAATCAGCCCAAGGGAGAAGAACATCATGGTTGAGCAAGTTCATTTGTTGGGAGAGGATTTTGAGAGGGAGAAATTTAACTTTAAAGCTCATCTTGAAAGGGAGTTTGAATTGGCCAATCAAGCCTTGAGGCAGTCCATCATGGCAAAAGAAGGTAAACTATCGAAACCCACTTCTCTAACTTATAATCAAAGTGCCAATCCCAAGGAAACTACAAGTTTCCTAGACATATATTTCACCCCTTCATCAGCCTCTCAATCACATGAAGCTATTCTTATATATGAATTATAATCTAAACAACTAATTCTTCCCATGAATGTGGGATAAATAAAAACACTCACAAGATGGCTTATAAAGCATATGCATCCATAGTAACTACTAAACTAACAAAGTAAAGAGAAGAGATATCATAGGTTCATAACATCCCTTCCCTCTTAGAAAAAGCTTTGTCCTCAAAGATTCAGATATGGGAATTGGCATTGAATTTAAAATAGTGATTCCCATGTTGCATCCTTTGGTTTCATTCTATGCCACTAAATTAAAACCTCGATGATGGAATGGGAGAAAAGTTAGCATGTGCACCTATCCAAGATTGCCTCTAGCTCAAGAAGAATGGATCCTTCATTATCAAGTTTGGGTAAAATAGTATGCACTCTGGTTTTTGTGCCAAGAACTTTATTCAAACAAGAGACATGAAATATGGGGTGAACTCAAGAATAAGGTGGGAGCTCTAACTTATAAGCAACCATCCCAATCTTTTGAAGAACCTTATAGGGCCCATAGAACTTGGGTGTTATCTTATGATGCCCTTTGAGTTTTAAGGAGGACTACTTGTAGGGATGAAGGTGAATAAAAACCATATCACCTACTTAAAAAGTGTGCTTATAATGGTGTTGATCAACCTATTGTTTCATTCAATTTTGTGCCATATGAATATTTTCTCATAGGGTACTGAGGATTTGATCCTAGGTTTAGAGGATTGTGTCAACCTCTTGAACTGATGAACTATTAGGGTTGTATGGAAGGAGCACTGGTGGTGCTTGACCATAGACTACTTCATATGGATTCATTTTTGTTGAAGTGTGATAAGAGGTATTGTACCACAATTTGGTGAGAGGGAACCACTTTTCCCACTAATGTTGTTCTAAGGTGAAGCAATAGAGGAAAGTTTCTAAGCATTTGTTAATAATTTTAGACTGGCTATCCATTTGTGGATGATATCCAGAACTCATCTTCAACTAAGTGTAGATATATCAAAATAGTTATGTCCAAAAATGGCTAGTTAAAGTTACATCATGATCTGAGATAATGGATGAAGGCATGTCATAAATATAGAAAATCTAGTTGAAGAAAATTTATACAATTATGGAGGTAGTATAAGGGTGGCTGAGGGCACAAAAATGACTATATTTAGAGAGGTGATCAACCATAAATAAGATCATAATTTTCCCTCTAGATTTAGGCAGCCCTTCAATGAAATTCATATAAATATCTATCCCTAGTAGGGATGGGCAACGGTTTTAGAAACCCAAGGATGAGTGTTGTTTCACCCTTGTTATGTTGGTAGGTATCACATTCAACCACCATCTATTGAATTTATTTTTTCATTCTCTTACAAAATAATTTGTGTTATGTCTACTCATAATTTTTTAGAAACCCTAAGTGCCCTGTAGAGGGAGAAGCATAGAGTTCATATAAGATAGCATGTTATATATCTATGTTTTGGGGAAGCACTAGATGACCCTTGTATTGTAGAGAAGCACCATCCCAAGAATAATGTGGTATATTTGAGGGGTTAGTGGCCAGCTATTGAATGATTTGAGATAATGAGGAGTCATTGACATACCCTTGTTGTACAGTATCCAACCAATGTGTAATAGGCATGGAAATAGCCAAAAGGGAAGCTTGATCCATAAATGTGTGAGATAGAGCATCAACCACAATATTATCTTTACCTTTCTTGTAAGTTATCTCATAGTAATAACCCATGAGTTTACTAACCCATTTCTATCATGATGGTGTAGAGACCCATTGTTCTAAGAAAAATTTTAGACTTTGGTGATCAATTATATTGAAAAATGATTACCCAATAGGTAGGGCCGCCACTTCTATACTACATGTAAACTGGCCATCATTTCCTTCTCATAAGTAGAAAGCACTAAATTCTTGCCAAAAAGAGTTTTTCTATTTGAAGGCAATGGGGTGTCCTTCTTGGAGGATAATAGAACCTATTCCATTGATACAAGCATCACTCTTGATAGTGAAGTGCTCGGCAAAATTTGGCATAGCTAAAATAGGTGTAGTACACAGTTTATTAAAATGCTTTAAATGTAAACTTAGCATCTTATGTCTAAGTAAAATCATCCTTTTTCATCATAGCTATCAATGAAGTTGAAATCTTCTCATAATCCTTAATAAACTTGTGATAGTATCTAGTGAGCTCCAAAAAACCATGGATACTCTTGAGTGTTTAAGGATGTGGCCAATTTGTCATAGCATATATTTTTTTAGGATCCACCTGAACCCCTTGAGCTGAAATAATATGCCCAAGATACTCCACTTCATCTTATCCAAAAGTACATTTGGACTATTTTGCATAAAGATGATGGTTAGAGAGAATTTGTAGTGTGAGCTCTAGATGTTGGAGATGCTCAGACCATGTTTTAATATAGATGAGGATATCATCGAAGTAGACCAGAATGAATTTCCATAGGTAGGGCTGAAATATTTTATTCATTAATGCTTGGAATGTTGAAGGAGCATTAGTGAAGCCAAAGGGCATAACCAAGAACTCATAGTGGTCATCATGTGTGTTAAAATCTATCTTAGGGATATCATCCTCATGAAGTTAGATCTAGTGATATCTAGAGTAGAGATCCAATTTGGAAAAAAAATGAGTGCCATGAAGCTCATTAAGAAGCTCATCAATAATAGGGATCAGGAACTTATTCTTGATTGTCAGGTGATTAAGTGCATGGAAATCAATGTAGAGATACCATGACCCATATTTTTCTAAACAAAGAGAACTAGGGAAGAATATGGGTTGGTACTAAGGTGATTAATGCCTTGTTATAGTAGGTCTCAAATGAGCATCTTGTTCTCAATATTTTTTTGAAATGGGTAGTGATAAGGCCTGATGTTAGGAGAAACACTACTCAGAAGGATCTAAACATGGTGGTCCTCTAGCCATGAAGGTGGTAATCCCATTATTTTAGTAAAGACATGTGCATATCATTGTAGAATGGTTTGTAGGTCAAAAGGAGTAGTGGAGACTATTGATGATTGCATTTGAATGGAATGGAGTTGAGTAATGATGCCATGTGAATTCTCCTTAATAAGGTTTTCCATATAATGTGAACTTATGATGCTGAGAGATTTGGGTTGTAATCCTTTAAATGTGTTTTTTTTTCCTATTATCTAAAAATTACATCCAAATTTTAGCAAAATCCCATAAGATGGGTCCAAGTGTGCATAACCACTGGGCTCCCAAAACAACATCACATCTACCTAAGGATAAGTAAAATATGTTGGATTTCAAGTTATAATCTCTAATAGAGATATGCACATTGTGAAACTTCCCTTTCTAAGGTAATGTTCCCCCATTAGCAATCATGACTTTAAAGTTGGAGCATGGATGGATAAAATAATCAACTTTTTTAGTGATCTAAGGGTTAATGAAGTTATGATGATACTTGAATAAATGAGTATTATGAGAGGAAGCTTCTAGAAGTAACCCTTGACCCACATGGTTTATGGGGTAGTGACTCTAGCTAAGGCATAGAGAGAGATCTTTGGTTGGTCTTCTTAAGAAGCAAGTTCCATAATCAACTGAGCTTCTCCTAGATCATCTATTGTATCCTGAATATCTTCCCATTCTTTAGGTTTAGGTGGATATTTCACATCCAATAGGTAGAGATTTTGCTCAACACATTGATGTCCCTAAGTGAATTTATCATCATAGTTATAAAATATTCCTTTTTCTCTATGAGCTTTCATCTCTGCTTCAGTCAAATACTTGATAAGATTGGTTATAGGGGTGGAATTGTTTGAGAGCATTATGGAGCTATATTTTTGAATAGAACAAAATTAAATTTGAATAATTATTAAGTTGTGATCTTGTCCTCTACCAACTTAGCCAAACCTAAGGCTTCCATCATTATGTTACATCAAAAAAAATTGACCTCAGATCAAATTGCATCCTTTAGTCTACTAACAAAGCAACTTCTAAAGATTTCATCAGACAATCCCTCTATGTGATTGGCTAGATTTTCATATTTGGTTTGATATTATTTCACTATTCTTATTTGATAAAGTTTAGTGAGTACTCTAGGTCCAAACCATTGCCAAACAAGAGTACAAAAATTGGTCCATATGGGCTCATTATGAGCCTTAGTACACTAATGATACCATTGAAGGGATTCAAGTTCCAAGTGAAAGGATGCAAGTGAAACCTTGTTGGCATCAAAAGTATTATGCAAACTAAAATATTGTTCTACCTGATAGATCCATCTAGTTAGATCTGTACCATTAAATCAAGTAAAATTAAGCTTTGGTCCATAATAATTATTGGAAGAAGAAAATGCAGTGTCTAAAAAAGACTTTAGATGTCGTCTATTGTTCATGGTGGTATGTTGAATATTGAGGCCAAAAAAATTTTCATCAAGATCTTTGATGTTGGACTTGAGGGTGGTAATTTCATCCTCCATGTTTTTTGCTCCTGTTCAAGTTACGACCATGACCCGAATAACAATTTTTTTTTGGAAATGGATAGGAAAACTAGAGTTAAGACATGTTTAGTAAGGAAGGTTTTAAATTTGAGAGAAAAATGAAGGGGTAAAGGGGCTTTTAATAAATATTTTTCTTAGTAGGAGTATAAGTGATGAAGACAAGGGCAATTTGAGGAGTGAAATTAAAAAATTAAAAAATTGGTCAAAGAGAGATAAAGGAGTAGAAAGAGATGATGAACATAGTGGAAAAATTTAGGCCAATGGATAAAAATAGAAAAAGTTATGACAAAACCCAAAAAATGGTAAAATTGTAATTTTTGAGAATTAGGAGTGGAATTGGGATATGGGAACTCAAAGAAGAAAATATAGGGAATGAAATTTTAGGTGTCTGGATAAATTTTGAGGATAAAAAGGGCTACAGATGAAAAGATATTGTAAAAAAATGAAAAAAACATTCCTAGTTTTCTAGTTTTTTGTCTGGCAAGAAGTCCTCTAGAAGTCTACTAGGACTCTACAGATAGTTTGTAGATTCTAAATTCTATCAATTATCTACCTATAAGTCCTCTGATAGTCTATGGATACTATTCTAATTGATTATTTTGAGTCTACTAGAAATATTTAAAAATTAATAGAAATGGGCCCCAAGTTTCAATGGTTGCCTAAGGGTTTTTAAAATTTCACTCTAGCCACCAATGTCATCTATGTGAGTACCACTCTCTAGAAATTTTTTGGCCATGAATTTATCTCTTTGTGATAGGTCTTATTTTTCCTCATAGATGGGAACTACTTAATCATCAAGGGGCCATTGCCTATTTCACTGGCAGGTCCTCTCAATCGGCCAGCTACTTTGGGGTTCTTATGATACTCCTCACAATGAGTTTAAGGGATTTCATCCAAGCACTTTTCATAGTTATGTGATCAGGTTTTTACCCTAATTTGAAATAGATTATTATGTTACAAGAAAATATTGAAATAAATTATGTAGCAAAATAGAGTTATTTTTGAAAAAGTATTATGTAGAAAAATAGAGTGAATACTTTTTAGAAAAAAAATTGGCCCTCAAAATCACTCTGATACCATTTGAGAGGATCCTCCTATCACAATTCAATAAAAATGCATGAAATAACAAAATTACAAAATGAATAGAAGCATTGAATAGATTGATATTGATCACAAACCACTTCGAGGGGGAAACCTCCTTTGAGTAAGCTCAATACAAATAATTCATGAATGCCTTAAATGGCCTCAGCACTTATATATGAATTATAATCTAAGCAAATACCAATTCCCATGAATGTGGGATAAGAAAAAATTCTCATGGGATGAATTACAAAGCATATGCTTTCATAGCAACTCCTAAACTAATAATGTAAAGAGAAGAGATATCAGGGGTTCATAACATTACATAACTTCATTACCTTTTTACACATTTTAGTTGAAACTATAATAAAGTCACCAATGGTAATGATTCATAACTCATGGTTATTAATAAGGCCTACCATGTTGTAACATAGTCATAGTACAAAACCATGTAAATATTGGATATACTTAGACTTTGCATAATGGTCTCACTTAATGGCTTAAGGCATCATCCTAATAAGTTATAAAACACCTTGAATAACTTGAATAATTTTCCACCATGGGGATAGGGTGCCATATGCTCTTTTATCATATCTCTCACCCAAAACAAACCTATAAGGTTGTGGAAATAATGAGGGTGTACCTTATGTAAATTCATGTTAATCGAATTAAAAAATAACAAATAAACAAACTCATTGAAATGTGTGTTAAAAATAATATAAAATAGGCACATTGACAACATAAAAGGAAAATTTTAAATTGACTTAAATTTTGGGCATTTTCCTGTGGAAGGATTTTGGTTGAATCCAAATTTTCAAAATTAATTTCCAAGAGTTTATTTCAAAATATTGTATGATATAAAATCAATAATTCAACCCAAACTGATGATTCCATATAGTATAAAGTTCAAAATAGATAAGTATATAAATTTAAGATTTTTATTATTCAATTGAAAATCTTATAACTACTAACCATGTATAATTAATGGTATTTAATAACAATAAGAGCCAATTGATTGATACTTTAACATGTATTTAACATTATAGTATATTTAAAATGCCTCTTAGCATTGTATATTTTTCAATGTTGCTTTGAAGATTGAAAATAATGATAAGCAAATAATTACTATGTCAAGATGAGTTATTGGAGCTAGATTCTACACCACATGTTATAAATAAACAAATAAATTATATTCAAAAATGTTTGTATTTAAAAAATACTAATCGGCCAATTTTGACCATAACATTGTATTGATAATATATAAATCTAAGATATATTTCCAACATTACATGCATCCTATAATAAATATACTAGGACATCAAGTGCATCATTCTTATACAATAAGGGGATATACATCCTATAATTAATATACGAGGATATTGAGTGCATCATTATTATAAAATATGGGAATTTTTATAAATAATTGTAAGAAAACATTAGTATATTACCTACAACTTTAATGTCAACATAAATTTTATCTCTCGTATAATGAGAATTTTCATTTAACACTAACATAAAATATAATCCAATAACCTTACACATAAATGGCTTAGGTATAAAAATGGTGTGCATTCCATATAACCTTTGAATAAATAACAACATAAATATATGATAACTAAGATCAAATATAGATAATTAATTATAATCAAAATAAGATATAGATAATTGAATGAGAAAGGGTGTAGCATGCAATGATTGTGCATTCATGTCAAGAAATTAATTTTTATATTTTTTAAAATATATTTTCTTATAATTTAAATCTATTTTTCAATGAAGATTGTTTGTTGCATGTAAGTTTTCACCCTTTGTATGTCTATTGTATAATGACATAATAGTGGAAATTAACAAGATTCATATAACAACTATGTCAATTGGTGTAAGTAATATATCATACTTATCAAATGTTTCTCTAAAGTTTTAAGTCATATAAGGGCATCTATATTGATTAGTTGGTAATTGAAAACATTTTATGTCACATTTTACCAATTTATTTAAGTGTTAAAAAAATGTCTATATAAATCTTGAAAACTCAAACTATGTTAACGAAGTATCAATAGCTTATATATTAGAATTCTATTAAACTAACTTTACCATAACAACAAAATTTAATTTTAATGTGTTGTCTTGGCTATCGAAGAATATATTTTTTTAATACTCTTTCCTAAACTATTTTTTATAAACCATAAAATAAATAAATTGGTGGATGTTCAATAATCAATTATTAACCATTAACTAGCAAACTAATCACATCAATAAAACTTCATTCTCCAAGAAAATTTCCTCTTATTAAAGCTATAGTTTGGTCATTCAATATATTGTTCCTGTGGTTCCTATTGGGAATTTTATTTCTTTATAAATTTTATGTTCGAGATAATGGCCCCCAAAATTATCCATTCCTTGTCATTACTTATGGAATTGATATGTACACAATATAGTTCATTTTTATAATGAAATCTATAGTTATGATTTTAAGTAATTACATTTAGAAATATATTTAATTTATTTGAATAATAAAAAAAATTATGGCCATGTATAAATTGAGATAAAATTGTGTTCATCCAATCATGTCATATATGATACCATTATTTCTCTCATTCATGTGGACCTCTAAAAATATTTTAGGTAATAAAAGGTAAAATTTATTTTTAGGTTACAACAAAGTCAAAAATTGACCCATTTGGAAGCTCAAAGGGATTACATCTTATGTATCTATCATAATCCCCAAAATTCAAGGTAACAAAAATCTTGAATTATAGGGTTATTCTTGCATATTCCAACAATAATCCAATTAACTAACGAGATTATATGATAGCTACAACCATATATATAGATGCTTATATGCATACTATAATAATAATTCCAAGTGAACACTTATGTCATGAGATATCTATAATTAAGCAAATATATTAGATATGGAAACACTTTAAACAACTTAGATTTAGTACAAGGAATTACATTCATCACATCAAGGAGTCTTTACTTCCAATGTTATATTTAACCATAATACATTAATTCCTTAAGATATGGTTCAAAATAAATGCTTAAAATAACATTCACATACTTAAAGACTTCAAAAATGATAATTCAAACAATTTATAATTTTGAACACCATGTTAGTATTTTAAACAAAAAACATTGTTATTTTAACTTGTGATCATTAGGCAAGTGAACTTCAGCCCAAAGCCCAAGCATATGAAAAGTTCACTTATTGATCCAATATTAATTTCTACAACTATCATTTCAATTAACCACTTAACATATTTGATTATGGATCAATGGTGCGAGTCTATCATGCCCCCTGAATAATTGCCATCATCTAAATGATAGTGGTTTATATCTTAATGGGTTTCTATAGCTTGAGTATCCATTTACATAACCTTTTTATACATATTCAACCCATTAAATTTATATTATTGAATTAACATAATATAAATAATCTATTATTTAAATTCTTTAACCATTACTTTTGTATCCTTATAAAGGAAAAATGCAATACAAAAAACCATTAGGGCTAAAAAGATGTTCGTCAACTTTTTATCTAATTTCAACGTGATTGACCCTAAATAGGTACATAATTAATACATAAATATAATAAAAACATTAAAGGAGTAATAACCTTTTAAACATAAGAACATTAAGTTGTCCTTTTATTCATTTTGTAACAATTATGCAAGTTGAGTGTTGGTGATTCCACATTGGGATAACTTTATGTCCAATAGCACTTACATGTTCTAAATAACCATAAATTTATCGATTCATGTTTATAAGTTATCAAATCATTTTACCTCAAGTTACTAAACCTTATGTGAATAAAAATAAACAATCATTTTAACATACTACCCATGACATATATATAATGAGGTGAATAATGTAAATCCAGTTGACTAATCGACCTAGTCCTTACCAAGTGAAAACTCAAAATCTCTTCAAAAAACCATTAAACATAGGCTCATTATTCATTTATACTATCATGGATGGACGTTATTAAAAATTACCATGTCCCCTACAGATGATCTTTATGTATATACAACTCGACTAATGAATGAATAAGATTAACTTTACAGACTAAGTAAAGAAGTTGTTTCTATTAGTAAATACTTACTTAACCATCAATCCATTAATGCAAAATAAGACTACAATGATTTTTATAAGATAAGCTAAGTGACCCATCAGATTCAGGATGAGTAATATTGTATTACTCATCTTGAATACCTTAGTTCTAAATGATTATAAACATTGATCTATGATGCGTAAAATCAGTTCAAACTTATAGAGGTTATACCTTCTGATCCGTAACTCTATTTGAGCTCTCCTTCATACCAAAATGACCATATCAAAAAAAAAATTACAGCCATAACTCACCCCATCTAGTTATGGACATATTCAATATTTTTTAGAGGCCATATGTGACCATATAAGGGTCTAAAAATGCATTTTAGTATATTTTTTAGTTTTTTATATTTTTATAAATAGTATATTTATGTAACTAGATGTGAAATTTAGTTGAAATTTGTTTGATAGGTTAATTTTATTTTATAGAATGTTTTTTTATATTTTAGGGTTTTTTGCATGTGAAACTTACTAAAAATAGATATTCAAGTTTTTTTATTTTTTAGAGTTTCAAATTTTGCATGTCAATTCCAATTCTGAGTTGAGGTTTATTTATGCATGTGTATTTAATTATTTTATTAATTCAATACAATCAATGCAAATTATTATTTCATAAATTTTGGGCCTATTGATTTATTTACCTTGATAGTATTTAGATTAATTAATCTAATCCCAATATAATAGAAGATTGTATGTCACAATGAGGATGTAATCTCTTAAAAGTGGTATTTGGATACTAAGAATGTTTCTTGATATAGCCTATTCCTAGCTTATCCTTATACCTATGTTATATATTTTATCACACTTTTCCAGCCATTGTGCAAACCACATACATATTTTTTTCAGCTCAAACATAGTCCCAAAACTACATTCCTAGATCCTAACCCATTATGCCCAATAGCCTATCAACTAGACATTAGCATCACATTAAAGACACTAGATCTACATGGTACTAGTCTCCCCAACTTGGTGTTAGTGTCCCTTAATCTAAATATATTGAATGGATATATTTTTAGACATGTGCCCCTCCTAAGGTTGGCCTAATTACATTTTATTATTTTCATAAGCTACGGATCACTATAAATATAAAATTATTAGACCTATATCCACTAGATGGAAAATAAATGAAAAAAGCCTATTCAAATAAGGATAAAATTGAACAAAATCAAGGTAATTGATCTTTATTTTTCCTTAATTTTGCATAATACCATCTATAGCTTCCCTCAGCCTAGATTTCAAATATTTAAAATTTTGAGCACTCTCAAGGCATTCAAGACCACTATCATCATAGCATTCACTTGCACTTACACCAAGCACTAGGTGGGAAAACTACATCAGGATTGATTCCTCCTCAGAGTATTGGTATGTAGGCAACTCTCTTCATAGCAAGGTGTTGAGGATGTCCAACCTATCCTACTAATGAACACTCATTTTTATTTCATGCCATACTTGTAAGGAGGATTAGAGTTTGCATACTAAATATGATATTCCATGCACAATATAGAGTTCTAGATTTTGTGCATGTAGAAATAGAACCTAGAGACATAGACATAAGTGCTCCTAGAAAATAGGAATAATCTTATAAATAGGACACTAGAACCATTTTCAAGACACTAAAGAATTATGGTGCTACTGTCCAGGTGGGGTGTTATTGTCTAGTGAAGAATTAGAGCTTGGGACCCTATTGATGACATTTAGACCTACCTATAACCTAGTTTTTAGAACCTAGATCTTTTGTGATACCCATTTTCTAGATAATTCTCTATTTGCACATATTTATCACTATTTTTAAAAAGTCAAAATAAGTCAAAATCTATAACAAATCAGTGGTTATTTATTGCATATTCTTTCACTAATTTATACAACTTATCCCTTTAAGCTAACTTAGGATTTATATTAGTAAAACCCTAAAAGGTTAAAACATTTGGTGAACCTAACTTACTTTGAATATTACTTAAAACCCTAGTTTTACATAGAATTTACCTTCTCCCATTTTTTCTTTCACTAAATTAGGGTTACAAACTTCTATTTTTCTAATTTTTTGGTGTAACCTAGCTCATTTAATCATTCCCACATTGGGGTTTCATTTATTTAATGTAATTTAATTTTTTTAAATCAACCCTAACCCTAAATAACCCTAGCGTTTAAATTTTTAGATATCAAATTTAAGATATATATATGTATATATATATATATGTATATATATATATATATGTATATATATATATATATATATGTATATATATATATATATATATATATATATGTATATATATATATAACCCTATGTGTGTGTATATATATATATTATATAGTATATATATATATATATCATATATATATATATATGTATATATATATGTATGTGTATATATATATGTATATAGTATATATCATATGTATATATATATATATGTATATATTTGTTTTTCATACAATTAAGATCATAATGATAGAAGAAATTAATCATTTTTTTATTATAAAATCTAATACTTTCCTTTACATGAGTGTTCCCTTTAATTTAGAATGAATATCAGAAAAGACATAAACATATGTATCAATTGCAATATGTGTCATATTTCATAGCATGCTATCTTTCTCCTATGTTTAATTCCATTACCAAGCAAACCTATACACACATAGAAGATTTAGCACATAAGCTAACAACTATGTTTCAAGTTTTAATGTCATATCTTATGTACAGGAAAGAATATCCTTCTCCTCCTCATCTTCATGAGGGTGATAGCTACTTTCCCTCTAATCAAGTCCATACTATCACCACTCCATGATATTAAGTATCCTATAATAATTTCACTAATACCCATACTCAACCTATTCACACATCTTCCCTATAGGGTGTGTACCTACATGTTCAATTAAAAGCAGCTAAGGTTTACACTTGTGAGACTCTATGTGATCAAATTATTAGTATGAGAAAGATAATTTCAGGTTTATAAAATTAGAATAAACTATTACATGAACATATTATAACATTGGAAAATCAATTTACAAGACAAAGGCCTCTAGGGCACAATAGTGTAAATCATGTATATGCATCTTCACCTAGTCAATTTGTGGAAAATAATGTTACATGTCCAAATCATAAATGACAACAAATTACATCTAAAACTATTCATTTAAAAGGTATTCAAAGGTCAAATAAGAGTTAAAGTGAGGTACTAAGGGAATTGATTAAAGATAAGTTGATCAACCTACCTCCTCTACACCCAATGAAGAGATCCAGATATTTTTGTGCATATCATAAAATGTATGGGCACTACACCAATTCATGTTTAGCATTGAAAAATAAAATTCAATATATAATGGATATAGATGACTCACATAAAAACACATCATCTACACAAGATACAATGGCACATCTAAAAATTCAAAGAGGGTCAAATTTAGAAACAATACAAAAATGGTTACCAAAGCATAACTCAAAACAACAAAAGGTTCCAAAAGCATAATCAAAATAAGAAATGGTACAATAAGCACAAGTCAAGTAAGTAAAATATGTAAAGTTACCTCTCCAAAATGAGGTTCAATTTTCAAAGTAGTATGGGTTTGGTCATAAGTATCTATAATAGTTTGATTATCATGGTCAAGTTTTGGGTAAGTAGGCACAAGACATCACTTATCCTATTCTAGCAGTTGATAATATTGGTCAACAAGGTTTAGGATTTATTGAACATCCTAAGGAACATTAGTCATAGATATAATTTATTAAGTCAAAACATCTAGATACATAAGAAATGTTATAGAAAGAACAAGATCTTAAGTTACAAATTCAAAATCATGCTACAAAAACAAGCATTATCAAAATAGGATTTCTATCAAAAGAGCCTACATAACACCATATATCTACAATAACCATAGTTCAAAGGGTAAAATCACAATCAATATTCCAATTCACAATTTAGAAATGTCAACACCATATTATAAGGTAATTTCCTCTAGCATTTTAGGTTATCATGATTCTAATGTTGAATAATATAATGATTTTGATGATGAATAATATTCATATTCCTACTACAATAATATTAAACTAGAGCATAGCCATCACACTACATGAGAGATTACCATTCCTATTTTTGACATAGGCCATAGTGATAGTGAGTCTCCTATGAGACTCATCGATTAGTATGGTTCATACCCTCTTGTACATACTTTCTTCTCTCTTACTCTTTATACATAGTTTATTTTCAATTGATTGTACATATCTTATATCTAGAAAATAAAAAAACAATATAACATGCCAAAACACAAAAACATTCAAATAGTACTTAGAAAACACAAAATTTGTAGATTATATGCATTGCTATGTTTACATTTATTTTACTTGTTAGATATTACATATGCTAGTTATCTTAGTATAGTCAGTCTTATCATACATATGTCATTCACTTATTCTTATCAAGTGCTTGTAGATTACATATAGGAATCTAGTTTACTACATTGATCTAAACTTTCTATCATCTACCCATCGGGGGCATATACACTAAATAGGAATATTCATCTGATACATCTACCCACTCGGGGGGTATCTCATACATAGTTTCTACTACCAAGTTTTATCCTTCCATTTTATATATTCTATTTTATGCATTGATATGTCATGATATTGATCATTACTAATCAGTGCTCATATTTTTTTTAACTATCACTGGTTAGACTCAACATATGTACATCCTATCATTTACACAGATTTTTATTGCATAATTATACATTCTTTCATTTCTAGATTTCCTAGTTTAGACTTGCTTATGTTTCTTATTCTTATTATATTCAAGGTTATTTAAATATGTTATTTCTCTTTGTCTCTATGCCACTTCTATGTATGTATGCCTTGGGCATGTGCCCATTTCCTTTGTGTGTGTTTTCTTGATTGTATATATGGACATTTTAACATGTTTTTCTATGTGTCTCTAAGCTAACTTATTTTTTGCTTGTGTATGTGGACATTTGAACATGTCCTTGTATGTCATCATTCCTATATTTAGTGGCATGTGCCCATGTCACTTGTATTATGGCCCCTTGGCCTAATTTTGTGTGCCTCATGTGTTTTATATGTATGCTTTCTTGTATGCATCTTCACCATAACACTTGTCTTTATTTGTTACACACACCAATTTTTGATGCCATGAGGGACCTCATACATCTTCCCTTCCTACTTGGGTGTCGTGATGGACATCATGCCCCATCCCCCTAGGTAGATACTCATATTTATTATTATACACATTGATTACATCTATCTTGACATAGTTGTGTAATGATAGATTAAAACATACATATCACAATACATACTTATGCTCAAATTATTTTACATTATGATGTTATGTTTGCACATTATATTGGAATATCACACAGTTATCATATATGCTCTAGCTAACACATTTTTTATATTTATTTTCTTTTGAGGATAGTTCTTACATAAGTTCCAAAACTACCCTCAAAAGAGGGGGAATTAATAAGGGTTTATCACATATATCAAGATCCTACATTGTTATTCACAGATCATTTTTAGTATACAATCTCAATTTTAAAATCAAATATGAGAAAATAAGAACTCAAAAATTAGTTTAGATCACCCAAATTTTAGATCAAATAGACATTAGTGCCTAGATTGGGACACAAGTGCCATAGGGTGTTATTGTCCACTACATGATACTACTATCCAATAGCCCTAGCTTTAGGGTTTATTTTTATGTAGGAAACTTTCTTCACAGTGGGGTGTTAAGGATGTCCAACCTATCTTATTAACAAACACATATTTTTAATTCATGTCATACTTGCAAGGAGGATTAGGGTTTGCATACTAAATTAGATATTCTATGAATAATATAGAGTTCAAAATTTTGTGCATGTAGGAATAGAACCCAAAAACATAGGCACATGTACTTCCAAAAAATAGGAATAATCCCAAAGAGAGGACACTATCACCATTTTTAAGACTCTAGAGTAGCATGGCACTCCTATCCAAGTGGGGTGTTACTATATAGTGAAGAATCAAACCCTAGGACCCTATTGATGACACTTAGTCCTATCCATAACCAAATTTTTATAACTTGGATCTTCTACAATAGTCATTTTTTAGATAAGTCTCTATTTTCACATATTTATCACTATTTTTATAAAGTCAAAATAAGTCAAAATCTATAACAAATTAGTGGTTATTTATTGTATATTATTTCATTGATTTAAAAAACTCATTCCTTTAATCTAACTTAGGATTTACATTAGTAAAACCCTAAAATGTTAAAACAAATGCTACATATAGAAATTTTGAAGATGACTTTATAATTAAATTTATTAAGGCTTGAATAGATTACTAAATGTGATAGATGGTTCGTATTGGTGATGATTAACAATTTTTTACTCTTCAACATTGCAACCATATACCCTTTTTAAAACTTTTCTAGTCTATATGAACATAGAATCGATTAAATAAGTGAAATAAAATAAACTCACATTTTTTTACCATTATTTTCATGAACACATAATTCTTAACTTTCAAAAGAGATACCTTAGGTCCTATTACATATTTTAACCTATTAAACTTTTTCCATTGTCTATATGCATTCCAAACATAAACAAGTATATATCCTTCCACATTTTGAAATAAATAAACATCAATTTTTCCACATGTGATATTTCCATAGTCGACTATACAAATCCAAGTTTCACATATGAGTTTCCAACTATAAACCTGAGTTACTCTACTTATGAATTTGAATGAGATCTTTATTAAATGTAAATCAAATATCACACATTACATCCTCATTGAATTATTCAAGCATTAGGCATAGTTTATTCAAGCTTACATATGAGCTATGATAATGAGTCTTCACAATGCAAAAGTGAATTCATAAATCAATAGGAAACAAATGAATTAATTATAGAATGATAAAATAATTATCATTAGCATACTTATGTGAATTAATAGATAAATAAATGGATTGATACTTTGAAGAGGCATTCATAAATAACAAACAAAAATAATAATGTGCATTTAAGGAATACAAAGAAAGGATCCCATTCCACTGAACCAAATAGTTATAAAAATGATTCAATGTGATCATCTTTAGTACATAAATCCATACACCCTTCAGTTATTAAATAATGCTAAATTTAGAAAACTCCAAAAATAATTCACACATTTTAATAAATCTTGTATCAATTTGCAATAAGGAATCGATCATGAACCAAAAAATATTTAAATCATCTTAAATGATTGTCAACAAACTTGACTTCCTTAAGAAGATAGCAAACCATAACCATGCATTAATATACATAGTTGTATAAGAAGGTAAATTACTATGACATGTATTCATTGAATAACTTAATAACCAAATATGATTAACCAAGGGTTTGACCCAAATCAAAAACTACTATAATTAAATTGTGCTAATGTTACATATGGATATAGTTAAAAATACACATTCACTATTTAGGTCAATAGACCTTTGCTATAGTGATCTATTCATAAAATTGAGATTAAACCAGAATATCCATCTACTAGATTAATAGACATCAATTAGTTTAATAGTGACTCCTTTTCATATGTATTGATCCCATCCATTAGTGGGTCCCTACCCACCCCAACCATTGGTTGAAGAGGGGATCATGTACCAAATGGTGAACCCAAGACATACAAACAAACCTTTAAGATAGAATGTGAATGAGATCCATAAATGGGAATATGGTTTTATGTAGGAGATATAAAATAGGCTCACAAAACCAAATACATGTAGGGAGTTAGTTCTTATTTGTATACCTCGTATACTCAACCTTGCACACTAGAAAGAAAATAACAAGTAATGATAAAAAAACCGATTGTATATCATTATAGTCAAGGAAGGGTTTGGCATCAAGATTAGATCGAATGTAAAAAATGATTGAGAGGAACCTACAAAGGGTATGGTCATATCCATACTACTTTTGGATCTTATTGAACCAAGGTGAGAGGACCTATGGGGTAGCTTTCTCACATGGAGAGATTATGCAATTCAAACTCCATGGGGATTTTGGCACAAAAGACAAATATGACTAGGGCATAACCAAGTTTGCATACTTTACCCATGAAGGGTTATCATACAAAACTCATAAATGTTCTAAGTCATATACAAGATACTAAAGATAGATGGGAAAGATCTTATAATCTTCATTCTATATAATCTTCAAAAATAGGGGTTGAATAAAAGACTGCAATACTATAATTTAAAACACAAACTATAAACACATTTCAAGTATGCAATATCTTATGCATTTACAAGGAAAAAACACTTATAATATGCAAAGGGTGTATTATTTAAAGGTCAGGATAGGGTAGGACAACTTAGATGATTAAAAAGGAGGGTGGTGTGCTAGTGGTTTCCAAATAGTTAGGTATCTTGAAGTATTTCATGACAATATTCCTTAGCAAAGATGCAAAAAAAACTTCAAATTCAAGATAATGGTAAATACCAAATGATCCTTGAGAGACTAAAAGACACACTAAAACTAATCTTTCAATTTTTTATCCCTGTCAAATCCCTAAACCTAAGGTACCCTAACAATTTATTCAATAACCTATCTTGAATTAATGTAGAAAGAGTTTATAATTTAAATCTATGCTCAAAATAACAACCAGTAGTGAGCACAAACCCAACTGTCCAATTAGCAATTCTTGAAAAACATGTCATTGCACTTCATCTACAAGAAATAAAAAATAACCTCAACCATTTTCATTAACTTAAAAATAAATATTACACACGTTAGTATTTTAAAATGCTACCATAGGGACAAGCATGGTGAGATTGATCTTTTGACAAGGGAGACATAAACATGATCTCAAAGTTTGTTAATGGTTATACAGTTACAACCACCTTAGCAAGGGAAACAAAATCTACACACAACAATTGATCCTATAAAAATATCTATAAAACCTAAACTTAGATAAAATGGACACCTAAAACAATTACCAACAACAACCTTGAATATAAGAGAATCCCTCTATTTATACACTTTTAAATTTGGGACTATGGGTCAAAATTTTCAAAATTACAAAAAAAAACTTTCAAGTCCACCAAGATGCTTCTAGCTAGAAAAAATTCCCTTACCATGCCTAAAATATTCATCTATTTGTAAGAAAAATCAATGTTTTAACTATCTCTACAAAGAATGATGAATATTTACAACAAACTTTTGATTTCATGGTTGGATATGCCTTTCACATGAGCTAAAAGGAGAATATTCATGGTATAGGGTTGAACAAACTTTGACATTATGTACAACTACCTGGGGATGCTCTTGAACACTTACCTGCAAAGTTGAAAACTTATAGATAAATGCCCTCCCTCTCATGCATGCCATGAAACAACTTAATTTTACCATGATTCCCTAGGAATTTTCTAGATCCATGGCCCTTTGAATTATCTTCTTTGGAATGAACCACCTTGGACTTGAAAACTTGCAATATCTTTCTATGGAGGAGTCTGGGTAAGCACAATAATGAAAAATGTAAAAGACTTCGGTCATCTTTGACCTTTTCCTTTTTTGGATCCAACTTGCCTTTTCACATTTTTCAACTTGTATCTTTACTTCTTGCAAATCTGCCTTTTTAGGTTTCCCCCCTCATTTCCTTTTTTAATGCATAAATGCATTATTTCGCTTTTGACTTATTGGGGAAATTTTAGTGTCTTTGCTTTCTATCTCATTAAGCTTTAGCAAGTTTAATTTCAGCATGTATCACAAATAGTTTGTTAACTATTATATTTTAGAATTTTGATCCTAGTGGCAACTCCAACTTTATTTTTTGGTTTCAAGGAAGATTGGTGCCCATTATAAATATTCTGATAACTTTTAGCTTTGTATTTTATTGTTTGTAAAGCTAAAAGGACTGAAATCATCTTTTAGAAGTGACCTATCAAATAAACTTGTCTCTCTTTTAAGTATTCATCCAAGGGGAAGGGGGCAAGTTTAGAGGCCTATTAAAAGGTAGAGTTCAGTTGTTAAGGGTTATCAAGATTCTAATGATCTTGAAGTGTTTATCAACCCTCCCATTATTGAATACTATCATATCTCTCCTAGAAACTCTGAAACCTATAGTCTTGTGTACTACCTAGCTCCTTCTCAACCATCTAAATCCCCTCCCAAGTTTGATCCACCAAGTCCACCTCATTCACCCCCTCATATCCCTTTGCCATTTTTTCTTGAAACTCCCATTGAACCAATCATGAGACATAGGGATCTAGATGAGAATGAACATCCTCCATTCCATGTTCCTATATTTAGGCCTATTAATTTCAATGAAATGGAATGCTATCCTGATGAAGTCCCAAATGAAGTTAGGAAATGCCTCCCAAGTTTTTAAGGGAATAATGCAGTTAGTGGTGATCAGCACCTAAGGGATTTTCACAATATTATTGAAGATCATGATGTTAAGCATGAAGATGTGTGAATTGATATGTTTATTCACATGTTAAGGAATATTCTCATGAATGGTTCAATTCCCTTCTCATTAGATGTATCAATTCATGGGAAGTGATGCAGAATGTTTTTATAATTAAGTATGGTGCTAGCATTGATCCAAGGTTTCTCTTGGCTGAATTTGAAAACATCAAAATGAATCCTAATGAGTGTGTGTAGTACCTCAATACATGGTTTAACAAAAATATGATATGACTACCCAAAAACATCAGTCCTAGTGATATAATGTGCTTGATAAATTATTGTGATGCCTTTGACAAGAAAGATGTATGATACTTGAGGGATGAGGATCCCACTAACCTATGGTCAGCGTTCAATATGGCCATCCAAATTGAGAATAATATAAAGGCTATGGTAAATCCCATGAATAATTAGGTTGATGTAAAATTGGTCAATCTAGAAAAGACATAGTCTAAAAAGATAGCCAACCTTGAGGAGACTATTAAAACTTTGGCCTCTATTATCAAATAAATGTCATACAAGTTGGCTAGAGCTGAAAAGGAGATCCCTCATGTGTCTACTAGTCAAGAGAGGGATCCAAATCTGAATCAAGCATAAGGAAGGCCTAATTTCCACCATCGAGATAATGATAAATGGAAAAGGCCCAAACATGAAGAAAGAATAGATATAAATCAGAACATAGTGGTTGGAAAAAGTGTCTAATCTTTTAAACACCAAGGTGAATGTTCCACATTATGACATTGATATTGATTAGTGTGACAAGTGCCTCCTTCCACATCCCCTATGTGATACAACTAAACCAATTTATTTTGATACATATGAACTTGAGTATACATCATCCAATTATGAGATCTTGATGTTTAATTGTCAAAGCCCTTGAAGAAAATTGACTACCTCCACAAAATTACTGAGTGCTACTACTATTGATCAATTTTGGAGTGCAATTGAGAAGATAGTTGTCCCAACTCCTAAATTTACTTGTGATGTCAATATGGCACAAGCATATGAATTACCCATTCATGATTTTGATTTATTACACTCGATGATTAATAAATATGATGGGGGATTCCATCAGTTGAGGATAGGTAGATGTTAATTAATGTAGTAATTGCTAAAGATAAAGAGTATCACTTGAGAAGTAAATATCAGGTTGTTATTCCTCAATACACTACCCCTATAAATCCAAAGGTAAGGGATGCTAATAAGGATCCTAAGAAAACTACAGCAGTCCCTAAATCTTTCAAACCAGTGATCATTTCTTAATTTACTAAACCTAGAGGTGCTCTAGCCAAGAATAAAGTACCCATATTGACATGCTAGTATCCCTAAGGGTGTGAATGATGCTAAAACAAATCCACTTTTTAAGGCCATTGTTAAAGATTCAAATCCTTCCTAAACTACTCCACTTCAGACCTTAAGTGACTATATTCCAACTAAAGGTGTTGTCCCTCTCCTGAGAATCCACCCTTCCACCCAATACTCCTCTTCCTCAGTATAGCATATGTGATATGGCCCAAGTGTTGAGCTAGCTAAAAATCATTGTGCCACTTGTTAAATTATTAAGAATACATGAGCATAGGAAGAGTACCACTATCCTGGCTTCTTCAAGACCATATACCCTGGCCATCTCACCTATCCATTCCCACTCTTCTTTATCCTGAACATCCATTCGTCTCTCAGTGTTTTCTTCCAACTGGCAACTCCACCCAAAAAACTCCTATTTCATTCTTCTCCAAGGAATCACATTTTGGTGAGAATTCAACTATAAATGAAATTGAGTTTCCCCAAACACCATCAAAAAGTGATGAAACAATTATGAAGAGGTTGATTGATACTTCTCTATGATGTTGGTCTATTTGATGTCAGTTCCTTATGACTGGGACTGTTCACTTGTAGAAAGTCAACTAAATCAGTGGATCTTTTTTACACAATCTTTCCTTGATGATCAATAGTCTGATCTTAGGTGAATCATAACTTTTTCATGTTTAATGCATCTAGTGCATCTCTCATCACCTAACTTTCTTGAAAAAATTACACTCATCCAAGACTGTGCATGACCTCATTCAACACCCGTGTGTTATCTGTCTGTTGCTTCACTTCCCCTTTGCCAACTATGTGACAAGGCTCACCAACCCCTAAATAAATCTCTCTAAAGTCTCCAAAGACATACCCATGAAAATAGTAAACCAAGATTGTACTTTATCCAGAGAAACCTATGCTACTTCTACATGGATCTTCTAAAGTGACCATTTGTGCTATTATACCATGGAATCAGAAACCCCTGTGATAAATTCTAGTTGTTTGAGCTCAAGTCAAGGGGATTGGTAGTATGATTACCTCTTGTATAAGAAACTAAACACAATTAAACTAGAAGATAAGTATTTGAATATGTAAATGGTAGTTATGGATGCCACACTTCTTCCCACTCCTCTACACCATCTAGGGTTCACCTGTAATTCTCCTCCAACACTTCACTCTCTCTACGGTCACAACAATCAACTCAAATATAGAGTTATTATTCACCTCCACCAGTCAGTAGCAATGCCAATACACAACCGTACTCCAAATAGATCTCCCTTTCCTTGCCGCCACCTGCAAATCAACAAACCTTACTTACCATGTAGATGTCTCTACACCCTGAAGAACCCTTGTCCTTGCCTCACCAAGTCCTCATAATTCTTTAACCAGTACCCCGGTGGATCTCCTAGTAGAAATTGCACAACCTGTAACTCTCCCTGATCATACACACTCAGCACCCCTTTGAAACTAGGAGGAGCTACTCTAGCTCTCTCTTCAAGCTCAATGGCTTTCTAGCACACTTTTACAATACAGCCCATGAGATAGATCTCATGTAATTAGACTTTCTTAATTACAATAATTAGACACGCAACTCAAGACTATAAAGCCTCTTAACATGCAAACAACCAGTTTGTTAACAAATTGTTCGTCAACTCACAGTTCTAGAACTGCACAGGTGACCGACATCGGTCCCTATTTGCTTGAGGTGACCGATGTCGGCTGATCCTGACTGATGTCAGTAGCTTCCTGTCTCTCCCCTAACTGACCAACCGACACTGATGTCTCTAGCAACTCCTCATGACAGTAGCTTTTACTCCACAACCTAACAGTAATTGCTAAAGATGTATCACTTGAGAAGTAAATATCAGGTTGTTATTCATCAATACACTACCCCTATAAATCCAAAGGTAAGGGATGCTAATAAGGATCCTAAGAAAACTACAGCAGTCCCTAAATCTTCCAAACCAGTGATCATTTCTTAATTTACTAAACCTAGAGGTGCTCTAGCCAAGAATAAAGTACCCATATTGTCTAGTATCCCTAAGGGTGTGAATGATGCTAAACAAATCCACTTTTGAAGGCCATTTTTAAAGATTCAAATCCTTCCTAAACTACTCCACTTCAGACCTTAAGTGACTATATTCCCACTAAAGGTGTTGTCACCCTTCCACCCAATACTCCTCTTCCTTAGTATAGCATATGTGATATGGCCCAAGTGTTGAGCTAGCTAAAAATCATTGTGCCACTTGTTAAATTATTAAGAATACATGAGCATAGGAAGAGGGTTTTTTGAGTACTTAGATTTTGGTGAGAATTAAACTACAAATGAAATTGAGTTTCCCCAAACACCATCAAAAAGTGATGAAAATTAGAAGAGGTTGTTGATACTTCTCTGGAGGTCTATTTGGGGACTGCACTTGTAGAAAGTCAACTAAATGTGGATATTTTTTACACAACCTTGATGATCAATGGTCTGATTATTCATAATTTCATGTTTAATTCTAGTGCTTCTTATAATGTGATGCCTTTGGGTGTCCTAAATGATCTCAGAGTGAAAATAACATTAGCTTTTGGAAAGTGTTATACCATGGATTCATGATAAATTCTAGTTGTTTGACAAGTCAAGGGGTTGGTAGTACAATTGGTAGTGCATCTAGATAAGTATTTGAATATGTAAATGGTAGTTATGGACTACCCACCTAAGTGGGGGATATTTTCATGTAAATGAATTGTTAGCATGGGTGGAAGTGTATAGATGGACTTATCTTATGCCACCATTTTGCTAGATGGTAAGATGGTCAATCTTTATAGAGAGTTGAAGATGATACATGTAATTGAAGATCCAAAACATGCTCTAAATGAAGTATTATACATAGATGTTGAATTGGGAAACTTTTTTGGGAATGTTGATACTAGTGATAGCCTATAGTTATTGATGTTGAACCTAACAAAGAAGGTGCAGTTTGGAAGATGTGTTTTGATGGGGCTTGCTCCAACCTTGGAAATGGTGTTGGGGTTGTCTTTTATGTACCCAATAGTAAATGTTTTATGTTTTATTTTCATTTGTCCTTTGAGTGCATGAATAATACTAATGAGTATGAGACACTCTTCCTTGGTTTAAGGATTGCTTGAGAATATAAAATTAAAAGTTTGATTGTCAAGGGTAATTTTGAGTTAGTGGTTAAGAAAATCTGCAATGCTTATACCGCCAAGAACAAAAGATTGAAATAATATTGGAATGTTATTTGGTATTTACTTGAACTTTTTGATTCATTCAATATTTATTATCATGATATAATTTAATGAATAATTTGAAAGACTTACAGGGTTAGGTGCTTAGTTTGATATTGTAAATATGAACCCTCATTATCAATATGAGGTTGAGGTACTTATTAGGCCTTCAGTACTAGACAATGTTCATCATTGGTAGGTGTTTGATGATGATGAGTAGATTAAGAGGTTTCTAAATTATGAAGCTAAGTTCCATGATTAGCTCATAGACTTGGAATCCATGGTTCAGGTTTGTGATGGGAAAGAAACCTTGTTTGGGAAAGACATTATTTAGTTGAAGACAAACATGCTCCCAAAGGGATTGGTAAGTCTAGAAGTGTCTTTTAATGGTGCTGATAGAATCAAATCAAGAGATTCATTTATCTCAAAACACATAAATGAGTACAACTTAGGTTCTCATGAGAATCTAATAAATATTTGGTTGGCTAAGTGCAGCTGAGAAACAAGATTATATGTAGCTATGAAGGAAGTACCAGGATTATTTAGCATGGTCTTATTCTAAGCTGAAAGCTTATAGGGAAGACTTGTTTCATCACATCATCACATTATAGCTTAATAGAAATCCTTTCAGATAGAAATAGAGGCCCATTAACTTCATCTTGGCCACCAATATATGGGAATAATTAAAGAAGTTGTGGGATGGTGGAATCATTCAGCCCATCAGGTATTCATCATGGGTTGTGAATTTAGCCCCTATGAAAAATAATAATGGAAATATCCATTTATGTGTGGATTTCATAAATTTGAATAAATTTTATTTGAAAGATAATTATCCACTACCCAATATGGAAAACCTACTATAAAGTGTTATTGGATCATATATGTTGTTCACATTAGATGGATTCTCAAGGTACAACCAGGTTGTGGTGAAGGAATCTAAGAGATCCAAGACTATGTTCATTATGCCTTGGTGCACGTATGTATATATGAGGATTCTTTTTGGATTAATAAATGTTGATGTAATGTTTTAATGAGATATGGATGTCAATTTTATAGGGATAGTTAACTAATTCATTTTTGTTATCAAAATGATATTACTATGTACTTCAAGACTAGAAAAGAACATTTGGAGCATCTAGAATTTATTAGATGTAAAGAGTTTGGCATTTTTCTTAATCCAAATAAGTGCCACTTTAGAGTATAAAAGGCTAAGGTGTTGGGACATATAATTTCCAAGGATGGTGTCATGATTGACCCTAAAAGGGTCAAAGCCATTGACAAAGTGCCTATCTTATAATCCAAGAAAGGAATTCAGTCTTTCTGTTAACAAATTAACTTTGTAAGGAGGTTTGTGTCCAATTTTTTAGAGATGACTCTACCTATTAATTACATGTTAAATAAGGACCAGACCATCAAATGGGAGGATAAGGCCATGAAATCATCCAATCATCAAGGGAGCTTTAAAGTTTTTTCATATTTTGGCCAACCCTGATTACACAAATCCACTCCAGATATTCTCTTTTGCATTATACAATATTATTTTTGTTTTTCTATTATAAAATAATGAATATGATCATGAGTAACCCATAGTTTTATTTATAAAATCTATGCAAGGTATTAAACTAAACTATACTATCATGGAAAATCAAGCCTTTGCTCTCTTAAAAGCTATCAAGACATTTAGGCCTTATATTTTGAGTTCAAAGATTATTGTTTATGTCTTATATACCATGGTAAAGGACATCTTGACTCAAAATAAAGTATCTAGTAAGAGATATAGGTGGTTCAACAAGTTAAAAGAGTATGACATGGATATTTAAACCACCAAGTTAGTAAGAGGGATGGGTCTAGCCAAGCTTATGGTTGAGACTAATTTACAAGTTGTTTAGGTAAACACTACTACTTTTAATGTTGATGATTCATTGAGTCAATTTAACATATCTCCTTGGTATAGAGATATTGTTTACTAATTGAAAATTTTGAATTGTCCCCCTGACTTAGACAAAAATCAAAGAAAAACTCTCAAACTTGTCTCCCAAAAATACCACTTGATTGAGAATGGACTAGCATAGAAGAATCCAGAAGGTGTTCTCCTAAGATGTATTCTGGAAGAACAAATTATTGAACTGATTGAATACTTCCATAGTTGAGTATGTGGTGTCCATTTTATGCCTAAGGTTTCAACTCATAAAATTTTGAGATCTGGTTATTGGTGGCCATTATTGTTCAAATATGTTGCTTAGATAGTTAGAAAGTGTGACAAGTGTTAGTACTTTGCTGGGAAGATGAAAGCTTCAAGTTATCTTCCCTTACAATTTGTGATGATTGAAGGCCTTTCAGATAATGGGGAATGGATTTCATTAGAGAAATTATTGATTCATCAAGCATTAGACATAGATGGATACTAGTTGTAACTTACTACTTCACAAAATGGGTTTAATCAGTCCTTACAAAGAAAACAACGCACTAGGTAGTTATGGATTTTTTGTTAAATCAAATTACTTATACATTTGGTGTGCCTATAAAACTAATTGTAGATAATGCTATGCATTTCAAATCCAAGCCTTTAGTGGTGTTATGCAAATAATATGGGATTAAATTGAATAATTCTTCCAACTATAATCCTTAAGGGATCAGGCAAGCATAATCAAGTATCAAGAACTTGATCAAAATCATTACGTAAACATTAGAAGAAAATAAGAAGAACTGGGGTCAATAGCTAAAGTTTGCCTTATGAGATGATATGATTACATCAAAGAGAGCTATAAGGGAAATCCATTTTGATATTTTCTATGGATCTCAAGCAATTTTGCCCATGAATTTATGGTTGCCAACCTATCAACTCATGTAGCAACTAGAAGATGATGAGCAAATCAACCACTATGAGAGCAGGCTGAACCAGATTATTGAGATTGATGAAATTTGAAGACAATCTCATGAAAGACACCTTAATTTCAAGTAAAATTTGAAGAAGATATTTGATATAAAGGTAACTCTAAAAACTTTCTAATTAGGTGATCTGGTTTTACTTTGGAAATGTAGGCATGAGGAGAAAGGAAAACATGGCAAGTTTGATGCCTTGTAGATGGGTCCCTATTCCATTGACTATCAGATTGAGGAGCATACTTTCTTATTTAGAGACTTGGATGGTGAAATATTGGATTTTCCATTCAATGGAAAAATTTTGAAACTCTTCTTGATTGAGTTTGTAACCTATGTACATTACTATATAGTATATAGTTCTATCTTTCGATTGTTTATTTGCTTTATAACCCCTCTACTTTGAGCCTTTTTTATACAATTTCCTTTCATGTTTATATCACATATTCATTTATAGATCCTCTTAATCTATTTTGTCAATTCTACCATGTTTTTCTCAATATTCATGAGTGTTTGCTGAAAATTATTAAGTCTTAACTCTATAACCCAATGAATTGGCACCTAGACTTACATTTTGGGGTTATTTGCACACCCATAGGGGGTGACATCCTCAGGAGAGAGCCAATGTTAGTTCCCAAAATTAAATTAAAGTAATTGGGCCCTTGTAAATAGAAAATGCCTAAGTCCATCTTGAGTCAAGTATAAATGACTAAGTCTTTAGCTAAATTCCTGCTTTCAACTGTTCATGTCAAAGGTCAAGTTTTATGTTGAATCAGCTAAGTGATTGATTTTGTCTTTACTTAGTGTTAAATAGCCTTATTTATTTTGTGAAAAAATTTCGCATAAATATTTTGAATACTTATTTGTTTCAGACTTTTTATCCACAGTAATAAGTATGAAGGTATATTTGTTTCAAACTTTTTGTCACGATAAAAAGTTAGAAGGGTACCTTTCCTTTGGGCATTTTGCCTATAGAAAAAAGCCTGATAAAAGTTAATTCCTTTAGCAAAAGTGTAAATCCAATTCCTTCAACAAAAGTGTAAAGTCCAATTTTTGTAGGAAAAATGCAAAGATAAATTTCTTCATGGAAATTATTTTAGATAAAATGTCCAAAACAATTGTCTCGATGAAGACAAAAATGTCAAAGACTAAATTATTATAGAAGTATCTGAAAGAGTTTAATTTCTTTGATAAAATTGTATTAGATAAAATTTTTGAAACAATTATCTTGATAAACAAAGGGCTTGGGAGTAAAAGTGTTGAGAACAAAAATCCCACAACAATTACTGATGAGACCAAGATGTCAAAGACCAAAATGTCAAAGACAGAAGTCTCTACGAATAAAAGACCTAGAATAAAAGTCCTAGATCCAATAGGGAATTTTTATGGATTAATTATCCTAATGAAACTGCTTCCAAGATATAAATGTTATAGAGCAAAGGACTGGGCCCTATGCATAGAGATCAATGGTCCACACTTGATCAATACAAGCAAGATCGATGGTGTGAGCTAGAATGAGGACTTATTCGGTAGAGCTCAAAGCAAATGCATAAACAAATGCATGAGTTAATTTGTGTATTTTTATAAGTTTGTTAATAAATCATCTCAAGATAAAATAGTTATATGGAAATGATGTCCTTCATGCCTTGAAATATCTCCTACAAGTTTGGTGCCTTCATGTTTTTTTAGACTCAAGATGCAAGATTTAAAAAAAGATGAACAAGCAGTGTGACAGTCATGCAGACATCATTAACAGTTGCATGAACATCAAAATTAAGCTTAGCCATTATTTATTAGGGCCTAAATTTGATGGTCACATGGATTTCATTGATGATCACATTAATGTCAAATGATGGGTGCACAGATATCAAATTTAAACCATGGTAATTATCCATCAGGGGTTTAAATATAATGATTACATAGATGTCATTGATGCTCATGTGGAGATCAAATGATGGGTACACAAACATCAAAATTAAGCTAGATGATTATCTATTGGGGTTTAAATTTGATAGTCATATGCCCATCAAAGACATTCATATGGACATCAAATGATAGACATGTAGACATCAAATTTTATCCATAGTAGATAGTCAATAGCATTTGATCCTTTGGATCTAGATCGATGGTCTGCATTTGATCATGCTTCAAAATTAATGGTGTAAGTGAGAGCTAACTTGTCAAAAGACTCAAGATGAATGAAGAGCTACCACATGGTGTAAGGGTGTTAGCTTAATAGAGATCAATTATGTAAAGCATAGAAAGCTCATGGATGATCTAGGTGGCATGATCTTAGGGGTCTTGGTGGAGATATAACATATAATAATAAAATATAGTGCTAAATGGGTGATTAGAGCTCACTCATCTACCAAATGGCATGCTAGCGTTCATCATGAAGATAAGGATCTAGAAACGCTAGTCCTAGGTGGAATTTTTGAAGATATGGACCCAATAATGTGTTGACATGTGTCTTAGGGGAAATAGTCACATCTCAAGTTAATGAATAAAGAAACATGGTGATGCCACATAAACAAACACATTATGATCAAATATCTTGTGCAAAGTGACTTCGTGAAGCTTTCACCATTAATAGCAGATTGACTAGGCAAACTATAGATGAGTCATGGTGGTTACATAGGAAGTCTAGGGTTTTAAAAATCAATTGAAAATTTGATCAAAGATCCATATGTCCCTTTATCCAAAATATCATGGTTTAGCTCCCAAGTATGTTGTAAAGGGCATAGAGGTTGAACATTTAGATGTCACTAGTTTTCTACAGGTATATTTGAAGTTTGGGACTTGTGGATAGAACGTATATTTTGACATCAGTAGTACAAATGGATAATTTGCAATAAAATGGAGTGATGATGAAGCACTTGCAACATGTTGACATTACTTCTATGCTTTTGGAATACTAATATGAAGGAGCTTAAGATCACAAAATTGATGACCTCTTTGTAGATCTCGGGTAAAGCCTATATGAGAAGGGAAGGTATAAGAATGAAAAGTCTATGTTTAGTGCATTATAATTCAAAATGGCTTTACTAAACCCTTTTGTTCTCATTTGAGAGTTCCCTAGGGGAACTTCCTAGGGGGACTATAAGTGTCAATTGTATAAATTACAAACTGCCAAGTGGGGTCAAAATTTCCCCAATAAATTAAAAGTGAAATAATAAATTTATGCATTAAAAAGGAAAATAAGGGGGGAACCCTGAAAATGTAAATTTACAAAAAGCAAAGAAACAAGTTTTAAAATGTGAAAAGGTAAGTTGGAACCAAAAAAATTAAAGGTCGAAGATGTCCTAAGTCTTTTGCATTTTTCATTATTATGTTTTCCCAAGCTCCTCCATGGAAAGATATTGTAGGTTTGCAAGTCTAAGGTGGGCCACTTCAAAGAAGATCATTCAAATGGCCATGGATCCAAAATATTCCTAGGGAATCATGGAAAAATTAGGTTGTTTCATAGTGTGCATAAGAGGGAGGGCATCTATTTAGAAGTTTCTAGTTGTGCAGACAAGTGGTCAAGAGCATCCCTAGGTAGTTACACCTAATGACAAAGTTTGTTTGGCCCTCTACCATGAATATTATCCTTATAGCTTGTGTGAAAGGCATCTCTAGCCATTAAATCAAAAATTTGTTTCAAATCTTCATCATTTTATGTAGAGGCAGTTAAAACATTGATTTTTCTTGCAAATGTATGAAGATTTTAGTCATGACAAGGGAATATTTTCTAGCTGGAAGCATCTTGGTAGACTTGAAAGTTTGCTTTTCAATTTTAAAAATTGTAACCCATAGTTCCAGATTTGAAAGTGTATAAATAAAGTGCTTATCCTCTATTCAAGGTTGTTATTGGTCATTGTTTTAGGTGTCCATTTCTTCTAAGTTCAGGTTTTTCATAGATTTTTTTGGGATCAATTATTGTGTGTAGATTTTGTCTCCCTTGCTAAGGTGGTTGTAGTTGTAAAACCATTAGTAAGATTTGAGAGCATGTTTATGTCTCCCTTGTCAAAAGAGCAATCTCATCTTGTCCCTATGGTAGCATTTTGAAATACTGATGTATGTAATATTTATTTTCAAGTTAATGAAAATGCTTGTGGTTCTTTATTGTTTCCTATAGATGAAGTGCAGTGACATGTTTTTCAAGAATTGTTGATTGGACAATTGGGTTTGTGCTCACTATTGCTTATCATTTTGAGCATAGATTTAAATTATAAATTCTTTTTGCATTACTTAAAGATAGGTTATTGAATAACTTGTTAGGACACCCTAAGTTTATGGATTTGACAAGGAAAATCATTTGAAAGATTAGTTTTAGTGTATATTCTAGTCTCTCAGGGATCATTTTATATTTACCAATATCTTTCATTTGAATTTTTTTTTGCTTATTTGCTAAGGAATATTGTCATAAAATATTGCAAGATACCCAGTTGTTTGGAAACCACTAGCACACCACCCTCCTTATTTTTAATCATCTAACTTGTCCTACCCTATCCTACCTTACAAATAATATACCCTTTACATATTATAAGTGTTATTTACCCTATTAATGCATAATATCTTGCATACTTGAAATGTTTTTGTAGTTTGTGTTTTAAATTCTAGCACTATAGTCTTTTATTCGACCCTTGTTATTTAAGATTCTATAGAATGACGATTGAAGTATCTTTCCCATCTATCTTTAGTATCTTGTATATGACTTAAAGCATTTATGGCATTTATTGACAAAACTTCATGGGTGAAGTGTGAAAACTTAGTTATGCCCTGCTTATATTTTTTTGTGACAAAAATCCCCATAGAATTTGAATTACATAATCTCTCCATGTGAGAAAGCTACCCCATAGGTCCTCTTGCCTTGTTTTAAGTAGAGCCAGAAGTAGTAGGGAGTTGACCAGACCCTTTATAGGTGCCTCTCAGTCATTTTTTGCATTTGGTGTAATCTCGATGCCAAACCCTTCCCTAGTTACAATGAAATACTAGCGGGTTTTTCATAAATGTTTGCCATTTTCTCTCAAGTGTGCAAGGCTGAGTGTACGAAGTGTACCACTAGGAACCAACACTCAAATGATGCCATTGCTAGGGATGAAACTAAAATCCTAGTTACTTGTGTGTTATCAAGGACTCTTGTAGAGAGTTATAAGTATTACATGTTATGAAGTTCTCTGTTTTTACTACACTGACTTGACTATCTTGGCCATCAACACCACAAAAATCCACTAGGGAAATGCCAAGAGTTTTTAAGGCTTGATAATTGAATTCTACTTTATTTTCAT
This sequence comes from Torreya grandis, assembly GCA_037957365.1. NCBI lineage: Eukaryota > Viridiplantae > Streptophyta > Pinopsida > Cupressales > Taxaceae > Torreya > Torreya grandis. The sequence continues at coordinate 947,044 of JARHVA010001172.1, forward strand.
TGTAAAGAGTTGTTAAATTTACATGTTGAAAGGTGTTTTTCCATTTTGAACATTATTCTAAAAAATTTAGTGTCTGCTTTCTATCTCATTAAGCTTCAGCAAGTTTAATTTTAGCATGTATCACAAATAGTTTATCAACTATTATATTCTAGAAGTTTGATTCTTTTGGTGACTCCAACTTTATTTTCTAGTTTTAAGGAAGATTGGTGTCTATTTTGAATAGTCTTCTAACTTTCAACTTTGAGTATTTTCTAGTTTGCATAGTTATAAGGACTGAGATCATCTTTCAAAAGTGACCCATCAAAGAAACGCATCTCTCCTTTAAGTGTTCATCCAAGGATAAGAGGATAAGTTTGGAGGTATGTTGAAAGGAAGATTTTAGTTGCTAAGGGTAATCAAGATTATGATAATATTAAACTATTATGGACCCTCCCATTATTAAAGACTATCATATCTTTCCTATCAACTTTAAAACCTATAGTCTTGTGTACTACCCAGTACTACCCAGATCCTTCTCAACTAGTTAAGTCCCCTCCCAAGTTTGATCCACCAAATCCACCTCATTCACCCCTTCATATCTATTTCACATTTGTTCTTGAACCTCCCATTAAACCAATCATGAGGTGTAGGGATCTAGATGAGAATGAACATCCTACATTCTGTGTTCCTAGATTCAAACCTATTTATTTTGATGAAATGGAAGGCTATCCTAATGAATTCCAAAATGAAGTTAGGAAATGCCTCCTAAAGTTTCAAGGGAACAATGTAGTGAGTGCTGATCAGACCTGAGGGATTTTCACAATATTATTGGAGATTATGAGGTTGAGAATAAGGATGTGAGCATTAAGTTGTTTGTGCACACACTAGATGAATATGCTTGCGAATGGATTAATTCCCTTCTTGTTGGATGCATCGATTCATAGAAAGATATGTAAAATGTTTTTAGAATTTAGTATGGTGATATAAATTATCTAAGGTTTATCTTAGATGAATTTAAAAACATTAGAAAGAATCCTAATGAGTGTGTGTAGAATTACAATACACGGCTCAATAAAACTATGATGTGGTTGCCCAAAAACATCAAGCCCAGTGATATAATGTCCTTGATAAAGTATTATGATGTCGTTTAAAAGAAGGTTGCATACTATTTGAGGGACAAGGCTCCCACTAATCTATGTTTTGCATCCAATATGTCCATCCAAATTGAGAACAACATAAAGGCTATGGGAAAGCCCATGAATAAGTGGGCTGATGTAAAATTGGTCAATCTAGAAAAGACATAGTCTACAAAGACAACCAACCTTGAGGAGATTTTTAAAACTTTGGCCTCTACTATCAAATAAATGTCATACAAATTAGATAGAGATGAAAAGGGGATCCCTTATGTGTCTATCAATCAAGAGAGGGATCCAAATATGAATAAAGCATAAGGATAAAGGGAAAATGCCCACACGTGAAGAAAGAATAGATAAAAATTACAATACAGGGGTTGAAAAAGAAATGCCAAGATGAATGTTGTAGATTATGACATTGATATTGATTGGTGTGACAAGTGATTCCTTCCACATCCCCCATGTGATACAGCTAAACCAATTTATGAAGATGTAGATGAACTTGAGTCTACATCATCTGGTGATGAGATCTTGATCTTTAATTATCAAATCCTTCAAATCAAATTGACTACCTCCATGGAATTACTAAGTGCTACTACTATTGATCAATTTTGGAGTGTAATTGAGAAGGTGTCTCAACTCATTAATTTGCTTATGATGTCAATATGGCACAAGCATATGAATTACCCATTCATGATTTTGATTTCTAACACTCCATGATGATTAAGAAATATGATGGAGGAATTTTTTTAGTTGAGGATAGGAAGCTACTAATTAATGTAGTATTCGCTCAAGATAAAGAGTATCATTTAAGAAGTAAATATCTAGTTTTTGCTCATCAATACACTTCCTCTACAAATCCAAAGGTAAGGGATGTTAGTAAGGATGATAATAAAACTAAAATAGTCCCTAAAGCTTCTAAACTAGTGCCCATTTTCAAACTTGTTAATCTTAGAGGTGCTCTAGCTAAGAATAAAGTACCCATATTGTCTAGTATCCCTAAGGGTGTGAATGATGCTAAAAAAAATCCACCTTTGAAGGTTGTTAAACATTCAAATCCATCCCAGCCTACTCTACTTCAAACCTTGAGTGATTGTATTCTAGTTGAAGGTATTGTCACCCTTCCACCCAATATTCCTCTTCCTCAGTATAGCATATGTGATATGGCCCAAGTGCTGAGCCAACTAAAAATCATTGTGTTACTTGTTGAATTATTAAGAATACATGAGCATAGGAAGAGGGCATTTGAGTACTTGGAATTTGGTGAGAATTTAGATGTAAATGAAATTGAGTTACCCCAAACACCCCCAAAAAGTGATGAAGAATCATAAGTGGTTTTTGAACCTACTTCAGAGGTCTATTTGGGGACTGTACTTGTAGAAATTTAGTTGAATGTGGATTGTTTTTACATAACCTTATTGATCAATGGTCTAATTATTCATAACTACTTGTTTAATTTTGATGATTCTTGCAATGTGATGCCCCCAAGTGTCCTAAATGAGATTGAAGTGAAAATAACATCAGCTTTTATCAAGTGTTATGCCATGGATTCACAAGAAGTTCTGGTTTTTGGACAAGTCAAGGGGTTGGTAGTATAGTTGGCAGTGCATCCAGGTAAGTATTTGAATATGGATGTGGTAGTTTTGGACTGCCTACCTAAGTGGGGGATGATGTTATGATGTAAATGAGATGATAGCATGGGTGGATTTGTACATATAGACTTATCTTATGCCACCATTCCACTAGAGGGTAAGATGGTCAAGCTTTATAGAGAGCCAAAGATGCTACATGTAATTGACGATCCAAAACATGATTTGAATGAAGTATTATACATAGATGTTGAATTGGGTAACTTTTTTGAGAATGTTGATACTATAGAATAGCTTATTGTTATTGATGTTGAACCTAACAAAAAGGTGCAATTTGGAAAATGTGTTTTGATGGGGCTTGCTCCAATCTTGGAAATGGAGTTGAGGTTATCTTTTATGCCCCCAATAGTAAATGTTTTATATTTTCTTTTCATTTTTATTTGAGTGCATGAATAATACTACTGAGTATGAGGCACTCTTGCTTTGTTTAAGGATTACCCATAAATATAGAATTAGAAGTTTGATTGTCAAGGGTGATTTTGAGTTAGTGGTTAAGCAGATCTGTAATGTTTATGCCACCAAGAACAAAAGGTTGAAATAATATCTAATGTTGTTTGGGATTTACTTGAATTTTTTTATGCATTCAATCCTTATTATCATGATATAATTTTCATAGAAGAGGATGATAGACTTGAAAGGTTAGGTGCTTAGTTTGATATTGTAAATATGAGCCCTCATTATTAGTATTAGGTGGAAGTGTTTCTTAGGACTTCGGTCCTAGACAATATTCATCATTGGTAGGTGTTTGATGATGATGAGCAAATTAAGAAGTATCTAAATTGCAAAGCTAAGTTCCATGATAAACTCATAGACTTGGTATCCATGGTTTAGGTTTGTGATGGGAAAGAAACCATGTTTGGGAAAGACATTATTCAACTAAAGACAAACATGCTCCCAAGAGGATTGGTAAGTCTAGAAGCATATTTTGATGGAATTGATAGAATCAAATCAAGATATTCATTTATCTCAAAAGATGTGATTGAGTGTAACTTGGGTTCTCATGAGGATCCAAGAAAGGCTTGACTAGGTACTCACTTGAGTGCAGTTGAGAAACAAGCTTACATGCAACTATTAAGAAACCAACAAGATTGTTTAGCATGGTCTTATTTTGATCTAAAAGTGTATAGGGAAGACTTATTTTAGCATGCCATCCCATTATAGTCTGATAGAAAGAAATTTAGGTAGAAATAGAGGCCCATTAACCCTATCTTGGCCAAGAATTAAAGAAGCTAAGGGATGGAGGAATCATTCATCCCATTAGGTATTTATCATGGGTTGTGAATTTAGTCCCTATGAGAAAGAAGAATGATGATATTAGCTTATGTGTAGATTTAAAAATTTTGAATAAATATCATTTGAAATATAATTATCCCCTACCCAATATCAAGAACCTACTATAAAGTGTTTCTAAATCAAAGATATTATCCACATTAGACCTCTTCTTAGAGTACAACTAGGTTGTGTTGAAGGAATCTGGTAGATCCAAGACTGTGTTCACTATGCCTTGGGGCATGTATGTATATATGAGGATGTCTTTGGTGCAATGTTTTAGCAAGTTATGCATGTTAATTTTGTAGGGATAATTAAACAATTCATTATTGTGTATTAGGATGACATTATTATGTACTCCAAGACTAGAAAATAACATTTGGAACATCTATAAAAAGTGTTTATTAGATGCAGGGAGACTGGCATTTTTATTAATCCCAAGGAGTGTCACTTTGGAGTATCAAAGGCAAAGTTGTTAGGACATACAGTGGCCAAGAATGGCATCATGATTTACCTTGAAAGGGTTGAAGCCATTGACAAAGTGCCTATCCCATAGTCCAAGAAAAGAATTTAGTCTTTCTTTTGACAAATTAACTTTGTAAGGAGGTTTGTGTCTAATTTTGTAGAGATTACTCTACCTATTACTTATATGATAAAGAAGGACTAGACCATAAAATGGGAGGAGAAGGCCATGCAAGCATTCAATGACATCAAGGGAGCTTTAAAGTTTACTCATGTCTTGGCCAGCCCTGATTACACAAAGCCATTCCAAATATTTTATTTTGCATCATATAATATTATTGTTGTTATTTTGTTGCAAAAAAATGAAGACGGCCATGAGCATCTCATAGATTTATTTATCAAATCTATGAAAGTAACTGAACTGAACTATACCATCATGATAAAAAAGCTTTTACTTTCTTGAAAGCTATCAATACGTTTAGGCCTTATATTCTTAGTTCAAAGATTATTGCTTATGTCCTGCATAGCATGGTGAAGGATATCTTTACTCAGATTGAAGTATCCAAAAAGAGATACAGGTGGGTCAACAAGTTACAAGAGTATGACATGCATATTCAAACCACCAAGTTAGTAAGAGGGATGTGTCTAGCCAAGCTTATGCCTGAGACCAATTTGCAAGTTATCAAGGTAAAAACTAATACATTTAATGTTGATGATTCATTGAGTTAATTTAACATATCTCTTTTGTATAGAGATATTGTTTACTACTTAAAATTTTTGAATTATCCCCCTAACTTGGAAAAAAATAAAAGAAGAACTCTCAAACTTGTCTCCCAAAAATACCTCTTGACTGAGAATGGACTAACATGGAAGAATCCAGATGTGGTTCTCCTAAGATATATGTTGGAAGAATAAATTACTAACCTAATTGAAGACTTTCATAGTGGATTATGTGGTGGCCATTTTTCACCTAAGGTTATAGCTCATAAACTTCTAAGAGCTAATTATTAGTGGCCATCATTTTTCAAATATGTTGCTTAGATAGTCAAAAAATGTGACTAGTGTCATCCCTTTGCTGGGAGGATGAAAGCTTCAGGTTCTCTTCCCTTATATCATGTGATGATTAAAGGCCTATTCAGACAATGGGGAATGTATTTCATTGGATAAATTATTGATTTATCAAGTGATGGACATATATGGATACTATTTACAACTAAATACTTCATAAAATGGGTTAAAGCAGTCCCTACAAAGAAAGAAACACACCAGGTAGTTATGGATTTTTTGTTGAATCTGATTATTTGTAGATTTGGTGTACCTACCAAACTGATTATAGAAAATTACATGAGTTTAAAATCCAATCCATTAGTTTCATTATTCAAATAATATGGGATTAAATTAATGTATGCTTCCAACTACAATCCTCAAGGGAACGGTGAAGCAAAATCAAGTAACAAGAACTTGCTCAAAATCATTAGGCGAACATTGGAAGCATATAAGAAGTGAGGTAAAGAGTTGAATTTTTCCTTATGAGTTGATAATATGACACCTAAGAAATCTATAGGAAAAATCCATTTTGATTTTTTCTATGGAGCTCAAGCTGTTTTGGCTATGAATTTATAGTTGCCAACCTATTAGCTCATGTAGCAACTAGAAGATGATGATCAAATCAACCACTATGAGAGCAAGATGAACCAGATTATTGAGCTTGATGAAATTTTAAGATAACATAAATAAATACACCTCAATTTCAAGGAAAATATAAATAATATATTTGATAGGAAGGTCACTCTAAGAACTTTCCAAGTAGGTGTTTTGGTTTTACTTTGGGACGATAGGCATGAGAAGAAAATAAAACATGGAAAGTTTGATGCCTTGTGGATGGGTCTCTATTCCATTGACTACTGGATTGGGGTGAATAACTTGTTATTGAGAGACTTGGATGGTAAAATATTGGAGTTTCTTATCAACGGTAGACATATAAAACACTTCCTTAATTGATTTTGTAACCTATATACATTAGTATATAGTGTATAGTTTTGTCTTTGTATTGTTTCATTGCTTTGTCTCCCCTCTATTTTAGGCTTTGTTTGTACAATTTAATTTCATGTTTATATCATGTGTTCATTTATATCCTCTTGATCTATTTTATTCAAGAATTCCATGTTTTGCTAAGTTTTCATAAGTGTTTGCTGAAAATTGTTAAGTCTTGACTCTATAAACCAATGGATTGGCACCTGATCTTATATTTTGGGGTTCTTTACACACCGACATGGGGTGTAAATACATAGGTGAGAGTTTTTATTAGTTCCCAAAATTTCATTAAATCAATTGAGAACTTATCAATTGAAAATGCCTAAGTCCAGCCTGACTCGAGTATAGATGACTACATCCTTAGCCAAATTTTTTGCTTTCAATTGTTCATGCCAAAGGTCAAGTTTTATGTTGAATCAACTAAGTGATTTATTTGGTCTTTACTAAGTGTGAAATATCCTTATTTATTTTATGAAAAATGATGTGTAAATATTTTGAATACTTATTTTTGAACTTTTTGTCTATGGCAAAAGGTTCACAGGTCCATTTTTTTAGACTTTTTATCCACGGTAAAAAATTTGAAGGGTACTTTTCCATTGGGAATTTTTCCCATGACAAAAATCCCAAAAAAATTAAATTCCTTCAACAAAAGTGTAAATTTTAATTCATTCAAAAAAAGTGTAAAGTCTAATTTCTTAGGAAAAAATTCTAAGATCAATTTCTTCATGAAAATTGTTTTGGACAAAATATTTGAAACAATTGTCCCAATGAAGACAAAAATGCCAAACACTGAATTATTATGGGAGAAGTGTCTGAGAGAGTTCAATTTCTTTGGGAATATTGTCTAGAACAAAATGTCTAAAATAATTTTCCTAATAAATAAAGGGCCTGAGAGCAAAAGTACCAAGAACAAAAATCCCACAACAATTGCTACCGAGACCATGATGTTAAAGACCAAAATGTCGAAGACATAAGTCTAAAGAGGCAAAAGACCTAGAACAAAAGTATTGAAAGCCAACATGGAATTCTTGAGGAATAATTTTCCTAGTGAAATTACTTCCAAGATAAAGATGTTGTGGAGCAAAGGATTGGGCCCTATGTATAGAGATCAATGGTTCATACTTGATCAATATAAGAAGGATCGATTATGCGAGCTAGAATAAGGACTTCTTTAAGAGAGCTTAAAGAAAATTCATAAATAAATGGGTGAGTTCATCTGTGTATTTTTATAATTTTTTTTAGAAATCATCTCAGGCCAAAAGAGTTATATTTAAATGATGTTCTTCATGCCTCGAAACATCTCCTACAAGTTTGGTGCCTTCATGTTTGTTTGACTCAAGATATAAGCTTTCAAAAAAGTTGAACAAGTAGTGTGATGAATGCATGGGCATCTTTGACAATCTCACAAGCATAAAATTTAAGCTTAGCCATTATCCATTAGAGCTTAAATTTGATGGTCACATGGATGAAATTAATAATCACATGAATATCAAATTACCAATGCACGAACGTCAAATTTAAGCCACAATAATTATCCATCAAGGGATTAAATTTGATGGTGGAATGGATGTCATTGAATTTTATGTGAACATCAAATTATAGGTGCATGAATTTCAAAATTAAGCTTGATGATTATCTATTGGGGCTTAAATTTAACAATCACGTACCCATCAAATATATTTGCAAGGACATAAAATGATAGGCTCATGGACATCAAATTAAATCCATAGTAGATGGACAAGTACCCAAAATTTCATTAAAAAAATTGAGTCCTTGTCAAGTGAAAATTCCTAAGTCCAGCTCGAGTTGAGTATAGATGACTATGTCTTTAGCCAAATTCCTACTTTCAACTATTCATGTCAAAGGTCAAGTTCAATGTTGAATCGAATAAGTGATTGATTGGTCTTTACTTAGTGTGAAATAGATTTATTTATTTCTAGAAAAATGTAGCACAAATATTCTAAAGACTTGTTTGTTTTAGACTTTTTATCTGTTGTAAAAATTTCAAAGTATACTTTTCCTTTGGGCATTTTTCCTATGAAAAAAATCTTGATAAAAGTTAATTCCTTTAGCAAAAGTGTAATGTCCAATTCCTTTATCAAAAGTGTAAAGTCTAATTTCTTTGGCAAAAATGCAGAGATCAATTTCTTCAAGGAAATTATTTAAAATAAAATGTCTAAAATAATTGTCTTGATGAAGATAAAAATGTTGAAGACTGAATTATTACAGGGGAAGTGTCTGAGAGAGTTCAATTTCTTCAAGAAAATTATCTCAAATAAAATATCTAAAATAATTGTCCTAATAAACAAAGGGCTCAGAAGCAAAAGTGCCAAGAATAAAAATCCCACAACAATTGCTGCCAAGACCAAGATACTAAAGACCAAAATGTTGAAGACATAAATCTCAAAGGACAAAAGACCCTGAATAAAAGTCCCAAAGGCCAATAGGGAATTCTTGTGAAATAATTATCTTAGTGAAATTTATACCAAGATAAATATGCCACAGAACAAAGGACTAGGCCCTATGCATAGAGATTGATAGTTCACACTTGATCAATGCAAGCAAGATCGACGATGCAATTTGGAACAAGGACTTCTTTAGTGGATTTCAAAGCAAACATGTAAATAAATAGGCAGTTTATATATGTATTTTAATAAGTTTGTTTATAAATAATCTCAAACTAAAATATTTATATGTAAATGATGTTCTTCATGCCTCAAAACATCTCCTACATGTTTTGTGCCTTCATATTTTTTCTAACTCAAAATGCAAGCTTTCACAAGTAGTGTGATGATCGCACAGACGTCATTGATGATCATGTGGATGTCAAAGTTAAGCCCAACCATTATCCATTAGGGCTTAAATTTGATGGTCATGTAGATGTCATTGATGTTCATGTGAATGTCAAATGATGAGCATGCGAATGTCAAATTTAAGCCATGATAATTTTCCATTAGGGGCTTAAATTTGACATTTGTGTGAATGTCATTGATGCTTTCAACTATTCATGTCAAAGGTCAAGTTTTATGTTGAATCAGCTAAGTGATTGATTTGGTCTTTACTTCATGTGAAATAGCCTTATTTATTTTGATAAAAATATCATGCAAATATTTTGAAGACTTGTTTTTTTTAGAATTTGTGTTCGTTACAAAAAGTTTGAAGGTCCATTTGTTTTGGATTTTTTGTCGTGGCAAAAATTTTCAAGGGTAATTTTCCTTCAATAATTTTGCCCACAGCAAAAACCTTGACAAAATTTAATTCCTTCAACAAAAGTGTAAAGTCTAATTTTTTTGAGAAAAAGGCAAAGATCAATTTCCTCAAGAAAAATATTTTATACAAAATGTCCAAAACAATTGTTTCGATGAAGACAAAAATGTTGAAGACTAAATTATTATAGAAGTGTTTAAGAGAGTTCAATTTCTTTAGTAAAATTATGCTAGATAAAATGTTTGAAACAATTATCCTGATAAATAAAGGGTCTGGGAGTAGAAGTGTCGAGAAAAAAAAGCCCACAATAATTACTGCTAAGACCAAGATGTCGAAGACCAAAATGTCGAAGATAGAAGTCTCTAAGGATAAAAGACCTAGAACAAAAGTCCTGAAGGCCAATAGGAAATTCTTGTGGAATAATTATCCCAATGAAATTATTTCCAACACAAATATGTCATGGAGTAAAATATTGGGCCCTATGCATATATATCGATGATCCACACTTGATCAGTGCAATCAGGATCGATGGTGTGAGCTAGAATGAGGACTTATTCAGCAGAGCTCAAAGCAAATGCATAAACAAATGGGTAAGTTCATTTGTGTATTTTTATAAGATTTTTTAGGAATCATCGTAGGATAAAAGAGTTATATGGAAATGACGTTCTTCATGCCTTGAAACATCTCCTATAATTTTGGTGCCTTCACATTTTTTCTGACTCAAGATGCAAGCTTTCAAAAAAAATTAAACAAGCAATGTGACGGTCATGTGGACATCATTAATGGTCTCATGGACATCAAATTTAAGCTCAATCATTATCCATTAAGTTATAAATTAGTTGATCACATGGATGTTATTGATGACCACATGAACATCAAATGTCAAGCACACAGACATCAAATTTAAGCCACGGTAATTATCCATCAAGGGCTAGAATTTGATGGTCACACGGATGTCATTGATGCTCATGTGGATGTCAAATGATAGGTGCATAAATGTAAAAATTAAGCTTGATGATTATTTATTGGGTTTAAATTTGATGATCAAATGCCCATTAAAGATGTTCTCATGGATGTCAAATAATGGACACGTAGACATCAAATTTAATCCATAGAAGATGACCAATGGCATTTGATCCTTTAAATTTGGATCAATGGTTTGCATTTGATCATGCTTCAAAATCAATGGTGCAAGTGAGAGATAAATTGTCAAAGGACTTAGGTCTAATGAAGAGTTACCATGTGGTAAAAGGGTGTTATCCTAATAAAGATCAATTATGTAAAGCGTAGAAATCTCATGGATTCTCTAGGTGGCATGATCTTATGGGTCTTGGTGGAAATATAATGGCTCATAATAAAATCCAATGCTAAATGGGTGTTGAGAGCTCATTGAGCTACCAAGTGGCACGTTAGTGTTCCTCATGAAGACAAGGATTAGGTAGTGCTAATCCTAGGTGGACTTTTTGAAGATATAGTCCTAATGATGTGTTGACACGTGTCTTAGGGATAACAGTCACATGTCAAGTTAATGAACAAAGCAACATGGTAATGCCACATAGGTATACATGCTATGATTAAAGATCATGTGCAAACTGAGTTCATGGAGATTTCACTATTAATAGCATATTGACTAGGCAAATTGTAGATGAGTCATGGTAGTTGCACAAGAAGTCTGGGGTTTTAAAAATCAATTGAAAATTTAATCGAAGAGCCACAGGTCCCTTTATCCAAAATCTCATGGTTTAGATCCCAAGGATATTGTATAGGGCATAGAGGTGGAACATTTAGAACTCACTAGTTTTCTATAGGTACATTTGAAGTTTGGGACTTGTGGATGGAATGTGTACTTTGACAGTTAGTAGTATGGATGAATAATTTGTAAGAAAATGGAATAATGATGAAGCACTTACAACATGTTGACATTATTTGTATGTTTTTGACATACTAATATGAAGGAGCTTATGTTCATAAAATTTATGATCTCTTTGTAGATCTTAGGTAAAGGCTATGTGAGAATGGAAGTTATAAGAATGAAAAATCTATGTTAAATGCATTATAATTCAAAATGTTTTACTAACCCCTTATGTTCTCATTTGAAATTTCCCTAGGGAAACTTCCCAGGGGGACTATAAGTGCCAATTGTATAATTTTCAAATTACCAAGTGGGGTCAAAATTTCCCCAATAAGTCAAAAGTGAAATAATGCATTTATGCATTATAAAAGAAAATAAGGGGGAAATCATGAAAAGGTAAATTTGCAAGAAGCAAAGATACAAGTTGAAAAATGTTAAAAGGTAAGTTGGAGATAAAAAAGTAAAAGGTCAAAGATGACCTAAGTCTTTTGAATTTTTCATCATTATGTTTAAGCAAGCTCCTCCATGGAAAGATATTATAGGTTTGCAAGTCCAAGGTGGGCCACTCCAAAGAAGATCATTCAAAGGGCCATGTATCCAAAATATTCCTAGGGAATCATGGCAAAATTAGGTTGTTTCATAGTATGTATGAGAGGGAGGGCATCTGTTTAGAAGTTTCTAGTTGTGTAGGAAAGTGGTTGAGAGCATCCCTAGGCAGTTGCACATAATGACAAAGTCTTTTTGGACCCCTACCATGAATATTATCCTTTCAAATTTTGTGAAAGGCATCTCCAGCCATGAAATCAAAAGTTTCTTTCAAATCATCATTCTTTGTAGAGGCATTTAAAACATTGATTTTTATTGCCAATGGATGAAGATTTTAGGAATGACAAAGGAATATTTTCCATCTGGAAGCATCTTGGTTAACTTGAAATTTTGTTTTGAAATTTTGAAAATTGCAATCCACAGTCCCATATTTGAAAGTGTATGAATAGAGGGCTTCTCTTCTATTCAAGGTTGTTATTGATCACTATTTTAGGTGTTCATTTTCTCTAAGTTTAGGTTCTGCAAATATTTTTTTGGGATCAATTTTTATGTGTAGATTTTGTATCCCTTACTAAGGTGGCTATATTTGTACAACCATTAACAAGCTTTGAGAGCATGTTTGTGTCTCCCTTGTCAAAAGAGTAATCTCAGCATGCTTTTTGCCATGGTAGCATTTTGAAATACTAATGTGTGTAATATTTATTTTCAAGTTAATGAAAATGATTGTGGTCTTTTGTTGTTTCCTATAGATGAAGTGAAGTGACATGTTTTTCAATAATTGATGATTGGAAATTTGGGTCTGTGTTTACTATTAGTTATCATTTTGAGCATAGATTTAAATTATAAACTCTTTCTGCATTACTTTAGGATAGGTTATTGAATAACTTGTTAGGACACCCTAGGTTTATGGATTTGACAGGGAAAATCATTTGAAAGATTAGTTTCAGTGTGTGTTCTAGTCTCTCAGGGATCATTTGGTATTTACCATTATCTTGCATTTGAAGTTTTTTCTTCATCTTTGTTAAGGAATATTGTCATGAAATACTGCAAGATACCCAGTTGTTTGGAAACCACCATCACACCACCCTCTTTATTTTTAATCATCTAACTTATCCTACCCTATCCTACCACATAAATAATATACCCTTTGTATATTATAAGAGTTATTTTCCCTAAAAATACATAAGATCTTGCATGCTTGAAATGTGTTTGTAGTTTGTGTTTTAAATTCTAGCACTGCAGTCTTTTAATCAACCCCTATTTTTGAAGATTTTATAAAATGAAGATTTAAATCTCCTTCCCATCTATATTTAGTATCTTGTATATGACTTAGATAATTTGTGTATTTTGTGTGATAACCCTTCACGGGTGAAGTGTGAAAATTTATTTATGCCCTGGTCATATTTGTTCTTTGTGCCAAAAATCCCCATAGAGGTTGAATTATAAAATCTCTCCATGTGAGAAAGCTACCTCATTGGTCCTCTCACCTTATTTCAGGTAGAGCCAGAAGTAGCAAGGAGATAACCATGCACTTTTTAGGCGACTCTTAGTCATTTTCCACATTCATTCTAATCTTGATGCCAAACCCTTCCCTGGCTACAATGACATACTAGCAGGTTTTTCATCATTGCATGCCATTTTCTCTTAGGTGTGCAAGGCTAAGTATATGAGGTATATAACTGGGAACCAACAATCAAATGGCACCATTGTCAAGGACAAAACTTAAATCTTGGTTAATTATGTGTTTTTAGGGACTTTTTTAGAGAGCTATAAGTATTTCATGTTATGAAGTTATTTGTTATTACTGCACTGATTTGACTATCTTGGTTGTCAACACTGTAGAACTCCACTAGGGACATGTCAAGAGATTTTAAGGATTGATAATTGGATTTTATTGTGTTCATTGTAAAGATATATTAAAATTGCCTATTGAAAGGTGTTTTTACCATTTTGAATTTTATTATAAAAATTTTAGTGTCTTTACTTTCCATCTCATTAAGCTTTATCAAGTTTAATTTCAACATGTATCACAAATAGTTTGTCAACTGTTATATTCTAGAAGTTCAATTCTTATGGTGACTCCAACTTTATTTTCTATTTTCAAGAAAGATTGGTGTCTATTTTAAATATTTTACTAACTTTAAAATTTGAATGTTTTCTTGTTTTTAAAGCTAGAAGGACTGAGATAATCTTTCAAAAGTTACCCATCAAAGAAACTCATCTCTCAGTATTCATCCAAGGAGAAGGGGGCAAGTTTGGAGGCATGTTGAAGGGAAGAGTTTAGCTATTAAGGGTAGTCAAGATTCTAATAATTATGAAATGTTTATTAACCCTCCCATATTGAAGACTATCATACCTCTCCTAGCAACTTTGAAACCTATACCCTTGTGTACTACCCAGTTCCTTCTACACTAGTTGAATCCCTTCCCAAGTTTGATCTACCAAGTCCACCTCATTCACCTCCTCATATCCATTTCCCATTTTTTCTTGAAACTCCCATTGAACCAATCATGAGGTGTAGGGATCCAAATGAGAATGAACATCTTGCATTCTCTGTTTCCAGATTCAAGCCTATTAATTTGGATGAAATGGAAGGCTATCTTAATGAAGTTAAAAAATGCCTCCAAAAGTTTCAAGGGAATAATGCAGTGAGTGGTGATTAGCACCTAAGGGCTTTTCATAATATTATTGAATATTATGAGGTTGAGAATGAGGATGTATGAATTAATTTGTTTATGCACATGCTAGAGGAACATGTTCATGAATGGTTTAATTGCCTTCCCATTGGATGTATTGATTCATGAAAAGAGATGTAGAATGTTATTAGAATTTAGTATGGTGCTAGGAATTATCCAAGGTTTTTCTTGGATAAATTTTAAAACATCAAAAAGAATCTTAATGAATGTGTACATAATTTTAATACATTGTTCAACAAAACTATGATGTGACTACCTAAGAACATCAATCCCAATGATACAACATGATTGATAAAGTATTGTGATGTGTTTGACAAAAAGGTTGGTTACTACTTAAGGGACAAAGATCCCACTAACCTATGGTTGGCATTCAATATGGCCATCCAAATTGAGAATAACATAAATTCTATGGGAAATCCCATGAATAAGTGAAGTGATGTAAAATTGGTCATTCCATAAAGACACAGTCCACAAAGACAACCAACCTTGAGGAGACTATTAAAACTTTGGCATTTGATGTCATAAAAATAGGCTAGAGATGAAAAGGGGATCCCTCATATGTCTATCAGTCAAAAGAGGGATCCAAATCTAAATCAAGCATAAGGAAGGCCTACTTTCCACCATCGAGATAAAGATAGAGGGAAAAGGCCCACATGTGAGAAAGAATAGATAGAAATCAGAATAGAGGTGCTAAAAAAGAAATGTTTGATCCTTTAACTGCCAAGGTGAATGTTGTAGATTATGACATTGATATTGATTGGTGTGAAAAGTGAATCCTTCTACATCCCTCATGTGATACAGTTAAACCAATTGATGAAGATATAGATGAACTTGAGTCTACATCATTTGGTGATGAGATCTTGATCTTTAATTGTCAAATCCCCTGAATCAAATTGACTACCTCCATGGAATTATTGAGTGCTACTACTATTGATCAATTTTGGAGTTAGTTGAGAAGGTAAGTGTCCCAACTCCTAAATTTTCTTGTGATGTCAATATGGCACAAGCATATGAATTACCCATTCATGATTTCAATTTCTTACACTCCATGATTATTAAGAAATATGACGGGGGATTCCATCAGTTGAGGATAAGTAGTTGTTAATTAATGTAGTAATTGCTCAAGAGAAAGAGTATCATTTGAGAAGCAAATATCAGGCTCCTACTCCTCAATGCACTTCCTCTATAATTTCAAAGGTAGGGGATGCTAATAAGGATGATAAAAAACTATAACAGTCCCTAACTAAAAATCGTTGTCACTTGTTGAATTATTAGGAATGCCAGAGCATAAGAAGAGGACATTTGAGTGATTGGAATTTGGTGAGAATTTAGATAAAAATAAAATTGAGTTACCCCAAACACCCCCAAAAACTGATACTTAATAAGAAGAGGCTATCAAACTTGCTCTGGAGGTCTATTTGGGGACTACACTTGTAGAAAGTTAGCTGAGTGTGGATTAATTTTACACAACCTTATTGATCAATGGTTTGATTATTCACAACTACATGTTCGATTATGTTTCTTCTTGTAATGTGATGCCCCTGGGTGTCTTAAATGATCTCAAAGTGAAAATAACATCATCTTTTTTCAAGTGTTATGCCATGGATTTATGAGAAGTTCCAGTTGTTGGATAAGTCAAGGGGTTGGTAGTATAGTTGGTAGTGCATCCAAGTAAGTATTTAAATATGGATGTGGTAGTTTTAGATTGCCCACCTAATTGGGGGATGATGTTTTCATGTAAATGGGTTGCTAGCATAGGTGGAAGTGTATATATGGACTTATCTTATGCCAACATTCCATTGGAGGGTAAGATGGTCAAGCTTTATAAAGAGTCAAAGATAATACATGTAATTGAAGATCCAAAATGTGCTTTGAATGAAGTATTGTACACAAATGTTGAATTGGGCATCTTTGTTAGGAATATTGATACTAGTGAACATCTTGTTGTTATTGATGTCGAACCTAACAAAGAAGGTGCACTTTGAAAGATGTGTTTTGATGGGGCTTCCTCCAATCTTGGAAACAGAGCTAGGGTTGTCTTTTATGCCCCCAATGGTAAATGTTTTACGTATTATTTTCAATTTTTATTTGAGTGCACAAATAATACTACTGAGTATGAGGCACTCTTGATTTATTTAAGGATTGCCCATGAATATGGAATTAGAAGTTTGATTGTTAAGGGTGATTCTTAGTGGTTAATCAGATCCACAATGTTTATGCCACCAAGAACAAAAAGTTGAAATAATATCAAATGTTTTTTGGTATTTTCTTGAATTTTTTGATGCATTCAATCTTTGTTATCATGATGGAAGTTTCAGAGAAGAGGCTGACAGACTTAAAAGGTTAGGTGCTCAGTTTGATATTGTAAATATGATCCCTCATTGTTAGTATTAGGTGGAAGTACTTGTTAGGCCTTTGGTCCTAGATAATGTTCATCATTGATAGGTGTTTGATGATGATGAGCAGATTAAGATATTTCTAAATTATGAAGCTAAGTTCCATGATCAACTCATAGATTTGGAATCCATGGTTCAGGTTTGTGATGAGAAAGAAACCCTATTTAGTAAAGACATTATTCAGCTGAAGATAAACATGCTCCCAAGGGGATTAGTAATTATAGAAGCATCTTTTGATGGAGCTCATAGAATCAAATAGAATAAAATAAAGAGATTCATTTATCTTAAAAGATGTGATTGAGTGTAACTTGGGTTCTCATGAGAAAAAAGCTTACATGCAACTGTTAAGGAAGCACCAAGATTGTTTAGCATGGTCTTATTTTGATCTGAAAGTGTATAGGGAAGACTTATTTCAACATGTCATCCCATTACAGCTTGATAGCAAGCCTTTCAAGTAGAAATAGAGGCCCATTAACCCCATCTTAGCCACCAAGATATGGGAAGAATTAAAGAAGTTGAGGGATGGTGGAATCATTCATCCCATCAGGTATTCATCATGGGTTTTGAATTTAGTCCCTGTGAGAAAGAAGAATGGTGATATCCACTTATATGTGGATTTCAAAAATTTGAATAAAGCTTCTTTGAAAGATAATTATCCCTTACCCAATATCAACAACCTGTTGCAAAGTGTTACTAGATCAGAGATGTCCACATTAGATGGCTTCTTAGGGTACAACTCGGTTGTGATGAAGGAATTAGATAGATCCAAAACTGGGTTCACTATGTCTTGGGGCATGTGTGTATATATGAGGATGTCTTTCAGGTTGATGAATGTTGGTGCAACATTTTAGTGAGCTATGGACATTGCTTTTGAAAGTATAATCAACTTGTTTATTGTTGTGTATCAAGACAACATTACTATGTTCTCCAAGACTAGAAAATAAAATTTTGAACACCTGGAAAAAGTGTTTATCTAATCCAGGGAGTTTAGAATTTCACTTAATCCCAAGAAGTGCCACTTTGGAGTATAAAAGACCAAGTTGTTAGGACATATAGTGTCTAATAATGGTGTCATAATTGACCTCAAAATGGTCAAAGCCATTGACAAAGTACCTATCCTACAGTCCAAGAAAGTAATTTGGTTTTTCTTTGGACAAAATAACTTTGTAAGGAGGTTTGTGTCCAATGTTGTAGAGATTACTATGCCTATTACTTCTATGTTAAAGAAGGACCAGACCATAAAATGGGAGGAGAAGGTTGTGTGAGCATTCAATGACATCAAGGGAGCTTTAAAGTATGTTCCTATTTTGGCTAGCCTTGATTACACAAACTCATTCCAAATATTCTTTTTTATATCATATAATATTGTTGTTGTTCTATTGTAAAAGATTGAAGATGGTCATGAGTAGCTCATAGATTTATTTAGAAAAGATATGCAAGGTCTTGAACTAAACTATACCATCATATAAAAACAAGCTTTCACTTTCTTGAAAGCTATCAAGATGTTCAAGGCTTATATTTTGAGTTAAACTATTGTTTCTTATGTCTCGCATACCATGGTAAAGGATATCTTAACTCAAACTAAAGTCAGTAAGAGATGCAGGTGGTTCAACAAGTTACAAGAGTATGACATGGATATTTAGAACACCAAGTTATTAAGAGGGGTGGGTCTAACCAAGCTTATGGTTGAGACCAATTTACAAGTTGTCAAGGTAAACACTATTGCTTTTAATGTTGATGATTCTTTGATTCAATTTAACATATCTCCCTTGTATAGAGATATTGTTTACTACTTGAAAATTTTGAATTTTCCCCCTAACTTGGACAAAAATAAAATAAGAACTTTGAAACTTGTCTCTCAAAAATACTTCTTAATTGAGAATGGACTAACATGGAAGAATCCACATGGGGTTCTCTTAAGATGTATGTTGGAAGAACAAATTGCTGACCTAATTGAAGACTTTCAAAGTGGAGTATGTGGTGGCCATTTTGCACCTAAGGTTATGGCTCATAAAATTTTGAGAGTTGGTTATTGGTGGCCATCATTTATCAAATACGTTGCTCAGATAGTCAAAAAGTGTGACAAGTGTCAACGCTTTGCTGGGAGGATGAAAGCTTCAGGTTATCTTCCCTTACAACCTGTGATGATTGAAAGCCCATTTAGATAATGGGGAATGGAATTCATTAAATAAATTGTTAATTCATCAAGCATTGAACATTGATGGATACTAATTCTAACTGAATACTTCATAAAATGGGTTGAAGCAGTCCCTACAAAGAAAGAAACACGCCAGGTAGTTGTGGATTTTTTACTAAATTACATTATTTATAGATTTGGTGTGTCTATCAAATTGATTTTAGATGGTGCCATGAGTTTCAAATCCAAGCCTTTAGTGGCATTATGTAAATAATATGGGATTAAATTGATGTATGCTTCTAACTATATCCTTAAAGGAATGGGAAAGCAAAATCAAGTAAGAATAAGTAGGGTGAACAGTTAAAGTTTGTCTTATGGGCTGATAACATTACACCTAAGAGAGCTATAGGCAAAATCCTTTTTGAGCTTGTTTATGGAGATAAAGAAATTTTGCCTATGAATTTTTAGTTGCCAACCTAT
The DNA here is from genome assembly GCA_037957365.1 of Torreya grandis. NCBI lineage: Eukaryota > Viridiplantae > Streptophyta > Pinopsida > Cupressales > Taxaceae > Torreya > Torreya grandis. The sequence continues at coordinate 966,884 of JARHVA010001172.1, forward strand.
TAGTTCATGCATCAACTAGAAGATGAGCAAATCAACCACTATGAGAGCAGGATGAACTAGATTATTGAGCTTGATGAAATTTGAAGACAAGCTCATGAAAGATACCTCAAGTTCAAGTAAAAGCTAAAAAATATATTTGATAGGAAGGTGACTTGAAGAAATTTCCATGTAGGTGATCTGGTTTTACTTTGGGATAGCATGCATGAGAAGAAATAAAAACATGGAAAGTTTGATGCCTTGTGGATGGGTCCCTATTCCATTTACTGTCAGATTAGGGATCATACTTTCTTCTTGAGAGATTTGGATGGTGAAATACTAGAGTTTCCAGTCAATGGCAAACATCTGAAACACTTCCTTAATTAAGTCTGTAACCTATATACATTAGTATATAGTGTATAGTTTTGTCTTTTTATTATGTCATTTCTTTGTCTCCCGTTTACTTTAGGCCTTGTTTGTATAATTTCCTTTTGTTTTTTTATCACGTGTTCATTTTCAAATCCTCCCGATCTATTTTTGTCAAGTGTGCCATGTTTTGTTGAGTCTTCATGAGTGTTTTCTAAAAGAATTATAGTCTTGACTCCATGACCCAACGGATTGGCACCTGGTCTTACATTTTTGGGTTCTTTGTATACCTAAAAGGGGTGTGTATCCCTAAGTGAAAGCTAGTTTTATTTCCCAAAATTACATTAAAGTACCTGAGCCCTTGTCAAGTTAAAATGCCTATATCTAGCTTGAGTTGAGTATAGATGACTACATCCTTAGCCAAATTTATTCTTTCAATTGTTCATATCAAATGTCAAGTTTTATGTTGAATCAACTAAGTGATTGATTTGGTCTTTACTTAGTATGAAATAACCTTATTTATTTTGGGAAAAATGTCACGTAAATATTTTGAAAACTTGTTTGTTTTGGACATTTTTTTGTGGAAAAAAGTTAGTAGGTCTATTTGTTTTGGACTTTTTGTCCATGGTAAAAATTTTGAGGGGTACTTTTCCTTTGAGCATTTTTCCCATGACAAAAAACCCAATGAAATTCAATTCCTTCAGCAAAAGTGTAAAGTCCAATTCCTTTGGCAAAAGTGTAAAGTCTAATTTCTTAGGGAAAAATGCAAAGATCAATTTCTTTGGGGAAATTATTTTAGACAAAATATTTGAAACAATTCTTCTGATGAAGATAAAAATGTCAAAGATTGAATTATTGTGGGAGAAGTGTCTAAGAGAGTTCAATCTCTTTGGGAAAATTGTCTAGAATGAAATGTCCAAAACAATTATCTGGATAAACAAAGAGATCAAGAGTAGAAGTGCTAAGAAAAAAAAACCCACAATAATTACTACCAAGACCAATATGTCAAAGACCAAAATGTCAAAGATATAAGTCCAGAAGGATAAAATACCTGAAACAAAAGTCCTAAAGGCCAACATGGAATTCTTGAGGAATAATTATCCTAGTGAAATTAATTCGAAGATAAAGATGTCATGGAGAAAAGGATTGGGCCCTATGCATAAAGATCGGTGTTCCACACTTGATCAATGCAAGCGAGATAGATGATGTGAGCTAGAATGAGGAATTTTTTAATAGAGCTTAAAGCAAATGCATAAATAAATAGGTCAATTCATTTGTGTATTTTTATAATTTTGTTTAAAAATCATCTTAGGCTAAAAGAGTTATATGTAAATGATGTTCTTCATGCCTCGAAACATCTCCTACAAGTTTGGTGCCTTCATGTTTTCTCTAACTCAAGATGCAAGCTTTCAAAAAAGTTAAACAAGTAGTGTGATGATTGAACGGACATCATTAACAGTCATGCAGACATCAAAGTTAAGCTTAGCCATTATCCATTAGGACTTAAATTTGATGGTCACGTGGATGGAATTAATAGTCACACAAATGTCAAATGATAGGTGCACAGACTTTAAATTTAAGTCACGGTAATTATCCATCAGGGGCTTAAATTTGATGATAGCACAAATGTCATTGATGCTCATGTGGTGATCAAATGATAGGCATGTGAATTTCAAAATTAAGCTCAATAATTATCTATTAGGGATCAAATTTGACAATCGTGCACCCATCAAAGACATTCCTATAGAATTTTTTTCACATGCTCGTCAAAGACATTCCATAATAGATGGCCAAGTACCCAAAATTACATTAAAGCAATTGAGCCCTTGTAAAGTGAAAATGCCAAAGTCCAGCCCAAGTCAAGTATGTATGACTATGTCTTTAGACAAATTCCTACTTTCAACTGTTCATGTCAAAGGTCAAGTTCTCTGTTGAATTGACTAAGTGATTGATTTGGTCTTTACTTGTTATGAAATAGACTTATTTATTTCAAGAAAAATGTCATGAAAATATTTCAAAGACTTTTTTGTTTCAGAATTTTTGTCTATGACAAAAGGTCCACAGGTCCATTTGTTTCAAACTTTTTGGCCATGACAAAAATTTTGAAGGGTACTTTTCCTTTGAGCATTTTTCCCATGGCAAAAAGGTCGACAAAAGTCAATTATTTTGGCAAAAGTGTAAAGTCTAATTTCTTTTAAAAAAATGCAAAGATCAATTTCTTCAAGGAAATTATTTCAGAGAAAATGTCTGAAACAATTGTCTTGATGAAGATAAAAATGCCAAAGACTAAATAATTATGGGTGAAGTGTCCAAGAGAGTTCAATTTCTTTGAGAAAATAATCCCTGATAAAATATCCAAAATAATTGTCCTGATAAATAAAGGGCTCAAGAGTAGAAGTGTCAAGAACAAAAATCCTGTAATAATTTCCACAAATACCAAGATGCCAAAGACCAAAATATCCAAGATAGAAGTCTCAAAGGATAAAAGACCTATACTGAAAGCCCTGAAGGCCAATAGGGAATTCTTGCAAAATAATTATCTTGATGAAATTGTTGCCAATACAAAGATGCCATGGAGTAAAGGACCGGACCCTATGCATAGAGATCAATGGTCCACACTTGATCAGTGCAATCAGGATTGATGATGCAAGCTATAATGAGGACTTATTTAGCAAAGCTCAAAGCAAATGCATAAACAAATGGGTTAGTTCATTTGTGTATTTTTATAATTTTATTCAAAAATCATCTCAAGCCAAAAGAGTTATATGGAATGATGTTCTTCATGCCTCAAAACATCTCTTGTAAGTTTGGTGCCTTAATATTTTTTCTAACTCAAGATGCAAGATTTCACCAGCAATTTGGCAGTCGTGTAGATGTCATTAATGATCACATGGATTTCCAAGTTAATCTCTACCATTATCTATTAGGGATTAAATATGATAGTCACATAGATGTCATTGACGATCATGCAAATGTCAAATGATGGGCACATAGATGTTAAATTTAAGCCATGGTAATTATCCATCAAGGGCTTAAATTTGATGATCATGTGAACGTCATTGATGATTTTAATTATTCATGTCAAAGGTTAAGTTTTAGGTTGAATCAGCTAAGTGATTGATTTGGTCTCTACTTAGTGTGAAATAGCCTTATTTATTTCAAGAAAAATGTCATGCAAATATTTTGAAGACTTGTTTATTTCAGACTTTTTGTCTGCAATAAAAACTATGAAAGTTCATTTGTTTCAAAAATTTTGTCATAGTAAAAAGTCTGAAGGGTACTTTTCCTTCAGGCATTTTTCCCATAGAAAAAAACTCGATAAAATTCAATTCCTTCGGCAAAAGTGTAAAGTCAAATTCCTTCGACAAAAGTGTAAAGTCCAATTTTTGCAAGAAAAATGCAAAGATCAATTTCTTTGAGGAAATTATTTTGGACAAAATGTCTGAAAATTTATCCCAATGAAGGCAAAAATGCTGAAGACTAAATTGTTGCAAGAGAAGTTTTTGAGAGAGTTCAATTTCTTCAGGAAAATTGTCCCAGATAAAATGTTTAAAATAATTTTCTTCATAAATAAAGGGCCTAGGAGTAGAAGTGTTGAGAACAAAAAGCCCACAACAATTATTATCGAGACCAAGATGCTGAAGACCAAAATGCCAAAGATAAAAGTCTCCAAGGACAAAAGACTTGAAATAAAAAAACTGAAGGCCAACACGGAATTCTTGTGGAATAATTTTCCCAGTGAAATTATTGCCAATACAAAGATGTTATGGAGAAAAGGACTAGACCCTATGCATAGATATCAATGGTCCACACTTGATCAGTGTAAGTAGGATCCATGGTGCGAGCTAGAATGAAGACTTTTTCAACAAAGCTCAAAGCAAATGCATAAACAAATGGGTCAATTCATTTTTGTATTTTTATAAGTTTGTTCAAAAATCATCTTAAGATAAAAGAGTTATATGGAAATGATGTTATTCATGCCTCAAAACATCTCCTGCAAGGTTGGTGCCTTCATGTTTTTTTTGACTCAAGATATAAGGTTTCAAAAAAGTTGAATAAGTAGTGTGATCATTGTGCAAACATCATTAACGGTCATGCGAACATCAAAGTTAAGCTCAGCCATTATCTATTAAGGCTTAAATTTGATGATCCCATGGATGTCATTGATGATCACATGAACATCAAATGATAGGTGCATGGACATCAAATTTAAGCCATGGGAATTATCTATTAGAGGCTTAAATTTGACAGTCACATGGATGTCATTGACACTCACATAGACATCAAATGATGGGTGCACAAACATCAAAATTAAGCTCGATGATTATCTATTGGGGTTTAAAATTAATGATCACACGTCTGTCAAAGATGTTCTTGTGGACATCAAATGATGGGTGTGTAGACATCAAATTTAATCTATAGTAGATAGCTAATGGTGTTTGATCCTTTAGATCTAGATTGATGGTTTGCATTTGATCATACTTAAAAATAAATGGTGCAAGTGAGAGCTAACTTGTCAAAGGACTCAAGCTTTATGAAGATCTGCCATGTAGCAAAAGGGTACTAGCCAAATAGAGATCGACTATGTAAAGCATAAAAAGCTCATGGATTATCTAGGTGACATGATCTCAGGGGTCTTGGTGGAGATATAACGGCTCATAAAAAAATATAGTGTTGAATGGGTGTTGAGTTCTCATTGAGCTACTATGTGGCACGCTAGCATTCATCATGAATACAAGGATTTATGAGTGTTAGTCCTAGGTTGACTTTTTGAAGATATGGACCCAATGATGTGTTAACATGTGTCCTAGGGGCAATGGTCACATGTCAAGTTAATGAATAAATCAATATGTCCATGCCACATAGGCATACACATTATGGTTAAAGATCTTGTGCAAAGTGAGTTCATGGATCTTTCACCATTAACAGCAAATTGACTAAGAAAACTATAGATGAGTCAAGTAGCTGCACATGAAATCTGGGGTTTTAAAAATCAATTCCAAATTTTATCAAAGAGCCATAGGGCCCTTTATCCAAAAGCTCATGGTTTAACTCCCAAGGATGTTGTAAAGGGAATAGAGGTCGAATATTTAGATGTAACTAGTTTTCTGCAGGTAGATTTGAAGTATGGGACTTGTGAATGGAACGTGTATTTTGAAAGTCAATAGTACAGATAGATAATTTGTAAGAAAATAGAATAATGATGAATCACTTGCAACATGTTGACATTATTGCTATGCTTTTGGCATACTAATATGAAGGAGCTTATGTTCATAAAATTGATGATCTCTTTGCAGATCTCAAGTAAAGCCTATATGAGAAGGGAAGTTATAAGAATGAAAAGTTTATGTTTAGTGCATTATAATTCAAAATGGATTTACTAACCCCTTATGTTCTCATTTGAGAGTTCCCTAGGGGGACTATAAGTGCCATTTGTATAAATTGCAAATTACCAAGTGGGGTCAAAATTTCCCCAATAAGTCAAAAGTGAAATAATGCATTTATGTATTAAAAAAAAAAATAAGCGGGGAACATTGAAAAGGCAAATTTTCAAGAAGTAAAGATACAAGTTGAAAAATGTGAAAAGGCAAGTTGGAGCTAAAAAATGTAAAAGGTCGAAGATGACCTAAGTCTTTTGCATTTTTCATTATTGTGTTTGCCCAAGCTCATCCATGGAAAGATATTGTAGGTTTGCAAGTCCAAGGTGGGCCACTCCAAAGAAGATCATTCAAAGAGCCATGGATCCAAAATATTCTCAGGGAATCATGGAAAAATCATGTTGTTTCATAGCGTGCATGAGAGGAAAGGCATCTGTTTAGAAGTTTCCAATTATGCAAGCAAGTGGTTGAGGGCATCCCCAGGTAGTTGCACATAATGACAAAGTTTATTCGGCCCTCTACCATGAATATTCTCCTTCCAGCTTGTGTGAAAGGAATCTCTAGCCATGAAATCAAAAGTGTGTTTCAAATCTTCATCATTCTTTGTAGACGTAGTTAAAACTTTGATTTTTCTTGCAAATTGATGAAGATTTCAAGTATGGCAAGGGAATATTTTCTATTTGGAAGCATCTTGGCAAACTTGAAATTTTATTTTGTAATTTTAAAAATTGCAACCCACAGTCCTAGATTTGAAAGTGTATAAATAGAGGGTTTCTCCTCTATTCAAGGTTGTTATTACTCATTGGTTTCGATGTCCATTTTATCTAAGTTTAGGTTCTATAGATATTTTTATGGGATCAATTTTTGAGTGTAGATTATGTCTCTCTTAATAAGGTGGTTGTAGTTGTACAACCATTAGAAATATTTGAGAGCATGTTTATGTCTCCCTTGTCAAAAGAGCAATCTCACCATGTTTGTTCCCATGGCAACGTTTTGAAATACTGATGTGTGTAATATTTATTTTCAAGTTAATGAAAATGTTTGCAGTTTTTTGTTGTTTCATATAAATGAAGTGTAGTGACATGTTTTGAAAGAATTTTTGATTGGACATTTGGGTTTGTGCTCACTACTGGTTATCATTTTGAGCATAGATTTAAATTATAAACTCTTTCTGCATTACTTCAGGACAGATCATTGAATAACTTGTTAGGGCACCCTAAGTTTATGGATTTGATAGGAAAAAGCATTTGAAAGATTAGATTTAGTGTATGTTCTAGTCTCTTAGGGATCATTTGGTATTTACCATTATCTTTTATTTGAACTTTTTTACATCTTTGCTAAGGAATATTATCATAAAATATTGCAAGGTACACAGTTATTTGGAAACCACCAGCACACCACCCTCTTTATTTTTAATAATCTAACTTGTCTTACCCTATCCAACCCTACAAATAATATACCCTTTGAATATTATAATTGTTATTTTCCTTCTAAATGCATAAGATCCTTGCATACTTGAAATGTGTTTGCAGTTTGTGTTTTAAATTTTAGCACTGCGGTCTTTTATTCGATCACTATTGTTGAAGATTCTATAGAATGAAGATTGAAGTCTCTTTCCCATCTATTTTTAGTAGCTTATATATGAATTATATCATTTGTGCATTTTGTGTGACAACCCTTCATGAGTGAAGTGTGAAAAATTGGTTATGCCTTGGTCATATTTGTTCTTTGTGCCAAAATTTCCCATAGAGGTTGAATTATAGAATCTCTCCATGTGAGAAAGCTACCACATAGGTCTTCTCACCTTGTTTTAGGTAGATCCAGAAGTAGAAAGGAGTTGGCCATACCCTTTGTAGGTGCCTCTCAGTCATTTTTTGTATTTAGTCAAATCTTGATGCTAAACCCTTCCCCAGATACAATGACATACTAGTGGGTTTTTCATCATTGGTTATCATTTTCTCTCAAGTGTGCAAGGTTGAGTGTATAAGGTGTATAACTGAGAAACAACACTCAGATGGCATCATTACCAGGGACTAAACTAAAATCATGTTAACTTGTGTGTTATCAAGGACTCTTGCAGAGAGCTATAAGTATTTCATGTTATGAATTTATCTATTGTTATTGCACTGATTTGACTATCTTGGCCATCAATATCATAGAACTCCACTAGGGACATGCCAAGAGTTTTTAAGGCTTGATAATTTACTTCTGCTATGTTCATTGTAAAGAGTTGTTAAAATTACATGTTGAAAGGTGTTTTTTTCCCTTTTGAACATTATTCTTAAAAAAATAGTGTCTTTGCTTTCTATCTCATTAAGCTTCAGCAAGTTTAATTTTAGCATGTATCACAAATAGTTTGTCAACTATTATATTCTAAAAGTTTGATTCTTGTGGCGACTCCAACTTTATTTTAAGGTTTCAACAAAGATTGGTGTTTATTCTAAATATTTTACTAACTTTCAACTTTGATTATTTTATTGTTTGCAAAGCTAGGAGGACTAAGATCATCTTTCAGAAGTGACCTATCAAAGAAAATTGTCTCTCTTTTAAGTATTCATCCAAGGAAAAGGGGAAAAGTTTGAAGGCCTATTGAAGGGAAGAGTTTAGCTGCTAAAGTTAGTCAAGATTGTAATAATCTTGAACTATTTATAGACCCTCCCATTATTGAAGACTATCATATCTCTCCTAGCAACTCTGAAACCTATAGTCTTGTGTACTAACCAATTCCTTCTCAACCAACTAAATCCCCTCACAATTTTGATCCACCAGGTCCACCTCAGTCACCCCCTCATATCCCTTTCCCATTTGTTCTTGAACATCTCATTGAACCAATCATGAGGTGTAGGAATCTAGATGAGAATGAACATCCTACATTCCATGTTCCCAGATTCAATCCTATTAATTTTGATGAAATGGAAGGCTATCCTAATGAAGTCCCAAATGAAGTCATTATATGCCTCCCAAAGTTTCAAGGGAACAATGCAGTGAGTGGTGATCAACCCCTGAGGGATTTTCACAATATTATTGAAGTTTATGAGGTTAAGAATGAGGATGTGTGCATTAAGTTGTTTAAGCACACATTGGAGGAACATGCTCATGAATGGTTTAATTCCCTTTTTTTTGGATGCATTTATTCATGGAAATAGATGCAGAATGTTTTTAGAATTAAGTATGGTGCTAGGAATTATCCAAGGTTTCTCTTAGTTAAATTTGAAAACATTAAAAAGAATCCTAATGAGTGTGTGTAGAATTTCAATACATAGTTCAATAAAACTATGATGCAGGTACCCAAAAACATCAAGCCCAATGATACAACGTGCTTGATAATGTATTTTGATTCCTTTGACAAGAAGGTTGCGTACTACTTTAGGAACAAGGATCCCACTAACCTACAGTTGGCATTTAATATGGCCATCCATATTAATAATAAAATAAAGGCTATGTGAAAGTCCATGAATAAGTGGGTTGATGGGTCAATCCAAAAAAGACACATTCCACAAAGACAACTAACCTTGATGAGACTATTAAAACTTTGGCGTCTACTATCAAATAAATGCCATACAAGTTGGCTAGAGCTGAAAAGGGGATCTCTCATGTGTCTATCATTCAAGAGAGGGATCCAAATCCGAATCAAGCATAAGGAAGGCCTATTTTCCACCATAGAGATAATTATAGAGGGAAAAGGCCCACACATAAAGAAAGAATAGATAAAAATCACAGTAGAGGGGCTAGAAAATAAATTCCTAATCCTTTAAACGCCAAGGTGAATGCTACAGATTGTGGCATTGATATTGATTAGTGTGACAAGTGTTTCCTTACACATCCCCCATGTGATAAAGTTGAACTAATTGATTCAGATGAAAATGAACTTGAGTCTACATCATCTGGTGATGTGATATTGATGTTCAATTATCAAATCCCCCAAATCAAATTGACTACCTCCATGGAATTACTAAGTGCTACTACTATTGATCAATTTTGGAGTGTAGTTGAGAAGGTAAGTGTCCCAGCTCCCAAATTTTCTTGTGATGTCAATATGGTAGAATAATATGAATTACCCATTCATGATTTCAATTTCTTACACTCCATGATGGTTAATAAATATGATGGGGGGATTATATCATTTAAGGATAGGCAGTTACAAATTAATGCAATAATTGTTCAAGATAAAAAGCATCATTTGAGAAGAAAATATTAGGTTGTTGCTCCTCAATACACTTCCCCTATAAATCCAAAGGTAGGGGATACTAATAAATATGCTAATAAAATAACAACAGTCCCTAAATCTTCCAAACTAGTGCCTATTTCCTAATTTTCTAAGCCTAGAGGTACTCTAGCCAAGAATAAAGTACTCATATTGTCTAGTATCCTTAAGGGTGTGATTGATGATAAAACAAATCCACCTTTGAAGGCTATTGTTAAATATTCAAATTTGCCCTATCCTACTCCACTTCAGACCTTGAGTGATTGTATTCCAACTGAAGGTGTTGTCATCCTTCCACCCAATACTCCTCTTCCTCAGTATAGCATATGTGATATGGTCCAAGTGTTGAGCCAACTAAAAATCACTATGTCACTTGTTGAATTATTAATAATACATGAGCATAGGAAGAGGGTATTGATTACTTTAAATTTGGTGAGAAGTTAGCTGAAAATAAAATTGAGTTACCCCAAACACCCCCAGAAAGTGATGAAGAATCAAAAGAGGTTTTTGAACCTACTCTAGAGGACTATTTGGGGACTATAATTGTAGAAATTCAGTTGAATGTGGATTATTTTTACACAACCTCATTGATCAATGGTATGATTGTTCACAACTACATGTTTGATTATGGTGCTTCTTGTAATGTGATGCCCCTGAGTGTCCCAAATGAGCTCAGAGTGAAAATAAAATTAGATTTTATCAAGTGTTATGCCATGGATTCACGAGAAGTTCCAGTTGTTGGACAAGTCAAGGGGTTGGTAGTACATTTGGCAGTGCATCCAATTAAGTATTTGAATATGGATGTGGTAGTTGTGGACTACCCACCTAAGTGGGAGATGATGGTGTCAAATAAATGGGTTGATAGCATGGGTAGAAGTGTACAAATGGACTTATCTTATGCCACCATTCCACTAGAGGGTAATATGGTCAAGATCTATAGAGAGTCAAAGATGCTACAGGTAATTGAAGATCTAAAACATGATTTGAATGAAGTATTGTACATAGATGTTGAATTGAGAAACTTTATTGGAAATGTTGATACTAGTGAACAACCTATTGTTCTCGATGTTGAACCTGACATAGAAGGTGTAGTTTGGAAGGTTTGTTTTGATGAGGCTTGCTCTAATCTTGGAAACAGAGCTGGGGTTGTCTTCTATGCCCCCAATGGTAAATGTTTTATATATTATTTTCAATTTTCCTTTGAGTGCATGAATAATAATTCTGAGTATGAGGTACTCTTGCTTTGTGTAAAGATTGCCCACAAATATGGAATTAGAAGTTTGATTATCAGGGGAAATTCTAAGTTAGTGGTTAAGAAATTCCATAATGCTTATGCCACCAAGAACAAAAGGTTAAAGCAATATCAAATGTTGTTTGGGATTTGCTTGAAGTTTTTGATACATTCAATCATTTTTATCATGATGAAAGTTTCAAATAAGAGGTTGATAGACTTGCAAGGTTAGATACTCAGTTTGATATTGTAAATATGATCCCTCATTGTTAGTACTAGGTGGAAGTGTTTGTTAGGCCTTTGATCCCAAACAATGTTCATCATTGGCAGGTGTTTGATGATGATAATCAAATTAAGAGGTTTCTAAATTATGAAGTTGAGTTCCATAATCAGCTCATAGACTTGGAATCCATGGTTCAATTTTGTGATGGGAAAGAAATCTTGTTTGGGAAAGACATTATTCAGCTGAAGATAAACATGCTTCCAAGGGGATTGGTAAGTCTAGAAGCATCTTTTGATGGATCTGATAGAATTAAATCAAGAGATTCATTTATCTCAAAAGATGTGATTGAGTACAAATTGGGTTCTCATGATAATTCAAGAAAGGTTTGGTTGGGTACTCACCTGAGTGCAGCTGAGAAACAAGCTTACATGAAACTATTAAAGAATTACTAGGATTGTTTAACATGGTCTTATTCTGATCTGAAAGCATATAGGTAAGAATTATTTCAGCAAGTCAGCCCATTACAACCTGATATCAAGCCTTTCAGGTAGAAATAGAGGCCCATTAACCCCATCTTGGCCATCAAGATGTGGGAAAAATTAAAGAAGCTAAGGGATGGTGGAATCATTCATCCCATCAAGTATTCATCATGGGTTGTGAATTTGGTCCCTATGAGAAAGAAGAATAGCGATATCTTCTTATGTGTGGATTTTAAAAATTTGAATAAAGTTTCTTTGAAAGATAATTATCCCCTGTACAATATCAACAACCTTCTACAAAGTGTTACTAGATCATAGATGTTGTCCACATTAGACGACTTCTCTAGGTATAACCATATTTTGATGAAGGAATATGATAGATCCAAGATTGCATTCACTATGTCTTGAGACACGTATGTATATATGAGGATGTCTTTTAGGTTGATGAATGTTGGTACAATGTTTAAGCAAGCTATGGACATCATTTTTGCTGGGATAATTAACCAGTTCATTGTTGTGTATCAAGATGACATTATTATGTACTTCAAGACTAGAAAAGAACATTTACATCATCTGGAAAAAGTGTTTATGAGATGCAGGGAATTTAGCATTTCACTTAATCCCAAAAAATGCCACTTTGGAATATAAAAGGCCAAGTTGTTGGGACATATAGTGTCCAAGAATGGTGTCATGATTGACCTCGAAAAGGTTAAATCCATTGACGAAGTGCCTATCCTACAGTCTAAAAAAGGAATTTAGTCTTTGTTTGGACAAATTAACTTTATAAGGAGGTTTGTGTCCAATTTTGTGGAGATTACTCTGCCTATTACTTTTATGCTAAAGAAGGACTAGACCATCAAATGGAAGGAGAAGATCATGCAAACATTCAATGAAATCAAGGGAGATTTAAATTATGCTCCAGTCTTGGCCAACCCTAATTACACAAAGCCATTCTAAATATTCTCTTTTGCATCATATAATATTATTATTGTTGTTCTGTTGTAAAATAATGAAGACGATTATGAGCAACCCATAGATTTATTTAGTAAAGCTATGCAAGGTCCTGAACTAAACTATACCATCAAGGAAATACAATCTTTCACTTTCCTGAAAGCTATCAAGACGTTCACACCTTATATTCTAAGTTCAAATATTGGTGCTTATGTCTCACATACCATGGTGAAGGATATCTTGACTCAGACTAAAGTATCCAACAAGAGATGCAGGTGGGTCAACAAGTTACAAGAGTATGACATGGATATTTAGATCACCAAATTAGTAAGAGGGATGGGTCTAGCCAAGTTTATGCCTGAGACTAATTTGCAAGCTATCAAGGTAAACACTACTGCTTTTAATGTTGATGATTCATTGAGTTAATTTAACATATTTCCTTTGTATAGAGATATTGTTTACTACTTGAAAATTTTGAAATACCCCACTGACTTGGACAAAAATCAAAGAGGAAACCACAAACTTGTCTCCCAAAAATACCTTTTGACTAACAATCAACTAACATGGAAGAATCCAGATGGGGTTCTCCTAAGATGTATGTTGGAATAATAACTTGGTGACTTGATTGAAGATTTTCATAATGGAGTATGTGGTGGCCATTTTACACCTAAGGTTATGGCTCATACAATTTTGAGAGCTAGTTATTGGTGGCCATCATTGTTCAAATATGTTGCTTAGACAGTCAGAAAGTGTGACCAATGTTAGTGTTTTGTTGGGAGGATACAAGCTTCAGGTTCTTTTCCCCTGCAACCTGGGAGGATTGAAGGCCCATTCAAACAATGGGGAATGGATTTCATTGAAAAAATTGTTGATTCATCAAGCACTAGACATAGATAGATACTAGTTGCAACTAACTACTTCACAAAATGGGTTAAAATGGTCCCTACAAAGAAAGTAACACAACAGGTAGTTATGAATTTTTTGTTGAATCAGATTATTTGTAGATTTGGTGTACCTATCAAACTGATTGTAGACAATGCCATGAGTTTAAAATACAAATAATATGGGATTAAATCGATGTATGCTTCTAACTACAATCCTCAAGGGAATGGATAAGCAGAATCAAGTAACAAGAACTTACTTAAAATTATCATGTGAACATTGGAAGCAAATAAGATGTGGGGTGAATGGTTAAAGTTTGCCTTATGGACTGATAGGATTACAACTAAGAGAGATACAAGCAAAATCCCTTTTGATCTCGTTTATGGAGCTCAAGCAATTTTTCCTATAAATTTACAAGGGCCAACCTATCAACTCATGTAGCAACTAGAAGATGATGAGCAAATCAACCACTGTGAGAGTAGGATGAACGAGATTAATTTTCTTGATGAAATTTGAAGACAAGCTCATGAAAGACACCTTAAGTTAAAGGAAAAGCTAAATAAGATATTTGATAGGAAGGTCACTCCAAGAACTTTCCAAGTAGGTGATCTAGTTTTACGTTGAGATAACAAGCATGAGAAGAAATGAAAACATGGAAATTTTGATGTCATGTGGATGGGTCCCTATTCCATTAACTGCTAGATTGGAGATCATACATTATTTTTAAGAGACTTAGATGGTGAAATATTGGAGTTGTGTGTCAATGATAGACATCTGAAACACTTCCTTGATTGAGTCTGTAACCTATATACATTAGTATATAGTGTATAGTTTTGTCTTTCTATTATTTCATTGTTTTGTCTCCCCTGTGTTTTAGGCCTTATTTTTAGAGTTTCCTTTCATGTTTCTATCATGTGTTCATTTATAGATCCTCTTGATATATTTTAATGAAGTATGACATGTTTTGCTGAGTCTTTATGAGTGTTTTCTAAAAATTATTAGGTCTTGACTCCATGACCCAATGGATTGGCACTTGGTCTTACGTTTTGGGGTTCTTTGCATACCTGTAGGAGGTGTGCATCCCTAGGTGAGATTCAATGTTAGTTCCTAAAATTGCATTAAATCAATTGAGCCTTTGTCAAGTGAAAATGCCTAAGTCCAACCTGAGTCGAGTATAAATGACTACGTCTTTAGCCAAATTCCTACTTTAAACTGTTCATGTCAAAGGTCAAGCTTTATGTTGAATCAACTAAGCGATTGATTTGGTATTTACTTAGTGTGAAATAGCCTTATTTATTTTGGGAAAAATGTCACACAAATATTCCAAAGACTTGTTTGTTTCAAACTTTTTGTCCGTGGCAAAAAGTCCACAGGTCCATTTGTTTTAGACTTTTTGTCTACGATAAAAAGTTTTAAGGGTACTTTTCCTTCGGGCATTTTTTCCATGAAAAAAACCATGACAGAATTTAATTCCTTCGTCAAAAGTGTAAAGTCCAATTCCTCTAGAAAAAGTGTAAAGTTTAATTTCTTAGGGAAAAATGCAAAGATTAATTTCTTCAGAGAAATTGTTTTAGATAAAATATTTGAAACAATTGTCCTGACGAAGACAAAAATGATGAAGACTGAATTATTATGTGAGAAGTGTCTAATAGAGTTTAATTTCTTTGGGAAAATTGTCATGGTTAAAATGTCTGAAATAATTGACCCAAAAAACAAATGGCCCAAGAGCAGAAGTGTCGAGAACAAAAAGCCCACAACAATTGATGTCAAGACCAAAATGTGGACGACATAAGTCCAGAAGGACAAAAGACCCAAAACAAAAGTCCTGAAGTCCAACATGGAAGTATTGAGGAATAATTGGCCTGGTGAAATTACTTCCAAGACAAAGATACTGTAGAGCAAAGGACTAGGCCCTATACATAGAGATTGATGGTCCACACTTGATCAGTGCAAGCAGGATCGATGATGCGAGCTAGAACGAGGATTTCTTCAGTAGAGCTCAAAGTAAATGCATAAACAAATGGGTTAGTTCATTTGTGTATTTTTATAAGTTTGTTTAGAAATCATCTCAAGCCAAAAGAGTTATATGGAAATGATGTTATTCATGCCTCAAAAAATCTCATGCAAGTTTGGTGTCTTCATGTTTTTTGACTCAGATGCAAGCTTTCAAAAAAGTTGAACAAGCAGTGTGATGATTCCACGGATGTCATTGACGATCACATAGATGTCAAAGTTAATCTTAGACATTATCCATTAGGGCTTAAATTTTATGGTCATGTGGATGGAATTAATGGTCACATGAATGTTAAATGATGGGCGCACATACGTTAAATTTAAGCCCTAATAATTATCCATCAAGGGATTAAATTTAACGGTAGCACGGATGTCATTGATGCTCATGAGGATTTCAAATAATGGGCACGTGAATGTCAAAATTAAGGTTGATGATTATCTATTGGGGCTTAAATTTGATAATTACACGCTCATCAAATATATTCTTGGGGACATCAAATGACAAGCACGTGGACATCAAATTTAATCCATAGTAGATGGTCGAGTACCCAAAATTGCATTAAAACAATTGAGCCCTTATCAAGTGAAAATGCCCAAGTCCAACCCAATTCAAGTATAGATGACTACATCTTTAGCCAAATTCTTACTTTTAGTTGTTCATGTCAAAGATCAAGTTCTATGTTGAATCGGCTAAGTGATTGATTTGGTCTTTACTTAGTGTGAAATAGCCTTATTTATTTTGAGAAAAATGTCGTGTAAATATTCTGAAGACTTGTTTCTTTTAGACTTTATATTCGTGGCAAAAATTCCATAGATCCATTTATTTCAAAAAAATTGTCCACAAAAAAAATTCTAAAGGGTACTTTTCCGTCAGGCATTTTGCCCATGGCAAAAACTCGACAAAAGTCAATTCCTTCGGCAAAAGTGTAAATTCCAATTCCTTTAGCAAAAGTGTAAAGGCCAATTTATTTGGGAAAAATGCAAAGATCAATTTCTTCAGGGAAATTATTTTCAAACAAAATGTTTGAAACAATTATCCTGACGAAGATAAAAATGCTAAAGATTGAATTATTGCAAGAGAAGTATCTAAGAGAGTTCAATTTCTTTGAGAAATTATCCCAGATAAAATATCCAAAAGAATTACCCTGATAAACAAAGGGCCCAAGAGTAGAAGTGTCAAGAAAAAAAAGCTCACAATAATTACTGCCAAGACCAAGATGCCGAAGACCAAAATGCCAAAGACAGAATTCTCGAAGGACAAAAGACCCAAAACAAAAGTCCCAAAGGCCATCAAGGAATTCTTGAGGAATAATTGTCCCAGTGAAATTACTACCAAGACAAAGATGCCATGGAACAAAGGACTAGGCCCTATGCATAGATATAGATGGTCCACACTTGATCAATGCAAGCAGGATCAATGATGCGAGCTGGAATGAGGACTTTTTCAGTAGAGCTCAAAGCAAATGCATAAACAAATGAGTTAGTTCATTTATGTAGTTTTATAAGTTTGTTTATAAATCATCTAAGGCCAAAATATTTATATGAAAATGATGTTCTTCATGCCTCAAAACATCTCCTGTAAGTTTGGTACCTTCATATTTTTTCTGACTCAAGATGCAAGCTTTCACAAGTAGTGAGACGGTCACGCAGACGTCATTGATGATCACATAGATGTCAAAGTTAAACTCAACCATTGTCTATTAGGGCTTAAATTTTATGGTCACATAGACATCATTGATAGTCATGTAAATGTCAAATGATGGGCATATAGATGTCAAATTTAAGCTATGGTAATTATCCATCAGGGACTTAAATTTGACAATCACACGGACGTCATTGATGTTCGATGTCAAATAATGGGTGCATGAATTTTAAAATTAATCTTGGTATTTATCTATTGGGGCTTAAATTTTATGGTCGTGCACCCGTCAAAGACATTCCCATGGACGTCAGATGATGGGCACATAGATGTCAAATTTAATCCATAGTAGACAGCCAATGGCATTTGATCCTTTGGATCTGGGTTGATGGTCCACATTTGATTGTGCTTCAAGATCAATGACATAAGTGAGAGATAACTTGTCAAAAGACTCAGGCTGAATGAAGAGCTACCACATGGCGAAAGGGTTCTAGCTCGACAGAGATCGACTGTGTAAAGCGTAGAAATATTATGAATTCTCCAAGTGACATTATCTCAGGGTTCTTAGTGGAGATCTAACGGCTCATAATAAAAGCCAATGTTAAATGGATGCCTAGAGCCCATTAAGCTACCAAGTAGCATGTTAGTGTTCATCATGAAGATAAAGATCTAGCAGTGTTAGTCGTAGGTGAACTTTTTGAAGATATGGACCCAATGATGTGTTGACATGTGTCCTAGGGGCAAAGGTCACATGTCAAGTTAATGAACAAAGTGACATGGTGATGCCACATAGGCATACATGTCATGATCAAATATCATGTGCAAAGTGAGTTCATGGAGCTTTCACCATTGACAATAGATTGACTAGGCAAATTACAGATGAGTCATGGTAGCTACGCAAGAAGTTTGGGGTTTTAAAAAGCAATTTCAAATTTGATCAAAGAGCCATGGGTCACTTTATCCAGAAGCTCATGGTTTAGCTCCCAAGGATGTTGTAAAGGGAATAGAGGTCGAACATTTAGATGTCACTGGTTTTCTACAAGTACATTTGAAGTTAGGACTTGTGGATGGAACGTGTATTTTGACAATCAACAGTACAGATGGACACTTTGCAAGAAAATGGAATAATAATGAATCACTTGAAACATGTTGACATTATTTTTATGCTTTTGGCATACTAATATGAAGGGGCTTATGTTCATAAAATTGATGACCTCTTTGCAAATCTCGGGTAAAACCTATATGAGAAGGGAAGTTATAAGAATGAAAATCTGTGTTCAGTGCATTATAATTCAAAATGGCTTTACTAACCCCTTATGTGCTCATTTGAGAGTTCCGTAGGGGAACTTCCTAGGGGGACTATAAGTGTCAATTGCATAAATTGCAAATTGCCAAGTGGTGTCAAAATTTCTCCAATAAGTCAAAAGTGAAATAATGCATTTATGCATTAAAAAAGAAATAAGGGAGGAACCTTGAAAAGGAAAATTTGAAAGAAGCAAAGATACAAGTTACAAAATGTGAAAAGGCAAGTTGGAGCCAATAAATTAAAAGGTCGAAGATGACCTGAGTCTTTTACATTTTTCATTATTGTGTTTTCCCATGTTCCTCTATGGAAAGATATTGCAAGTTTTCAAGTCCAAGGTGGGCCAATCCAAAGAAGATCATTCAAAGGGCCATGGATCCATAACATTCCTAGGAAATCATGGTAAAATCAAGTTGTTTTATGGCGTGCATGAGAGGGAGGGCATCTATCCATAAATTTCTAGCTGTGCAGGCAAATAGTCGAAAGCATCCCCAGGCATTTGCATAATGACAAAGTTTGTTCGGCCCTCAACCATGAATATTCTCCTTCCAGCTTGTGTGAAAGGCATCTCCAGCCATGAAATCAAAAGTTTGTTACAAATCTTCATCATTCTTTGTAGAGGCAATTAAAACATTGATTTTTCTTGCAAATGGATGAAGATTTCAGGGATGGCAAGGAAATATTTTCCAGTTGGAAGCATCTTGGTAGACTTGAAAGTCTGTTTTGTAATTTTGAAAATTGCCACCCATAGTCCCAGATTTGAAAGTGTATAAATAGAGGGCTTCTCCTCTATTCAAGGTTGTTGTTGGTCATTGTTTTAGGTGTCTATTTTCTATAAGTGTAGGTTCTACAGATATTTTTCTGGGATCCATTGTTGTGTGTAGATTTTGTCTCCCTTGCTAAGGTGGTTACAGTTGTACAACCATTAGCAAGCTTTGAGAGCATGTTTATGTCACCCTTGTCAAAAGAGAAATCTCACCATGCTTGTCCCCATGACAACATTTTGAAATACTGATGTGTGTAATATTTATTTTCAAGTTAATGAAAATGCTTGTGGTTCTTTGTTGTTTTCTATAGATGAAGTGCAGCGATATGTTTTGCAAGAATTGTTGATTGGACATTTGGTTTGTGATCACTACTAGTTGTCATTTTGAGCATAGATTTAAATTATAAACTCTTTCTTCATTACTTCAGGATAGGTTGTTGAATAACTTGTTAGGGCACCCTGAGTTTATGAATTTGATAGGGAAAAGCATTTGAAATATTAGTTTCAGTGTATGTTCTAGTCTCTCGAGGATCATTTGGTATTTACCATTATCTTGCATTTGAAGTTTTTTATTCATCTTTGCTAAGGAATATTGTCATGAAATACTACAAGATACCTAATTGTTTAAAAACCACCAGCACACCAACCTCCTTTTTAATCATCTAACTTGTCCTATCATGTCCTACCCTGCAAATAATACACCCTTTATATATTATAAGTGTTATTTTCCATGCAAATGCATAAGATCTTCCATACTTGAAATGTGTTTTCAATTTGTGTTTTAAATTCTAGCATTGTAGTCTTTTATTCGACCCCTGTTATTGAAGATTATATAGAATGAAGATTGCAGTATCTTTCCCATCTGTCTTTAGTAGCTTGTATATGACTTAGAGCATTTATGTATTTCGTGTGACAACCCTTCACGGGTGAAGTGTGCAAACTTGGTTATGCCCTAGTCATATTTTTTCTTTGTGCCAAAAATCCCCATGGACATTGAATTGCATAATCTCTCCATGTGAGCAAGTTACCCCATAGGTCCTCTCACCTTGGTTCAGGCAAAGCCAGAAGTAGCAGGGAGTTGACCATACCCTTTGTATGTGCCTCTCTATCATTTTTTGCATTCGGTCTAATCTCGATGCCAAACCCTTCCCCGACTACAATGACATACTAGTGGGTTTTTCATCATTACTTGTCATTTTCTCTCAAGTGTGCAACGCTGAGTGTATGAGGTGTATAATTGGGATCCAACACAGGGTATTAAAACCCAAGTCAATCAAATCCACAATGATACAACATACAAATAAACCCAAATGTTAAACCTAGAATAATAACCCATACATAGGCATACATAGCATTCATGAAGAAATCATCTTTATACCATCTAAGGGTGACACTGAACTCCATAGCCTCCAAAATGGAATGTTCGGTATTAAAACTAGTTTGGGTCTTATAGGAATATTCACATAATACTTCCAAACCATGGCACGCCTTTCACATAGTAAAACCCAAATTTTATCCTTACTTAAAATCCAACAAGCACTTATTTTTAAAAGAATGCTACGACCAACTAGCAGTCGTTCGACCTTTTCTTCTTCCTTTATTTCTATCCCAAATTTGCCATGTGTTTCTTCCCACCATAACTAGTATATTTAAGCATTTTCCATCTATAGCCATGAAAGTTCCAATTGGGAGAAATCCCTTCTTTATACTAACTGCAACTTCAATTAAATACACCATAACAACCAATGGCACCATATCAATATGTTCTGCATGCATATCAATGAGTTCAAACCCTCGTTAGTCTCCATGCAAAACTGAACCAATGCCATGCAAAAACCATCAATTTCCTCACAGCCATAGAATGCCATTTGAGAGCCTTCCAAATGAAACCCTAATCAATGATTAGGTTTCCTAATGCAAATCAACTAACAATATCATTGTCGTTGAAGCTACCCATGTTCACAGTGGCCCAAAATGCCATTGACCTTCATCCTAAGGACTTATGTTTAATTACTATGCAAAGACATAATCATATGCCATGGCCTACCATACCTTGTCCTAGTCTTAATGGCTATGAACTATAACCAAATGGATTTCAAAAACCATTAAAGGTCCAAAAGACCTCTAACCTTCATAAACAAATGATAAATGCAATTTGAACTATGTCACAAGTTTTATTTATGGCTTGGCTCATCGGTGTCAAAATGACATCATTCTTGACCCATGACCAACCATATTGTTTAAGCAATACCAAGCAAGAAATCTAAAAATACCAAACAACAATAAGCACAATCAACCAACAATTAAAGTGAATTGCACATTACATAGGGAAATACAGTACATGACAAGACTGAGAATCAAACAAAAAGGGTCGTGATTCAGGTTAGGATCTCATTCACATTACACCATAAAGTATGCATGTATACCTTACTTTTGCCATTGAACGCCATGCTTCACTTTCCAACCTAGCTCATTCTGAGGCAACACCTAAAGCCATACAAAGAGAGACATCAACATATATATATATATATATATATATATATATATATATATATATATATATATATATATCATTCACATTACACCATAAAGTATGCATGTATACCTTACTTTTGTCATTGAACGTCATGCTTCACTTTCCAACCTAGCTCATTCTGAGGCAACACCTAAAGCCATACAAAGAGAGACATCAACAATATATATATATATATATATATATATATATATATATATATATATATATATATATATATATATATATATATATATATATATATATATATATATATATAATCAATTAAATATAACACTGAATTAAACTAATTTAATAAGTCTAGAACATCTATATTGAAAACTGTAAAAAGTGTCCTAGTTCAGTATCAATCATAGCATAACAACTTAAATAATAATATAAATCATAATGGCACGTAGTTGTGGTCTTGATAGTATCTTATATATTATTCAAATGTTGCATCCTCAAGTTTTGACCTTGTGACAAATCTCGAGAATAAACTATACCTTAACATTCGAGCTACATAAAAATTCATCATATCTGACATTGTATCAAATATTGTAATACACCTTGAAAGACACATATAGGTAATAAAAAGGCCAATCTTATTTCAGCTTCCAATGTATATATTATAAACATGTATTGGATTCCTATTACAATTTGCACATCATCATTAAAAATAAATGTTTATCATTAGATATACATTTCTATGAGGAATATTTTATTTGTTGTCTATTGAGTGCCCTGAAAAAATCTCTATCAAAAAATGTTATTTCTTGATATTTATTTCATTTTAACTCTATTGAGCATCTAAGTTCAAAATGAAAATTTGCACACACTACTACATTTTCCATGTTTTAATTCAGCTTTAAAATGACTTTTAAGACAATTTTAAGTCACATTTATGATGGAATCCTATGTTTTTTAATATTTTTTATTTTGTTGTATGAGAGATTTACCACATCATAGGTTGTCATAAATATGTAGATTGGCTATCATTCAGTAACTTTTTCTAGTTTGACATATTTATGATATGTGTACGACACATTTGCAATAGATTTTAGATGTTCGCATGTGGTTCATCGATCATTTCATTGTCATTCATGTCTTTATCTTGTGATAAATGTCTTAGTGGTGACATAATTAGCATTAGAAATTTAAAAATATATAATTTTCCATTTAATATTTATCTAATTAATTAATAATAAGTAACAATTAATACACAATGCTAAATGATAAATTATATTAATTTAATTTTAATTTATTATTTTAATACAAAAGCAATTATTATTCATTTACCAGATTAAATAATTTATATATTTTTAATTAGATTAATTTTTTAAAATGATTGTTTCTAGTTTAATTTACAGTTTGTCAATTTAATTTATTAATTTAAAATTTTAAGTATAATATACTTAAGTATTATATCACAATGTTGTATTTATATGACATTAATTGAAAAAAAACAAGTTAGTATAATACAAAAGGTGCTCAAAAGAGATAATATTATGATACAATGTGTACAAAATGGGTATAGTATAAGGAGAACAATGGATACTAAATGAATTCATATATATGTTGCATTATACTACTACCATTGTTACTGTCTTCCTCACCCTCACACTCCTTTGATGAGTACTCAAATGAGACCTACAAAAATTGAGATATATATAACAAAAATATAAAAATATATAAACTCTTCAACATTTTAAAAAAGTATGTGTTGCCTTATAGTGTTCGTTGACATAGCCCTCCTCGTCAAAGCCCCTATTCCCCTCCTCATCAAATCCCTTGTCCCGCTCTTTGTCAAATGAATTCTAGCCGAATAATAAAAATTAATAATAGCTACTTTATGATCTTTATTTGTGCTTCGTAAAAAAAATGTAAGATATTTTAAGCACTTCAATTGAATTATCAACAATAATTTATCTCCATATTTCTTATATATATGCAACCCTTGTTCTTTAAGTGTTCCTCACATCGGGACAAATTGGGCTACCAAGTTTATCTTACCATATATATTTGTCGCCCTCAGCGAAATACAAACTAGATTATCCATATAAATTTAATAATCCAAGAAAAATTACAAAAGTGTAAACAACCGACAAATTGCAACAATTAGTTAGCCAAGCCTAAAAGCAAATCAGTGAATAAACACAAAATACAAAATACAAAGAAAGTAAAACAAAAGTTTGAAGTTAAACTATAACAATTCCAAATAAAAAACTCTGTTAATCTAAGACACAGAGGGAATAAATTACTTAATGTTCAATCCTTCTGAAAGGATTGATTTAAGCAACTCGGAGGGATCAGCCACCCCAAACCAAGAAGCATTTTTAAAACTAATCTACAAGAGATAAATGGAGCAATCCAAAAGTTTCATCACCTACCAATTCACCCAATACACCCACTTCACCCAAGTAATACAAATCTCACAAATCATCCAAGGACTAGTGTGAAGGCATTTTATCATAGATAACAAGATTTTCTAAATCTCTCCATGGACTAACATTCTTAGCAATCACTTCATCTCCCCCCTTGAAAGTCATTGCTCCCACATTAGCAAGGAAATCATTAGGTTTATTAATCTCTCCCTTCTAATCCCTAAATGAAATTACAAAGAATAAGGGAAGAATAGAACAAATACTTCCCATAATATTTCCAATTCTTCAATTGTCTAAATTTTTGTTGTTGATAGTATTTATAGTCGACATTGAGTCTCCCTCAACCCCTTGATTTTGAATATTAAGTTCAATTGTAAGCTTGAGAACTCGAAGGAGCGCATATGCTTTCATAATATTATTAGAAGCCCAATGATATTATAAATAATTTAACTTGTGTAAATAAATATAATATTCGCAAACAATATTTAATTTTAAAGGGCAAAAACAAAATACTTACATAACGATTAAATGAATAGTCATAGTCACTTTGTCCAGTGATATGGACTGCACGTTTTCCTTTCCTTATTCTCACTTGTAGCTTTTTGCCATTGTTTCAAACTACCCTGAGCCCTATTTATTTAGGAATTTGTGTGTGCCCATGAAATTGATCCATGACCCTCTTGTATATCCACATGGCTTCCTTACTATCCACTCTTTTTTAGAGAGATTCATAACCCCTCTCTTTTGATTGTCTCTCTCCATCCTCAAGGCAACCCCTACCAATGCTTAATATGTGTTTCGTCCAATGCTTGGCCCCACTGATCCTTAATAAAATCGGCAATCCACTACTTCTTACCCAATAGACAATCATGATAATATATATCTAACATATTTTTATGGCTAGCCTCACTCTAACTGAGATTGCTATTTTGCAATTTTTACCACTTTTGTCCACCAAAATCAATAGGTGTGATAATCTCCCCATAGTAATGTCTGAATGAAATTATGGAGAATAAGGGAATAATAAAACAAATACTTCTCATAATATTTCCACACTTCATGATTAATTCTCATGAAGTGGTTTAAACTCCTATTGATCACATTGTCGTATTCATTAGCGTTCAATATGGCATCCTCATTACATTGTCTACATCTACATCGAGAACCTAAGGTACCAACCTTAAGATTACTAACATATATTATTAACAACAAAAAGTAAGTGTTCAAATTAATTGTATTTACACCCAAAAGTAATTTAATAATTCTTAAATGGAAATACTTACAGTAGGTGATGCACACAATCATTGGCTTGTGCAAGAAGATCTAGTTGACTGCCTTGGAGTAGCAATATAGACATCAAACAACAATTTTTGGTTAAAAGAATTATAAAAAAATTTGTAAGAAAAACAACCAAAAGGAATTTAGATGCCACAAAAAATGATTGAAGACAAAAATATGTTTCCTAAATACTTACATCGGGCGAGACATGCATGTGCCCTCTATGTATCTAATTAGGCTCGCGTGGGAAGGTCTGCTAGATTGCCTCGGAGGTTCATCATCGATGTAGAATTATATATATAGTTTAAAATATTTATTTAAAAATGGATAGACAACCAAACTAAAATAAATTTATATAGCTCAATACTTACCAATGGCTCCCCTTAAATAAATTTATATAGTTCAATACTTACCAATGGCTCCTTACCCACATCAAATATTATGTACATGAGAGAAACTCCTCACATGATCATAACATGATCATATTGCATTTCCTTTGGTAGAACCAACTAGCTAATGAACACCATGTCACAAATTGTTTAGCCTTTGAATAAACCTATAATTCCTTCTACACCATTCCTCAACCATTCAAAACGTTGCCTAAGAGTAAATCAATATTTGTATTTGAAAAAACATGAAAAAAAATTACCATTTAATGAATTAAAAATTAAAATAATTCATTGGTTAAAGTCAAAAAATTTCAAATAATTCATAATAAAAATATACATTTTTTCTACCCAGAAATTGTTTTTCCTATCTAATACCCACTATTCTTGCACCAAAGTTATACAAATTAAAGGGTCATATGGTGCATAATTGTAATTGCTATGCATAAAAGTATCGTATGCATAAAATTTGAATCTTCAAGAAATACTAGTTTATGCTCTTTATCTTCCCTTTAATAAATAAAGTAGCCTCGTAATATATGCATTATCATTTATCTTATATCATATAAATGTGAAACCATGAAAATTGACATATGAGAGACATGACATAAAATGATTTTAGGAATGATATTTATTTATAGTTGTTGTATAGCCTTCTTTATGGTATTAGGGTACACATAATGTTCTCTTTGTATTGTTTCGAAATGGAGATGAGGCAAGGTTCCTTGTGCAATTTTTGAAATGCGAGACATTTGATGATATATGATCAATTGCTTTATCCTAAATCACATTGATTTTTTTCTCATGTAAGTATGTTTGAAATATAGTCTTTAAACTCCACTTTTGTACCATTCTTAAATAAAATGAGAATTTTATTACCCTTTTTTTTCATAACATGAATCAAATTCTTTGAAGAATTTCAACAATCAAATGCAATATGTTATGGCAGCAAATCTAGTTCAAGCAACGTAAGGATGGAATTTAAGACGATTATCCGTATCAAAGATCTCAAAGGAACTTCATCTACATAAGGTATTGCTCTCTATTTTGGTTACCCATGTACTATATTTTATTGCTCCTCATTTAGAAGCCTCTTAGAAACACAGATGCGTCCTTAGAATGGTTTGTACACTCAGGTATGATTGACTATAAATCTCAAAGAGGTCTCAACATTGTTTCCTAGACCTCATTTTGTTGTTAATCATATTTGTTGGAAGTATTAGAATGAAAACCAGCAAAGTGCAATAAAATACTAGACATAAGAGGTAGTTTGGTTTTTAAGTGGGCTTCAATGAATCTGGTCTAATTTGATACTCAGGTGGAACAAAGACTGCCTTGGGTCATCTAGGTCTTTATGTAACTTCTAAATTTCTAAACTATTTTGCTATGAAAATAATGAACACCCTCTGCCAAAAAAATTACTAAAAACTTTACCGGACATTTTACTATAATCTTTGGCATCAAAAACCCTTTATTAGAAACCCTAAAAAAAATTAGAGAAAACCGTAGAGAAAAAAAAAACATTAAGATAAACCCTTAAATTTTCAAAATTATCTCCCTCGTCATCACTGGTCTTCAATAACAATGTGGTTTGTGTTTCTTGTTGGATCTGAAAATCAAAACCCTCCCTTATGTTGTTCGTAACTTCTCCGTGGTGGTTCCATGTAATTCTTCTCATTTCTTCTTCTCTCAAATCTAGCCTTAGCAAGGATTTTTAGCTATAGAATGTTTTTTGTAGCCAAGAATGGGAAGTACTGTTAGCTGTAGAATGTCTGTTGTAGGAAAGAAAATGAAATGTGAATACCTCAGATGCCCTTTCTCTTTCTTTTGTTAATTTCGGTAATATGTCAAAAACATGTAGTAAATTTACGCAAGAGTTACAACACCCTAAGGTTGAGCTTATAACAGATATATTGCACACCGGCAATTCAACAACAAATTTATGACAGGCATTTGCACACCTTCTGACAGCTTTACCACAAACAAACAACATATACTAGGAACGACATCTTCAAGATAGATTTATAATAGGGCAGAAAAATTTATGCCAAAATTATGACATAACTTCAAATTTATTGACACCAAAGAAAGGCGTAAATTTTTTAAACCATGTTACTGAATAGTATTACCCTATTACAAACCTGCACATTTTACATCAGTCGATAAGAACTTTAAGATGCAATGTTTTTGCTTCTACTTTACACCATCCGTCTTAAACCTGACTTAAAACACATGAAATGTAATGGTGAAACCAAAGAAGGGCATAAATTTTTGAAACCATGTTACTGAATAGTATTACCCTATTACAAACCTATGCATTTTACCTCAGTCAATAAGAACTTTAAGATGTAATGTTTTTGCTTCTACTTAACACCATCCGTCTATAACTGCCTTAGGGCAAGTAAGAAAATTCATGTTAAGGGTTTTAATAAATCCAAAGAACTTTCATGTTAAGGGTTTCAATAAATCCTTCCCATGCAGATGATGCATATCTTCTGGGTCATGATCTTTCTGTTTCAAAGAGAGAGTGGTCACATGTTATAAGTTTGTCAAAAGTCGTCAACATACTGTGATGTTGGTCACATGTTTTAACTTTGTCAGAAGTTGTAAGCTTACTGTGATGTAAGAGTCTGCTTCTAGTTTCAGGAGTAATCTTAAAATAGGATATTTTTAATACCATTGTCCATGTTATACCCTTGCTTCAAAATGTATATACACATTTTCATCGCCAGTATGACCCTGTTTATTATTATTTTGCTGGTTAATAAGGTGACTCCTTTTCTTCTAGTAGACAGTTGGCTTAATGACATCCTGCTAGCACGATAGACTTTGCAATGCATAACATTTTTGAAGTGTGGTCACATGTTTTAAGTCTGTCAGAAGTTGTCAACTTACTGTGATGTGAGAGTCTGCTGCTAGTTTCAGGAGTAAAATGTTAAAATAGGATGTTTTTAATACCATAGTCCATGTCGTACCCTTGCTTCAAAATGTATACATATTTTCATAAGCCAGTATGACTATTTATTATTAGTTTGTTGGTTAATAAGGCGACTCCTTTTCTTCTAGTAGCCAGTTGGCTTAATGACATCCTGCTAGCACGTTAGACTTTGCATTGCATAACAATTTTAAAGTATGTCATAAGTTGTTGACTTACTGTGATAGTGGGAGTCTGATGCTAGTTTCAGGAGTAATCTTAAAATAACCGTTTCCAATATCACCCATGGAGGAAAATTTACTGGATAAAATGCTTCTCATATTATATACTGTCCCAGTTGACCTGTTGCTTCAAAGGTACATAAATATTTTCATGGTTGCTACTTCCTAAATTTCTGTTTAATAAGGTGTCTTTTTCTGCTGGTTGCCAGTTGGCTAAATGCCATCCTGCTAGTATGTTACACTTCGCATTGCATGAATAGAAATCTGGCATTGACAAACCATCAACTAAAAAAACAATTACCTAGCAGAAAAAAGAGCTTCAATAAAACATGTTCAAGAACTTTTGTATGCAAATGGGGGGGAAGGGGAAAGGTGGTTAAGGAAACTGACAGACAGAAAGAGGCCTGCAAATTTCTTGAATTTTGACTATGTAAGAATGTGAATCCTGTCTGAATAATTGGCTTATTTATGGAGGTCATCTTTCATACATGCACACAATCAAAAAAACCCTAATGTAGATTTATCTACACCGAATTGCTTAGGTTGTACAGAAATCGGAGTACCAGCATAAAATAAAACAAAGCTAAAGAGCAAGAAATCAAAGAGAAAAGACACAAGGCACTTGCCATAAAATAATGAACTCAGCTGTTACCCATTTTTTATTGACCCTAGCTAGTCAAATCGAAGGTATGCAAAGTTCACACCACTTATGAATAATGATTTATCAGTTCCACAGGCCATGGTCTACTAGCAAGGCAAAACCATTGTCATGATGATGACACAAATTCATGCCACTGGCCACGCTGCGTGTTAAAACAGGCACAATAATATGCACCCACCCAAGCAAGGTTGGGTGCAAGTCCCAGGCAGATTGGTGAATAGATATTCCTCAGAGATGACTTCTTAGCCAAACAATCTGAGCTTCATAGTGTATTAATCCAGTGCTTTAAAAAAGACAACGGGTGAAAGAATTTACCAATTGACCAAACAAAAAGATACGTGCGGGTGTAGTGAATACCAATTGCCTGAACAAAAAGAACTGTCTTTCAAGAAATGCACTTCATTACAACACAATTTAAGTTATTTACGAAGTCCAAATGAATATTCTATGATTAAAGACAGTTAACAGTTCAGTACTTTTTATCAACTTTAAATCACATTTACAGTAAGTTCACCTACCTCTAAAGTATCCTAATGCTCTTACACACAATTTAATCTGTAATGCAAAATATGCTAAACGGTTTGAAAAAAGGCCTCACAGACCAAAATCTATTACCTACCCAAGTAGATGAACCCAATACAATTCAGTTATTTTATGTAGTGCTTTATAAGTGGCATTAAATATTGTTTGCAAAGATATTAAAAACAGATCTTAATGACAAATCTCAACTCCTGGCGTCAATATCAAAACCAGCACCAGTCCACCCAGAAGCAGTTTCATCTTTGGTTTTCTGAAGTACCAGATTACCTTTCCCTTGATACACATTATGGCTACGACCCTTCATTATGCATGCAGACTGTCGTTCAGCCCCTGCCTTGATTGATTGTCCCTGACTAATTGGATCTGATTTATCAATACCCTTTTTTTCAAGTGAATACTTTGTGTGACTATAATTTGATGAAGAGTCTGGAAGTGGAAGAGAGTTTGTTGAAATAATAGAAGCACAGGTTTCAGACTCGTTCAGTTGTTCACTTGAAGATGTAATAGAAATAACCATTTCATTGTTTGGCACCAGTGATCCCGCTTTTGTGGAATCCTGAGGAGTAGTTCAAGTTAAAATTACACAGCAAACAAAAATAAAGATGCATCTGACAATTCCACCAGGAAGTAATAAAGTTGAAAAGAGATACAATCCTCTTTCTGCTACTAACATTTATGGTTTGACCAATAAGCATTACAACCCTAGTTCTCATGCAATGCAAAAAAAAGAGAGAAAATGTGAGGAAAACTGGAAATAAAAACTAACGAAAGTCTTATGATCCTAGATTGATTTTGGTACTGGCTGAAACCCCTGATGAAGCAAATAACCTATTGGCCACTGTATTCTCAGTTTCAAAACTAACCCCCTTTTCCTCTGGATTCAATGCTTCAAGCCGCCTCTTTAGTTCCTCCAACCTTGAGTATTGTGCAGATGCATTCTCTTGAACCTACAGAAAACATGCAAAGAATTAAGTTCTTTAGATTTTAAAAACTTGTATTCATCTAAATGCATGAAAGGATTTGAAAGAAGATGCATACCAAATGATTTAAATCCTCACAAATTCTTTGTTTGTGGGCCTCCTCTTCTTCCAAAGCCGCCTTTGCATCTTCCCACACCTAAAGGGCATCAGTTGGACCTTTCATACAATCAGATGATATAATCTTCTGCCCAATTTCTTTCATACAATTTTTATTTTGCAAAGCAAGAAAAACAATAAATCAGATTTCCTTTTTCTCTCTTCCAACATTTGAAAAAGTTAAGAAATTGTTGATATACTTCAAAATCCACATAATTGTAAAGCATATTATCATATCTTGATAAAGCTTCATTTTCAAGAAAACTGATATGAAATTGAAAACCTGGGGCATCTTTACAATAGAGATGGTAGTTCTAGTTTATAGGCCACTCATTTATATTCTCTAGTACTGGAAATGGATCTCAATATCTAGGAGATAGTTAGATGCATTTCTTGTAGGGTTTAATTTTTTTCTAGTAGAAAATGCATCATATATTTCATAAAGAAAAACTGGAAGATTTACATGAGATGACTGGTAGGATTACAAGGAAAATCCATTACTATGGAGGCAAAGAAAGAATGCTGGGCCTGAGCCTCGGTGAGCAACAAACCAATATATTTAAAGAACCATACCAGCTTAGTGTTAACTGGCAAATCCAAGTCACGTTTGGAAGCCTTTAACTCCCCTAGACTATGCGGGAAAGTGTCCTGAAAAAGTTTTTTGACGCCTGGATGGCCACAATAAAGTAGCAGCAGCTTGCCAAATGGTTGGCCAAAGATATTTGCAGTCGTCTCTAATCATCCAAGATTCACCCAAAAGAGAACCTCGCCAAGAAAGGGGAGCAATCAAGAGAGTTGTATTTGACTTGAAACCATTTCCAAAAACTTCTCTAAGCAGGGCGTTTTTAGAAGATGCAATCAATTGTCCCATCCCTCCCACAAGCAGTACAAGAAGGGTCTGAATACCAGCTTTATGGAGTCTACTTTTGACTAGTAAACCTTCATGGATCAACAGGCACCCCATAAGCATCATTGAAAGAGGTTCTGATTTTCCAAATGGACTGGCAACAGCTTTGCCATCTTGTTTGAGGGTCCTTGACTCCTCATTGTTTGTTCAGCTGAGGGGCAATGGTTGAAATGCTTCTCCCATGATTATACCCCTCATTTGCCTGATAATTATAGAAAGCCTTTCCATTACTCCATTTCCAATCCCTCCAATAAGCACCCGATCCTTAGAAGTAGCAACTTGAAAAGGCAACTTCCTGGAATCATTTTCAAAGCTCCTGAATCACAAGTTTATCTGCCACGCACAACAATCATGCTCCATTGTGATCATGCCACATTTCATTGCTGTAAATCTATATTCCATGGATCACACCAACGAAACAGTTCTTTCCTTGTCGAAGGAAGATATAACACCAAGCTAACCCCATTGAGTTTGGAAAGTCCATATAGGTCCTGCTACTAGGTCCCAAGCATCGTGTGGCACCTCAAACTACCAGTGTCATTGTTCGTAAAGAATTTTCCACACAGCCCATATTCACTCGAGTGGTGTTGACCATCTGTACAGAAGGGGATTGGCATTGCCATTAATATGACAAAGTCGGAATGGTCTCCTAATACCCTTTATAGTATGAGCATTTGAGATTCTATGGCACAAAAGAATCTGCCATGGAGCTTCACCTTCCATTGCTTTGACTATACATTTTCCCACAGGGATTGTTCCTTAAGCTTTAATACCAATGATCCTCAGTCCCCCATTGTCCCTCGGAAGGGTAAACACATCCCAGGCTACCATATGTAGGTAACCCTTTAACCACTCCTTGCTTGGCCTGTTAGCTATTTTCTAACTGCATACATGTAGACCATAACTAATACTTACAACTGCCCTGTGCTGGCTTATCAGTCCTTACAAGCCACTCACTTGAGGTGCACAATTGTTACCCTGAACCTCCAGTTCAAGTGCAAAAACAAACAAATAATGCATGCACATAAAAGGGAACAATCAACACAAGGTGCAGAACAGATCAATCATTATATTCATCATACAGCAACAATACAACATCAGACTTAGCTTTCCTGAAGAAGCATCACAGCATTCGTCATTACATTGACTTCTTGGCCTGTTTATACATGCACGGGCATAACACATCACGGCAGGTAGGTCTACCTATCATGCCTCAAATAATCAATGACCTTACCTAACCTACCCAGCCCAATACACATCTCTATGTGATGCATGGGCCATGGATGACATGGCCCATATTAAAAATAGGGTCACATGTCCCACATTATAATAATATGACACGCCATCATATAGTACAAAACACAATATTGTAAGGGTTGGCTGCGGCGCCATCATGGCCCAACAAAAGTTCTTAAGGACCTTTTTCTAGCATTGTATAAGTCAACTGACAGGAGAAGGGTAGTACATATGCCCTGCTGCTACGATTTTGTTGATAATCATAACTTTGCCAACCAGAAGCTTGAGGTTAAGCACAAATTTCATCTACTTCTCAAATCTGCTCATTATCCAATGTCATTGATCAGTTATTGAACAGGATCCCCAATGGGATACCTAAATAGAGAATAATCTCCCCTTCCATTATGATTTTCCAAGACTGATATAAACAAGACACAGCAAAATAATAATAATGAGAAATCCCTAAGTCCAGACAGTCTCCCTGTGGAGTTCTATTAAAAATGTTGAATGTTGTTTTACCAGCTTATCTCATAATGTGTTACAAATACATCACAAGAGGAATTTTGGGAGAATTAATTAATGCAAGCCTCATAAAGCTCATAGCCTCATACCTAAAGGATCTATAAGGGAAACGATCGGAGCTTGGTGCCCTATCATGCCTTTCAATGTCTACGACAAAACACTGAATAAAACTCTTGCTAGGAGAATCAAGTTGCTTATGGTCAGACATCCTAACCAATCACCGTAACCTTGGATTCCGCCCCCCCTGCCTTCCCCCTCACCACCGCTGCAGCTGCTTCAGCACGTGTCAAAACACAGCATTGTGCCTTTATTGATTGCTGTGTGAGTTCACGAGTCAGCACTGAATCATCAACAAAATAAACATTGAGAAGTTGGCTACCTGTGGTAGCACAAGCCTCTGATTTTACCATGCATGCTGGTTGCCTCCAAGAAATAGCCCAATGTGTGAACAGCAACCACATATCAATAAGGGGCAAGAATGTAACCCTTGCAGATAAACCTTTGTAAATTGATGGGATCCGAAGATTAACACCGACTTTTGTAGTAGCCAATGAAAAGAGATTCACTACTACTCTGTATAAGAAAGAACCAAATCACAACCATATCAACGTCTATCTTCAGAAATCAAGCCTTCTGGCCAGATCAAGATGCCGTTCAATGCCCTCCCAAGAAAAAATAAGGTTATCAATAATGTATATGCCCCTGATAAACCCAATTTTCTCTTTCCATCCTATCTGCTCCACAAGCAACTTGATTCTCCTAGCAAGCATTTTCGTCAATATTTTGTAGGAGACATTCAGAAGCATGATGCAGTGCCAACCTCCAACCATTCCCCCTCAAGATCCTTTAGGTATGAGCTTTATGAAACCTATGTAGATCAGCTCTCCCATTACTCCTCATTTTAAGGCTTTGCGGTAAACATTAAGATATGTCAGTCCCACAACATGCCAAAATTTCGTACAGAACTCCACATGGAGATCATCTGGAACTGGGGTTTATATCTTAGGTAGACTGTCTCCTACTTCAAATGATAGAGGTTATCTATGTTGATCTTGCTAAAATTTTACTCTAGTCTTGGCTCTTTGTATGTTTCATTTACACTCATTTAGTTTGTCATACATTTAGTTACTCATTTGTGTCTTGAACTACAACAATAAGTACCTTGCATTCTCATAATACTGATAAAGAGGTAGTCGTTGTGTCGATTGGACTACAACAAGAAGTACATAGATTCCACCCCACCTATTATAAAGACGAAAAATTGCATCAAAGAATGTTAGTAGTCATGAGTTGGTAAAGGGGCCACTTTCTATAGAGAGTAAATCTCTAAGAAGAAGAACACAATAGTCATTGTAGTACACCCTCATATCACACAAAAGGAGAACAAAAT
Organism: Torreya grandis; assembly: GCA_037957365.1. Taxonomy (NCBI): domain Eukaryota; kingdom Viridiplantae; phylum Streptophyta; class Pinopsida; order Cupressales; family Taxaceae; genus Torreya; species Torreya grandis. Next base: position 1,002,343 of record JARHVA010001172.1, read on the forward strand.
ATACTAAAGAGAACTCTATTGCATTAATATAACCTTGAGTACATCACATTATACTATATGATCACAACTCTATATTGATACATGACTCAAAGCAATGAATAGAAATAGCCTCGAGGAGGAATGGTGGGAACAAGTGCGATGGTTAGAACCAATGCCCATATGGACCCAAAAATCAAAGTTAGTCCTTGTAACCTAACATCACATTACATATAATAACTCAACGACTACAAACAATATATTAATTGTTCTTTATTAACAAATACAAATTGGGGGTCTACATCTATACCCCCAAAGAAAACATTGTTGTCCTTGACGACTCAATCTTGACTGTTGTGTCAATGTTAGAGTCAGAGTGGTACTGGTGGCCTCACGAGGCTTGGGAGGAAGAGGGTGAAGTCTTCTTCCCCTCCATAGACACCTAAATTTGGTATTAGCCTCTTGTGCACACTTTGACAAAATTGGACATTGCATATATACCTAACTCTTGTGCACACTTTGACAAAATTGGACATTGCATATACATCTAACTCTTGTGCACATTTTCCCCTGTCCATCTACCCACTTGTTGTCTTGGCCAACCCTATTCGCCAAATACACATATTCAAGATCGGACAAGTCTTTACAAAAACCTTCCAAAATTAAACACAAACTATTTTCATACCTCAGAGCACTGATTTTCACTCCCACGACAGTACCAACAACTAGTTTGTCGCAGGTGTCTGTGTCTGTCAGCGATGTCAAAGAACACTCAGCGGTTATTTTTCGAATTGCAAAGTCTCCATCAGGTCATCCTAGAAGCGTTTCACGGATGAGTCATATCAAGGAATATCAAAGAGTCAGCTATAAATACAAATCAATCCTACGGTTAAACTCACTTGGTAACTTGGTATGATTTGGCCATCACATGCAGAATGACTTGAACACATTGAGAATCAATTAGCACTCTCTTAAGACAATATCCCAAAAGCATATAAATCTGAAACCCCTCAAAGGAGCAGCCCTAGAGCCAAGTTTAAATACACATACAGGTCAAAGTTGCATGGTGCCAAGTGTCAAAAGCCAAAAATTGCAATGCATTCTAGATTGATCACGATGTCCCACACACCCACATGGGTTGTAGAACTATGTGCGGTTTGAATCCTCTTCGTAGTATTGCAACCATAGTTGCCAGGGGACGGGTAGGGGTACAAGTATGCCTTTTTTTGAAAATTAGGAGATGGGGGTACGAGATGGCACCATATATTTATTATTTATAAATTATATATATAATATCTACTATGAAAAAATTAAAGAAATTTATACTATTGCAATGCCAATACTAACAATAAGTGAAGGAATATCTCATCATATTGAGCTTAAGGGTCGTACTCATCATATACAATGAAATGCTAGCAATAGACATGCAAAAAACAAAAAACACATATATAAACTTGGATCATATCTGATCCGATACAATAGGATGAACTGTCACATCAATTATATCCTCTAAGTCCTCTGCCAACATGTCTAGATAAGCATTGCTCTCAAGTTTTGGCTCATCTGCAAGGACTATAACAGGGGGCAAATCATTGAGGCCATCTGCCTCAAGTACATCATCCTCCAAGGATATCTTTGTTTCTCCATCAGGTGGAATGTGGTCCCATATTGTTGAAGGACCTTCCTTGTACCTTGGGTCTACACGAGAAACAAGACGAAGTGTGCTTTGAATGTACACTACGTTCTCTGCCTTCTTCGACCCTAGTCAATTCCTCTTCAATTAATGAATGAAATAGTAAGTACTCCAATTCCTCTCACAAGATGATGAACTAGGTACTTATGAGAGTAACTGTATTGCAAATGATTGCAACTCGGGAGTTTCACTGCCATGGTTCCACCACCACTCTATTGGGTCCTTCGTTCACATATCATAAAGAGCTTCCACTATAGAAAACTGTCCACGACCATTTGAAAACATGTTCCACTGAGTCCTAATACAAGAAGCCTCCTCTCCTCGACCATAAACATTTTTTATAGTAACCCAAAATTCCATCATTACTTCTTTATCTTCATATGGAGCCCTCTTCTTGGTGACCTCCGTATCATACCACTTTGGACTCAAAGCGTAAGCAGCACAATGTAAAAGTGTGTTAAGCTTGTTCCATCTTCCATGTATTTGTTTCTCAATCAAATGATATAAAGAAAGATCCTTTAAGTCTGTGATATTTTTTATTCTTTCAAACATAGAATCAATTTCTTCATAAACCTCCCCCAAACATGGCTTGTTTGAATCAGCAAAATGGATAACCTCACAAATGGGCTAAATGAAGTCAACAAATTTCACATCCACCCAAAATTGATCATCAATGACCATTTTCCTCACCTCAACTACAATCTCTGATGTAGATTGTTTCCAACTTGTCCATGCATTATTAACCACAATGGAATACAAGGTCCCTTTGACAACATAAAGACGCTCAAGCAGTATGAAGAATGAAGCAAACCTCGTATCTGCAAGTTTGAAAAGTTCCACCTTGGCAAATCTTCTATAAATAGTGTGGTGATGATTGCATATGAAAATTTATATTTTTTTGCCCTTCTCAATAAGCTCAGAAAGCCACTGAAATCTATCAATGTCTTTGAGCGCATTATTCAATGTGTGCACGCAACATGGTGTCCAAAATATATGTTTGTATTTTTTTTGCACCAATAAGCCAACTCCTTTACAAACTGGGGCAGTGTCTATAATAACTTGAACATGTGATGCCCCCACCTCACCAATAGCATCACATAACTGTGTCTGAAAGAATTCTGCATTTTTCTCTTGCACAAAATAGTCAATAGCCTTCAAAAAATAAGGGCTTTTGGAGCTATTTACCATAATGTTTAAAAAAGCCCTGTTTCTTGTATCAGTCCAGCCATCCATTACAATGTTGCATCCCTCTGTAGACCACACCTTTTTCATTGGTGCAGTTAGCTGCTCTATCCTTGTTTTCTCTTTGTCAATAAGAGACGTTTGAAGCTTCTCATAACCAGGGGGTTTATACCCTGTCGGTCCATTGTTGATAGCATGAACCACCTCCTCATAATAAGGTGATCGAGCAACATTGAATGGAATGCCATTCGCATAGAAGCAACGTGTTATCACTGCATCCACTGCATCTCGGCCATTCACATCGAACAGACTTCCTATGGGATTTGAACTGCCAATATGTGATCTCTTGAGAGAAAACCCCACATCTACCGCATAACCAGAAGACACATCTATCTCAGATTTTGTTATCCCAATTGGCATTACATGGTGAGCTCGATCTGTTGTTGAAGTGTGGGAGCTTAAAGGAGTCAATTTGCCTTCAGCGCTTTCTTGTTCTCTCATTGCTTCCAACCGTCCTTCCTCATTTGTACAAGCGTCAACCCCTTTCCCCGTTCGAAAAAACTAAGCCTTCACTCTTGTGTAAGAGCCATGGAAGGCCTTCCCACAAAGCTTGCACATGATTGTTGATGTTTCCCCATTCCCTTTGCGAACACAATCGCAAAACTTTCACAATGGATACAAAGCATCTTTCCCGCTTGACATTCTGGAAAAAAAAATAGTAACTCTAATTTAAAAATTTATTATAAAAATTAAAATAAAATATTGTTAAATTTAAAAACGTCAACTAAAATGAAATAAATTAGTAAAAAAAAAATTAAAACAAATCATAACATATTAATAATTATTAATTAGTAAATTCCATACCATAATTTTTTTTTAAAATAGCATTTTAAAATTTATATTAAAACATTAATTTTTAGTTTAATTTTTAAATAATAATTATACATAAATATTAAAATTTAAAGACTTAATTTTTATAATATTTTAAAATAAGAAAAATAAAAAATATCAAACATTAAAATTTCAAATATAAATATTATTAAATTAATAAATAATAAAATATTTAAAACAAAATCAAATATTAAATATTTAAAAAGTAAAAACATTTAAACATTTTTTTTAAAAATTACATTAATTAATAAGAAAAACTTAAAAATTAAAACCTAAACGAATCGTACCATTCATTTTTATTATTTAAAAATTAATAAATTAAAAACATTTAAATATTAAAAAAAAAAAAAGTAAACAATAAATAAATTACTAATAAAAATTTAAAATGACAAAACCTAATCTAATATTTAACTTATGTTTGTAAAAAAAAACCAAGACTACTGCGGCAATGCCTAGCATTGTCGAGTTCGGCAGTTCCCTAATAGTCCGCAAACAAAAAAAAAAAAAAAAAACTAAACTGTAAACTTCAAAAGTAAACTGAACATTCCTTTTTGTAAGACCAAAAAAAAATGCCTACCTCAGAATCGCAAAGCGACTGCGAAGTGACAAACTCTCAAGCTTGGAAGGTTATCCGCCGCCGACTGTGTGAAACTCTCTTGCCTTATAGTACTTTTTATAGTTCATTTTACATGTTTTTTCATGTAGTTGGAACATTTTTACAACTAGGTTTTTGGGAGACATTTTTTCTACACAGAAACACGTTAGAGATGTGGGGATGGGCAAGCAGACGTCTCCTGACATGGGAGAGGTATTGTACCCTCTCTCGTACCCGAAACGCGTCCCAAAATCCGAGACGCATACCAAGGGTAGGGAGACAAGTCTCCCTACAACACTGATTGCAAGATAGGGAATGCTCAATCACAAGGTGAAGAGTGGTTGGAGCTGTCCAACCCAAGATACTAATAATTTTTCACGGCTCATCTTCTTGTCAAAAGTGCAATTAGAGTTTCAAACGAAGGAGAAGAAAAATAGAGATTAGTGCACAACACTGAAGGCAAGTGCACACAAAAGGAGCACCTACAAGGACATGCACAAGGCCCTGAGGCATCACAAATCTACACAATCTACAAGGACACTACCGGCAAAGACAAAACAGTATTGGTCACCATAGGGGTCTCACTATCACCGACAACATCCAGGTAAAGTTTGAGCTCCAGTTATGATATAAGCAATGACAAAGCACACAGAATATTTTTAGAATTTGGGACGACTATTATAAGTGACAGAATATAGATATAAGCTAAGTGCATCCCTCCTCTATTGCTTTGTCGATTTCAAATCATCTATATCAATCTTTCCATTTATCAATTCAGATTGGGGTGTTATTGCTATATTTTACATGATCTGAATTAGCCCTAGGTTTACATTATTTAGATCATTTATCCAAAATAAGTAAAACATTCCGGTGAACCCAATCATTCACTTGAGCACTACAAACCCTAGGTTGCTTTATCCTTTAAGGTTTCATACTTATCTACTATTTAGGATTTGACCTTCAGAAATGATTTCTGATTCCCCCTTATCGCATACAAAAATCTTAAATTTTTCCCATTGCCCTAAGCTTTCTTAGTACTTTCATGCATACATTCTATGCATCTAAGAAAGTAAGGCTACTTTTACCTATACGCCGAAGTGCTAGATTAAGTGGTGGGATTGTAACTGATCATATTCAGATTCCTTGGATTCAATCTCCTTTTATTTTGCCAACTAAAATGGTGGAAATTAATAGCATACGTGTTTCTTCTTCTAGTGATACACACCTTGATAAGGAAGGCATATACCTAGATGAATGTGTTATCAATGTTTGATCTTAAAAATGCGTATGAAGATGATATGGAACATAATGATGACTATCATGGTAGAAAACATCCTGATGAGCTTAATGGTGTAGACCCTGAACAAGTATCTACACTTTCAAATTTTCAAAACAGATTTAGAAAGCAAGGTAAAGACACATACTATCTTTAACCTTATCCTAGAGGTTAAGAGTGCAAAGCTTGCTAAGAAAACCACATCTGAAGAACAAGATGAAAACTTTTGAATGAAACTAATCCACCTTTTAGATGCATATTAGGTGTTTAGACAATTAATCCAACTACTATCAATGTGTCTACACCTACGGCTACACAAGTGATGCCTACACCTAGTGTGGAGACAACACAACCTACTCCTCATATTTCTATGGTTATCCTTACACAACATACTTTTGTGCTTCCTAGGCTTACAACTCATGTGACACCACCTATTGATAATCAATCTAATATGTCTAGCAAGTGCTTGTACAAACATTGTTAGATCTTCAAGCAAGGTTTGTCAACTGGGACAAGGTGTGATGTCTCATTTTTATTAAATTTTAATAATTAATAAAATTGCCCAAATAGTGATTTTAATCGTTTGAAAATATAAGGCAATTAATTAATTATTAAAATAGAACTATCTTGGATAATTATTCGAATTACCAGAAAAGTGGTTTTAACCATTTGAAAATTTAAAGTAATTTTAATGATTATTCTAAGAGGCTTTATAGTTAATAATTTGCTTGAAAAGCGATTTTTATCACTTTAATTATTAAAGCAATTTAATTAATTATTTAAGTGAGGACCTAATTATTTTATTTGTCAAAAAGTAATTTTAATTACTAATTTATTAATGCAAGTGATTTAATTAACTCAAAAAGGCCTAAAGTGAAATTAAAAAGAATGTCGACTTGGGAGCTAAAACAAAAAAAAAGAAAAGATATTCTAAAAAGGGCAAGTGAGGCTTATGATGTATTTTATCCTCCCAAGGTGGTCCGCCCCCTTTTGGAACGTACAAATACAAGGTGAAAACTACAATAGAGGATATGCTGAGTTTTGATAATTGTTCTTCATGCTTGAAAAAACTATTGGGATGTATGCCTAATAGAAGTTCGTTGCTTGGTGTTAATCAATCTAAAAAAGGTGTCTTTCGACACCACCTTTACTAAGGAGATCTTGTTATTGCCCTAGAAGTGGGGCGATTTACTTTGAAGAGTTCGTATGAAGTTTTGTGAGAGTTTTGAGGTTCATTTCTTGCATATTAACCTTGTTAAATATTTATCCTATTTTTGCAAGTGGAGCAAACCACTTTGGAAGCTTGGATCAAGGGTTTGAAGGCCTCTTTTGGTCTATTTTATGCAAATTAAATATTATGATTTTATTTGTTAATTTTCTACGTGTTGGCAGGAGATTTTGGAAGAGTTTTGTGGAAGGTTTGAAACTCTAAATTCATAAGAAATTAAATAATAGTTTTCAATTTATTATTTAATTGTTTTTGACAAGAAATTAGGGTTTTTAGAATTTCGAAGCAACTTTTGGTGACCTTCCCATGGAAGAAAAATTTTGAAATTATTTTTATTTGACAGTCATTATTTTTATGATCAGTTTGAACTATTGTTTGCATCATAATGTCAAATATTGAGGGAGTTATGAATTTTTGAAGTTTTCAGATATTCGTAGTAAATAATACTTGTTAAGGGTAGATTTTTGGCAAAGGTTTGAAGCGGAAAAATATTCAGAACAGTTGTATTTTTGGAATTAAACCAGATTTTTCAGCCATCATAAAGTGGCATTTGAGCTTCAATTATTTGGCAAAAATGTACTTCTTTTGTGTATTTAATTTTTTGATTATGTCTGCAAGTATTTAGTTAATTTTGCACCAAGTTATTGGCTGAAAATCATCTACAAAACCCTACTATTGTGGCATCTAGAGTTTCTAGGGCTTGATAAGGGTTTTTGAGCTTATTTTGCAAACTAGGGTTTGCTGATTTCATTTTCAAAATTTTGGGATTTAGGGAAAAATCCTTTTTGCATGAAATCGTCCCATTTGGGGACATTAAACAAGGTTCTCATAAAGTGAGTCATTTGACAAACTCTCAAACATTATTACATAACCCTTTGGCCCCACAGATTTCTAGTTAACCCTTGCCTATAGGATTCGTTGCACCTAAGCTTACACTATTTGATGGTAAAGGTGATTCAAAACATCATCTTAGGAGCTTACATGTAGCATGTTTATACTATGTATAACGATAAGTTATTAACAAAGCTTTTTCCTATGAGCCTTAAAGACTATGCCTTGTGATGGTTTTATGACCCTCTCCAATTGATACATCCTTTCAATCCTTTCGCTGACCAATTCCTAGCTCACGTCTCTATCAATATTAGTGAGAAGATCTCCTATGCTCAAATTGCAATACTTAAGCAAGGACCTAACGAGCCCATTAGTGGTTGTGCTTCGCTATAAGACTATGCTTTCAAAAATGACAAATCCTGTGGCTAATAATGAATTGCAAGACATATTCAAGCAAAGCCTACTTGCACCTATCCAAGAGTTTATTATGTTCAAATGCTTCCAATATTTCGATGACGTGCTATACAATTAAAGACAGTGAGGTTAAACTACTTGCCATAAACAAGCTAAAGTATCGGACCAACCCTCCCACATCTACTACCAAATTTCAAAATAAACCACTTTTCAAATCCAAGGCTAACGATACTAAGAATGACGTTGAAACAACGAACAATGCAGTTTCACAACCTACTAATAGGCTTGTCCTTTCGGCTCCTCAAAAGAGGCAATTTACATGATTATCAGAACCTCCTCATAAGGTGTTATAGAAGTTACTTGAGTGCAACCTTATATCTCTCACTCAGCCAATGGAGGTTGATATGACAAAGGCACAATTTAGGGGGTTTGATATCAATGCATACTGTGTTGGCACAAATGCATGGGACATTCAACTAACAAATTGTTTGGCTTAAGACTAAGATACAAGACTTAATCAATAACAACACTATTGAGATCAATGATGTCAAGACACCTATGAATGAATCGATTGCATGACTATTGCAAAGCTTAAGATATTCTCAAATCCATTGTAAGAACCCTATTTGGTACAGTGCTCATCTTTAATAATTAATGACTATGAGATTATTTCAAATCAAACTTTGATTCAAGACTTATGTTATTAACCACGTTTTGTTGAGGCATGCAGGGATTTTAAGGAGACTTATCATGTGTTGAGACCATGAGAAAGACCTACTATCAATCATGTCTTAATTGCTTACTTATGAAAGTATACTGCTTGCAATTCCTTTATGTGATGTTGAAATATGGAATCTAAGTATGTCCATGTGATATGTTGATTTAATGATGTTTGAATCATTGCTCATAAGCTTGTAAATTGGCAAATACATGTGCATAATGCTATGTGAATCTATCTATGTGAATACTTGTATTCCTTGGTATGTTGGCTATTAATAATTGATTGAGTGATCCGGAGTTCAGTTCGGAAAAAGTTTCCAACTTGTAATGAAAATGATTTCACAGCGTAGAGCTCGTCGAAAGCTTTCCGGCACTTTTCGCAATTTGCAAAATGAACACCGTATGCAAAAGTTATACGCTGTTGAAGTTCTGATGCGACAGGAAAAATATGTGGTGTTGCAAGATGACGTAGCACAATGTGGACACGCCAAGTGGACCAATTAGAAGGTGACACGTGGCAGTCAATGGGTGTCCAAAAACTTTGGGTGATTTTTGTCTTTGACAGCGTTTACGGATAATGCATTGTATTTAAATTTGCATCACAAAGTCCGTAGAAAATCTCATTGTATGTGAATTTGCAAAGTCTGTAGAAAACCCCACTAATGTGGGATAATTGTTTTAAAACACTTTGTAATTTTCATCGGTAATATCATACTTACCATGCCCCAGCCACATGGGAGAAACCAACCACTTTGCCAAGCCACATAGCTCGTGATCCATCTGCCACGTCCCAGAATATGACAAGTTTGGGGGAATGCGAGAATAGACATGCCGAGTCAAAGCTCAAGATTGGATTCCATTAACATGGTAAGTTAGCGTATATGCACTAAGTTGGTAACCAACCAACAAACCCATGCTAAGTTTGGCGTGAAGAGCCCACCAAAAGGGGGTGTAGGCAGATTCAAAGGAGCCACCATTCTTTTTAAAGCCACAAAGCCATTTCCCATTTATCAATGTGGGACAAATGATAAGCTAAGCGCCCTATAAGGAAGGGATAAGACTTTAACTCATGATTTCCCATGTAAAAGGGGTAAGCCTTGACCGACCAAGCTGCGGACTTGGAAGTGTTATATAAGGCACAAACCTGTATTTGAATTTAACCTTCGCAGGACTGTGTATTTTTATTTTAAGAAGCCGAGAGCTTGTTTTAAGCTTGAAGATAGCTCGCTAATGGGATTTTCTCTATTATCCGACTTAATACACAGAAGGTAAGCCTTTTTAATTATGTTTTGTAATTAAAAAGAGAAGTATATTATTGTTATCTGGATATACCAATAGTTTAAGTAAAGGGACCAAAGCACATTCGGAAGGGGATTGAAGACTGAGAAAGGATTTCATGTGACCGAGCTTTGAGTATATCAGCGAGGTGGAGTTCTTGGACAGAGATCAGACCTGAGGGAAGTTGTGCAGCGTTTCAAAGAAATTTGTAAGCCATTTGTTGTGCAAATTTAATAGAAACGGTCCTCACTATTGGGCGGACCCGGAGACGTAGGCAATAAATGCTGAACTCCGTTATCAATTTCATGTGGTAATTTGTCAATTATTGCATACTTTAAATTCAGTTTTCTGATTTTTAATTAATCATGAACATATGCAAGTTTTTAAACATCGACAATTTACGACATTTAATTTAAAACAAAAACCGGTTTTATTGGTGAATGGAAGTAACAAGTCATTGGACAATTCCAATCCAACCCAACAACCGAGAACATTTTTGCCAAATATTTTGCAAGTTCTTTTGAGTATTTCAAGAATTTGTTAAGTTTGAGAAATTCAGTATTCGTACTTAAAAATTCACTTTGAGTTTATCAGTGTAGTTTACGGATCATTGAGTGTCCTTGTTTTAATTAAATTTTATAGCTTCAGCTATTAGGTTAGGGAATTTGATGTGTGCATCGAGTATGCAGGGACAAGGAAGGACCCATGAAGGAATGAGACTACGCCAAGCATGGTTATATCACTAAACACCTTACTTCATACCTTAAACACTTATTGAACCGTCCTATTAGTTGTTGGTCTAGATGTTATTCACCCTCTCTTTCAGACTTAGCATGTTGTATAGGTGGCCAGCTTTAAGTTTGGTTGGTGAAACTTGTCTCCTTGCCTTAAGATTTTTAGCCTAAGTAGACCAACGTCTAGAATGTCAGTGGCTGATTTAGCAGATCTTTCCATTAATTACTTGTGACTTGAGCCAAGCAAAAGGGTGAGTTAGTCTAGGAAGCAACCACAAAAGTCTACAGAGCCACCTGTGCCATTATGGACATGGAAAAAAACGTCCCTTGATGAGGCATGGGTTGGTGAATGAAAGTGGTTGGCAAATTCTAAGACGTCTATATATAGAAGCCAAGCTCTCCACTAGAGGGACGTTTGACCAATTCAAAAAGAATAGACTAATTAGAAGAGAGAAGAGAAAGGCAGCCAATAGGAAGAGTTGATTAGGAGAGTCGAGCCTTTAGACTGTAGGAGGATAGCGCCCAGAGATCTTGAAGTTAATAGGTTGGCTTCAAAATACTTGTTTACAGCCTACGTTCTTTGAATGAAATCGTTTATGTTTCTATTTGATTGATCTGGTGATTATATGACAAATAAGACCATTTGGTTTATTTTGTCTTATCTTCTTGTCTTTCCATGGATGTGCATTGGCCGCCATGTAGTTCTTGCCCGTTTGAAGGCCTTGGTGATGTTCGCTATCTCTTTGATTGATTGGAATGTTGCAGCGCTCTTGTTGAGATGTGTTATAGCTGCAATGACAATATGAAGCAATCCTGTATGAGAAATATCTCTCATGGTGGCAGATTGTTAAGCCCTCCCATGCAGAGCATGGTGGCAGATCGCTTAAGCCTCTCATGAAGGTCAAGGTGGCATATTGTTAAGCCCTCCCATGCGGCACGTGGTGGTAGATTGCTTGACCCTCCCATGACTACTAGATGGAAGCAACTGAGTGAAGTATCCTCGTGCTATCCGTTCTAACAGCAAGCCTGTGTTATAATGTGATTGCTTGCTTACTAATTGTATTTATAAAAATGCTTAGCTTCACTTGAATGCTCATTTGAATGCTTATATGATTTGTATTTGGGACTGGGAGTCTCTTTGGGGTAAGAACCAAGAAGAGAACTGTAGGTTTGTGCACGATCATTCCCTTGTGTTATGGTACCCTTTCTTTAGACCCATACTTGCCCTTACAGTGATGTAAACATGCTCGGAGCTAGGAGTCTCGACCTAAGGGGTGCCTAGAGCAATAGCTTAATGATGGCGAAAAAGGATGGGAGGTGAGCCCAACTTCAAATGGCTCGCAGTCATAGTGGAGTGAACAAGGACCATTGTTGAACACTAGTTGTTCTTCCATTATTGAATTAGGCCCAAAGTTGTGCATGCTTATGTTTTAGACGGATAAAATCTCATGCTTTGGCTATGTTAAGAGCAACCAATCTACTTGTAATAATCTTGTGAAAGATAACCTTTTGGTGTAATGATCCAGCTATGGGCTACGAGTTTTGTTATTTCCCTATTGAAACCTTGTAATAATCTTGTGAAAGATAACCTTTTGGTGTAATGATCCAGTTATGGGCTACAAGTTTTGTTATTTCCCTGTTGAAACCTTTGTATAGATTGGGATGTAACTAAATGGTGTATACTCTAAAGGTAGATCCCTTTAGAAGGGACTCGTGAATGTAAAGGAAGCTCCTTATGCCGAAGGACTTTATTAATAAAATGACAACGTAATTCACTTGCTTAAATCTTTGTTAAGATCAGCGTATTGATTACGCATTGTGTCGCTTCATAGATTTTGTCATGATCTATCTTAATGGATTAAGCCAACTATGTTTGGGTGAAACTTAATTAGAATAGCTGAGTGATTGTTATTGGGAATAACAATACAATGGTGTATACTCTAAAGGTAGATCCCTTTAGAAGGGACTCGTGAATGTAAAGGAAGCTCCTTATGCCGAAGGACTTTATTAATAAAATGACAACGTAATTCACTTGCTTAAATCTTTGTTAAGATCAGCGTATTGATTACGCATTGTGTCGCTTCATAGATTTTGTCATGATCTATCTTAATGGATTAAGCCAACTATGTTTGGGTGAAACTTAATTAGAATAGCTGAGTGATTGTTATTGGGAATAACAATACAACTTGACTATTTAATCTAAATATGGATGATACTCTGGCACAAGATATGTCTTGTGAAAAAGATCCTTGAATAAAGCATTGAGTAGGGTATCTGTTGTAGACTTTTCCTATAACAAGACAAGGTTATATAAAAGAGAATTATAATGGAGTTGGGTTCCTTTATTAATAGAAATAATAATGCATGTAAACCTTAGGTTTGATTGGGGTCACCTTACAAGGATTCTTTAACGAAAGAAGAGGATCCTAAAGACCATTCTAGGATTTTGTGCTTCTATTTTTAGTAAATTTATCATTTGATCTCCTGTTTGATGTAATGTATGGGTCTATGTGCTAATGCTAGAAGTTGTATCTTCTAATGAGTAGACCAGTTGGCTCACAGATTTTGAGCAGCTCCTTGAGAGATGTTTTGCTATGTCAAGTTTATCTTGTGATTTGATAAACGACTAAACCAATGGGAATATTGATTTGGTGTTGAGAGATTAATTTAGGCCTCATCGCCTTCTTGTTTCATTGTTTTATGTGAATGCAAGCTTAGCTTTGGACATGTTAATGGCAGCAACCCATTAGCAAGTGTGATTAGTCTTGCCTTGGCCTATTAGCGTTCAGCAAGTTGTTCTCATACTTTACTTCGGCTCGTGCCTTAGTCAAATTGTTAAGTTGATTGTTTCTAGTATTTTCTTCATGCCTTGGCCATTTTCTGTTTTGGCTTTAACCGGATCCTGCCTTAGCCAAATTACCATTTTCTAGACGACTTTTTGCCTTGGTCGAATTTTCATGTCGACTAATTCCTTGCATTTATTGTTGGTCTTGGCTGTTTATCGCTTTGGCTTATTTTAATCCATTTTTGCCTTAGCCGATTTTAGCTTTTTGAAAGTTGGTCGAATGATGCCACACATCATTCCAATGACTCGAAGAGTTATCAGGGCAGTTGATCCCCTAATGACTCTGGGGTCCCAAGAAGTCGCCAAGTGGTAGTGTTCCGCAGCTCGAAACCCCAAAAGGATTAAACAACTTGGGTTTTATGCCCTAATGCCTCCGAGGTTCCAGGGACCCGCGAGGCTGCCAAGTGGCAGCATTCTAAAGTTCAAAACATCAGGAGGGTTGAATCATTGCAACTAATCCCCTAATGCTTCTGAGGCCCTGGGAGCCCGAGAAGCTGCCAAGTGGCAGCGTTCTAGAGCTCGAAAGCCCGAGTGGCTTGTCAATTGGGATTGAGCCTGGGGACCCATAATCAAAACAAGTGGCACGACTACAACGGTCGACGAGATAGGTGTGAGCTGACCCAAAGCGGCCACATGGCGCCCGACTATGTCAGCAATGGCCTTAGGCTGAATTTGACAACCACCTTAACGTTTTGACGTGATAACCATGGGCTTTTGCCAACAAATAATTCCTTGACGTTCATGGCTGAACCTTTGGGACTCTTCGATCTCTTGACTAGAGGCACACGACTAGTAAACAAATTTTAGTAGTTGGCACGAATAGTGTATATATTTATATGTCGATGTATATATGTATATTTGCTCATGTTTTAGGGTCTGGTTGCACGCGAGTTTGGTAGTGGTCATGTCTATGTAAAAAAAAATGGGCATGACATCCATTCTTGAAACATGCGCTACAAAAAACCAAGACTAATCCTAGGATACATGACTTACAATGCGCATCCTCCACTTTTTATGCTTCTAGAACAAAGGAGGCTCATCTTATACACAGTCATATTGGTACACTTGTAAGCACACATGTACAACAACCTACAATCACTTTCGATAAGCATGAAATTGTTGACGATAATTCTACCAATGCACATTTGTTCATACATGCTTTCATTGACTCGCATCTTATAACAATGTTATGGTGGATAACCGGTCAAGTGAAAACATATGTGCCATGACATTGCTTACTAGTCTTGGTTACATACAAAAACTTGATTGGTATGACAAAGACAGTAAAAGGTTTTGATCGAAAAATGACAAAACCCTCTTGGGGGCATTGTGTTACCCCTTATGGTAAGGCCTACAACTATAACTATTTCATTCTTAGTTTTGCCCAACACTTGTGCATTTAACATGTTATTAGAATTTGCATGGATACATAAGATACGTGCAATCCCATCTTCAGTACATCAATACTAGTGGTTATGATTTCAAGTATTCCATATGAACACCCCATTCAGATTGAGACATTTCCTCAACCGCCTCCACAACAACCTATTATACAACCGCTACAAGTTCATCCTATGAAGGCAAATTAGAGGCAAGTGATTCACTTTCCTTGACAACCAATTCTTCAACATCTATTACATCAAAACGATTGTTCGAGTTCAACAAACATTATCTAGTCCGTCACATTCTATGATAGTTTTACAAAGACCTTGTAAGCGTGTTCCACAACAAACATCGAGGCTTTCTCCTAATATACAATTGAGCCCCAAGGTTACTATGACTACAAGCTATGCAATGCATACATGATCATGTTGAATATGATGACGATGCTAAATATTTTGTAGCGTATGTTACCTTCACCAATTTAGACAATGATATAAATGTTACTCCTCATGCACGTGTCCAGAACCTTCACTTGAACTTCCCATTGATAGGATCATAGGTTAGTTGGAAACATAATTCAATTCAAAAAAATTAAAAAATACAAAAAAACCAAATATTTAAAAAATACGAAACTAAGACCTATGCATGAGATGTGTGTAGTTCACATAGACTAATTAATGTTATTTGTCATATACATGGTGAATTACATATCTATTTTCTACACACATGCTTTCAACAATATACATGAGTGAGAGGCAAAACATATAGGCTACACATGATGTATGGGCATATAGATGTATAACATTACTTACACAAAAGGGTAACTGTTCTACATTGAGGGCATGCCTACATTAGGATCATCTTTGTACACTTATTAGGTTATATCTTTCTATATTGGAACATTGATCATGGTAGAATGTTATACATGACTTGCTCTTGCCCATACATTTTAAAGTGTTATTTCCTATGGATATTGTGCTTTGTTAAATGATGACATTGATTGATTATATGGACTACCATTATTTGCTCTGTGCATGCTTATTATTGATGATTATGATATTGTGTGATCACTGATGTATACTATATTGTGTTTTATGAATACACTTACTGTGTCTAGTCATGTAGTGTATCGGTTGTGTCGAGATGATCCTCTAGTCCAAGTCATGGCCATTTCGTGTCCATTTTGGGTCAGCGTCGTGTCATGTCAGGTGCTTGTGTGTTTCATGATCATGACATTGTGTGGGGGGATTACATATATGACTATTACCATGAGCTTGGTGCCATGATTTCTATCACGCATACTTCTATTGAGTGTAATGTCATGATCGTTATCATGCATTTGTTGTGATTCTTACCAATGTGTGCTTACAAATTTTTATACTTTAGAAAAAAAATTGCAAGGATTTTTGCACAGCTCCTATAGGTTTCGGAAAATTAAGCTTTAGAAAAAAATTAATTTCTACCTTTAGGAGCCCCTGAAAGTAAATTATTTCAGTATCTCGAAAACAATGCTTACCTAGAAGCCAAAAATTTGCCACATTCTGTGAAACTTCATATGAAAACACTCCCTAAAAGCATTTTATTCCAAAACTTATATTTTTTTAGATTAATTGTCTTCGTGTTTTAAAGGCATAACATAGGAAAATCAAGGAATTTTATAATCTACAAAAATAATGCATCTTGCACAATCACGGTGTTCAGTATTCACGATGGCTTTGGTTCACACTTATGATTAAAATCCGTCGCACTTTGAACTACTACATTTATCACCTAACATAGCTGCAACAATGACATTTGTGGCATCGTCCTTATAAATTATTAGGAAGAAAAAAGGTTCAAATTTTTTTTTTCATTTACCATTCCCTCCATTATCCATTCCCCACTATCGTTCGATGTAAATCCTAAACGTTGGAAAATCCAAGAATATAGGGAAGTTATGCCCACGTACAAGGATTTCCTTCTAAGTAAATGCCATTGATAGGACGAATCTCTTTCACATATTATCTATATACCACTTCCCACTCTCTCACATACATTAATGTCTCTTACACGTACCATCAAGTATATAGAAAGGACAAGCCTCTTCCACGTACCGACAAGTATATAAGGGTGCGTATATCAAGATGTTTAGTATGTCCCGCTGACGATATATAGAAAGGGCAACCTTTTGAAGTGATAAGACACCAAGCCATCTCCCACATACAATTTGTTCGAATCGCTAGAAAAGAAGAAAGATTTGTTCTACTAGATACACAACTTCATGGTGACACTTATGTTGCATGGAAAACCAAGGTAAAAACACACCTAGAATTTGAAAATATTAGGCCAATTGTTGATGGTACCTTCACTCGACCCACTACAGACATTTATCAACAGTGAAAATTCAACAATGCCAATCAGAAGGCAAAGTTGATAATCATATTTGGGGCATCGAATAAGGTACAGCCTCATATCAGTGATGCCACTATAGCCAAAGTTGCCTAGGACAAACTCAGCACTATCTATGAAGCCAATGACAAGAATACTGTTATGCATCTTCAGAGCCAACTTCACTATCTCATGATGAAGCAAGGTCAAAAAGTTGAAGCCTTCCTACACTGTGTTATAACTCTATAGGCCTCACTCTTGGCATTGGCGAGATAGTGACAAATGACTCCCCGGTTCCGATTGCCCTGAGAGCATTGTCCCCTGCCTACAAGATCTCCGTGACTTCATTGAACGTCACCAATCAAAAACCAACATTTGAAACATTGGTTAACATGTTGCAACAGGAAGAACCCATGCAAATAGGAGGTGATGAACATGCTCTTGTATCGAATTAGAAGGGGAAAAAGCCCATAAAGTCTTCAAAACAATCTATAAAGCAGAGGAATCAACAGAACCAACACAAGAACAAATCTCATTCCCAATAAAATTGTCTAATTTTTGGAAAGACGGACCATGAATTGAAAGCTCGCTAGTATAATGCATTCACACGAGTCTCATCTAGCAACAATAAGTCCAACAATCAACAATCTACACAACCAGAGGATAAAAGGCCACCTTGGAAGAAGAAATCTTCCCAATCACAGCAGCATGGGAACGTCACTAAAGTGATACTTCAAATGAAGATTATCTCTATATCATGTCCCATTTTTGGAATTAACTAATCAGAAGACCCATGGCCTATTCCTTATTTCTCGTAGACTAAGGGATAAAGTTAGGAAATTAAATTAAAAATAATACTTTTAGTTGTCCTAAGTCATATTTATTTTATAATATAAAAAGGACACATTATTATTTAGAGGAAGTGGATGAAAAGAAATGTTTTATTAAAATTATTTTTAAATATTTTTAGGGTAAATTGGAAAAGGGAAAGTTATTTAAGGAGTTGGACTCAATAAAGTAATTATACATTATTCATCTTTGAAAACAAAAACTTATCTTAGAGCTTGAGCTTTGTGTTCAAATCTTTTCATCTGAGGACAAAACCCCTCTGATATACATGTTTGGAAGACAAAAACCCTCTAATCCATTGAGGTGATTCCATTCAAAAATCATAATTGTGCTTACAAATCGGGATTAAAATCTAGTTTCAGGTGGCTAAAGATTGATATCAAATTTCTGTACTTTGTGAGGGTTTGAAATATTTACAAATTATTGCGATGGAGTTTTCCCTTCTACTATCTGTTGTGTGAGGTTTAATTCATAATTCAGGTTGTTGCGTGGGAATCTAGACGACCTTCAGGGCCATCATACCACCCTCCAGCTCAACGCCATCCCTCCTTGCAGCCCTAAAATTTGTTTTCCTAGACTTTTGTACCATATCTTTGGTGAATCGTCGTTGTAACAAGGTTATTGTTGTGCATGATAATTTTATTAAAAGTTTGATAGGGGTTTGTTGTGAATTTACCACTCTATTTATTTGTATTCTTCAATGTTAAAAGTGTAGACATCACATTAAAAAGAATATCACAGTTGAAATGTTATCAGATTTGGAATTTTTATCTTGCATGTGCAATTTATTATCTCGTTTCTTCATTACCAGTATTTTGTATGCTTTCATCTCAATACAACAAGGATTTCAGTGAAGTTTCAAGTGGGTTTTTAATATCAATATTGCGTGTCGATTGTTTTAGTATTTGATTGGTGTTCAATAATAAAATGATTCATGGTAAATTTCAAATTTTATAAAATATCTAGAAAGGGACATTTTAGTGGTATCAGAGCTATTCCCTGCCAACCTGCAAGGTAAGAGATAGAATAGACAAGCATTTATAAGAGTATCAAAAAAAGCATGCCAAATCTAGTGGCATCAATAAAAATACAACTGGACAGAAAAGAGTTAGAAGAAGAATGGCAGGAACAACTCAAAAATGATTATGAGCCCTACTATGAAGAATATTATAATCTAAACCTAAAAGTTCAAGCTGAAATGACCCTCTGAGGTTTTTGTGACTTGAAAAGGAGGCATGAGCCAAGAAGAAGAGGAAGAAGGATCACTCAAATCGTCTGAGCAAGCTTCTCACATATGATGAAAAGTCTAACTTTACCTTTAAAGAATTCTTGAAGATGCTCGAAAAAGGTAGTAGTAGAAAATTAAAGAAGCAACAAGAGCAGCCAAAACCAAAACCTCAAAAGATTACTAAGAAGGATATCAAGAAGCAAGAACCCAAGAATGCATACCTGCAAAAACAAGGAAAGCCAGGACCAGAGCTAAAAGAAAGTGAATAGGCCAGTGAGCAAAAACAGAAAGAATCCACCATGCAAGTTGAAGGTGAAGAGTCAATAGAAAAGGATATGACTTCTGATAAACAAAATGTTTGAATTAATGAAATCAAGAAGCAGCCGCCATGACACATTGAATGTAAAATGTTCATAACTCAAAACAATCTTCCGAAGAGTGAACCACTACCATATAAGACAGAATTTCAGAATAATCATGTTGACAAGCATGCAATTAAAGAAAATGTTTCAATCAATTCTAATGTTGAAATATAACTCTCAAAAGCTCCTACTTTAGCGAATGAGGGTAAGCACTCTTACAATTTCAGCTCAAGATATGGGAATGATAGCACAAATCTAGTTCAATTTTGTCATCATTCTAAGAAGGGTAAAAGAGTGAAGATAGATCCTTTGGCTCAAAATTGTTTGTGTGTAATGGTGTGGAATCTAGGTGGTATTTTGAAATCTATATAGGATAAAGGTTCTTATTTCGATATCATTATTGCTGATAATTTCATTATCCCATACAAACGGATAAGGAAAAAATCCAAATTGACCTTAGATGAGCATAAGAAAAATATTGTGAATGATGATAGAATTCAGTGGTTAGAGCACATGGGTCAAATGCAGGGAACCAAGGCATGTCACCTCAGATCTAATAGTGCTCTCAAGGCAAGGGCAAGCAACAATGGAACAATTGAGAAACTTGGTAAACAAATTCATATCATTTTCATTGGCCTCAGATCTGATATCCAAACTACAATTGTTTTGGCAAATGCACATGACATGGTGATTAGCGATAAGTTGGCATGGCTATCGTTTATACAAGGTCCATGGTATGCTAGATAACGCAGCAACAATTTTCTCTTCTTATGTTAGTTTTGATTCAATTGCTAGTTTACCATTCAACACTGGGATGATATCCTCCATATGTAATGGATTGTATTTGTGTGGAAATATATCACATTAAGGAAAAGATTGTTGAACAACGTCAAGGGGGAAGAGGGTAATGGTAACTAGTGTTTGCATCCTCGTGAACCGCAATTTGTGTTCAAAGGTCGAGAAGATAATTCATTAAATAGATTAACATATAATATTTCACATGCCTGTGGCCATCATGGAAAACATTTTGATATGAGCAAACACATAGATCTTTTTGCACAAAGCTACCTACACATCATGATATGGGATCCAGGAGATATTTCTAGACATAAGCAGGGCAAAAATTGTGATAAGTTCAAAATCACTATTGTTGAATATTATTAACACTAATCGGGTTGTGGAAGTTCAGTGGTTGCAATTCATGAACTGATCATCCCCAGATCCTCAATCCATGTAGTTGAACCTTACATTTGAAGGATGGTTTGTGATGCCTAGAAAAATAAAGGTAGTCGCAGTTAAGAAAAATTCTCATGAGACACAAATTGCCCAGGCACCTAGATACATGGTATTGAGACGCATTCATACCCTCTCACTTTGTGAGCAAGGTAAACATCATGTTGATATTCATTTTTTTCTGAATAAGTGTATGTGGTGATTAGACATTTGCTCCTAGGATCGCGGAAGTAATCTATGATGTGGGAAAGAAAGGCACAAAACTTTATTTTAGAAACTAAGACTTTGAAGCAACGGCTTACTAAACAACAACGACAACACATAAATAAAAATGCAAATTTTAACAATGAAAATGGAGCGAGACAGTTTTAAATAGGTGGTTGAACAGTCAAAATCAGCACTACATGACTACATAGAGAGCGAAAAGGGTGCAAACAATGCAAAGTTTGAAGCACAAGATGCAAGGCATGTGACTAAAGAGTTTGAAGATGAGATAAAACTCCATATGGAATATAATGCCAATTTGAGCTTACAGCTCAACAAAATTCAAGAAGCAAATACATCACTGGTTTTTGCTCTATAGGATCTAGAGGAAACAGTAGAGCAACAGAATGTAGAGATTGAAAAGCTTTTGGAAGCAAGGGAAAGAAATCATAATGTAAATATCTCAAAAGAAGAGGCTGAAGAGATGAGACTATGCAGAAATGAGCACCAAATTCTCTGATGTTGTGGCTGAAAGAGACAATCTCAAAAAAGAGGTTGAAAAATTAAGATCAGATGTTAAACACAGAATATATAATGTCCAAACAATAAAACCAGATGTCAGACATGTTGTTCCAGAAATGCAAGAAGATATAAAAAGGAACTCAGTAAAAATCTCAGTTTCTACGTACAAAATGCACAAGTATTAAGTCGGCAATTTTCACCTACAGCTCATAAGATTAATAACATGTTGACTGAAAAAGGCAATGAGACACATGAGAATTTTTCAAATGCTGAATGGATGCAAATGCTATCATATCAAAAAGAAGAGATCGTGACACTAAAGGAAAAAATCTCCAGTTTTGCAAGTAAACAATCTTTGACAAAAGTCACAGAAGTAAAAGATGAATCACAACAAGATTTGTATTGCTATTTGGAGACTTTAAACAAGATATGAATGAGCTTCAGAGGGATTGTAAGGAATTGACATATGAGAATCTTGAGCTTGTTTACATCTTGAACAAATTAAATAAGAATCTGGAGTCAAAAAAAGTATACTTCACTGAGTTAGAAGAGAAACTAAGAGTATATTCATTTGGTTCTACTTTACCTAGTGAGCTCATCTTTCACATAAGGCAGCCACCGGGCAAGTCTGGGATTATAGGACCGAGACAAACAACCAAGTTAGAGCGATCTAAGGAGTCTACAAAGACTTTGTGGGGGGATGCCAATCAACAAATAGAGCCATTCGAGAATGTTGCATCACAAGAAGAAATTGAAGTCCTCCAATCAAGGAAATTGGGCAGAGGGACTAGCAAACTCCCAAGGATAATTTGGGATCCTAGCATTGAAGAGACATGCAGCCAAGTTGGAGTGTTGAATCTGCAATTGTTTGAGGGCAAGCAATTCTGGGAAGGGCGAACTGTCATGCCCCCTTCTTAAAATTAACTGATCGGGAGACCCATGGCCTATTTTTTATTTCCTGTAGGCTAAAGAATAAAGTTAGGAAAATAAATTAATACTAATATTTTAAGTTGTCCTAAGTCACTTTTATTTTATAACATAAAAAAGACATGTATTATTATTATTATGAGGGTCAAAAGGTAATCATTATTAAGTGGATGAAAAGTAATGTTTTATTAAAAATATTTTTAAATACTTTTAGGGTAAATTGAAAAAGGGAAAGTTATAAAAGGAGTTAGGCTCAAAAGAGTCATTCATTATTCACCTTTGAAAACAAAACCCTGTTCCAGAGTTTGAACTTTGTGATCAAATATTTTAATCTGAGGACGAAAACCCTGTGATATACATGTTTGGAGGACAAAAACCCTCTAACCCATTGAAGTGATGCCATTTAGGAATCATAATTGTGCTTACAAATCAAGATTAAAATCCAGTTTCAGTGTGGCTAAAATTTGCTATCAGATTCCAGTACTTTGCGAGTATTTGAAGCATTTACAAATTGTTGTGTTGGAGTTTTCCCTTCTATAATTTGTTGCGTGAGGTTCAATTCATAATTCAGGATGTTGCATGGGGTTCCAGACAACATTACGGGCCATCATACCACCCTCCAGCTCAGTTCCATCCCTCCTTGCAGCCCTACAATCTATTTCCTTAGACTGTTGTATCTTGTCCTTGGTGAATCGATGTTGTATCAGGGTTATTGTTGTGCATGGTGATTTTATTGGGAGTTTGACAAAGGTTTGTTGTGAATTTACTACTCTTTGTGTGTATTCTTCAATGTTAAAAGTGTAGACAGCACATTGAATAAAATATTACAGTTGGGTTGTTATCAGATTTGAAATTTCCGTATTATATGTGCAATTTATTATCTTGATTCTTCATTACCAATATTTTGTATGCTTTCATCTCAATATAATAAGATTTCAGTGAAGTTTCAAGTGGGTTTTCAATATCAATATTGCATGTAGGTTGTTTTAGTATTTGATTGATATTCAGTATTGGAAAAGATTCAAGGTAAATTTCAAAGTTTATAAAATATCCAGAAAGGGGCATTCACTCTATATCACTTAATCAAACGAAGGGACCACCCCCACAACTGAAAACTAGCATGTAGATTATGGTGCAACAAGACACATGACCGGAAGTAAGGATTGGTTCACCGCATTGAACCATTTGTCGCCTAGTGGTAATGTGTCTCTCGGCAATGATACTTAATACAGTGTCCAACATTGTGGTACCATCTCTTTATCTCTTGGAAGTCACACTTGTAAGATCATAATTGTCTTATATATTTTAGGACTAACTAAGAATTTGTTGTTTGTAAACCAATTACTCGATCATAATCTCAAGGTTGAATTTGATCGGAAAGATGAAAACAAGTTATGTCTCACCATAGACAAGTCTAAATGCTCAAAAGTTGTAGCAAAAGCTTTTGGGATTGGTAAAACGTTTCAGCTTGATGTTGTCCACAAAGACAATCAAGATCTAATTGTAAAGGATACAAACTCAGTAAATTTATGACACAGGAGATATGGGCACTTGAGTTTTGGTTACCTGAATGCACTAAGCAAACACAACATGGTAAGAGGGCTTCCCTCTCTAAAGACAAACATTGATGTGTGTTCTAGTTGCTTAGCTAGAAAACAAAGAGAGCTCCATTTGGCACAAGTGCATATCAGGCTCCTGGCCCATTAGATCTGGTGCACACCGATCTATGTGGATAGATGCAACTGTGTATTAGTGGATTCCAGTATTTTCCGCTCGTTGTTGATGACTACTCACACAAAATGCAGATATATTGCTTGAAGACTAAAGATCAAGTTTTTCAAGTCTTCAAAGAATTCAAAGCCATTGTGGAATGAGAAATTGGTCACTGAATTCATGTCCTCCACTCAAATTGAGGAGGGAATACACTAGTAAAGAGTTCTATGAATTTCTAAAGGCACATGGCATTCGCCGGCAACTGACTACCTTATACTCCACAACTGGATCATGTTGCAAAACAGCATAATCGCACTATTATAGAGATGGTACGCAGTATGATTGAGGACTCACACCTACCTCATACATACTAGGCAGAAGTAGTTCACACAGTGATCTACCTGTTGAACAAGGCACCCATCAAAGCTCTCAATAGCGTTAGTCCACAGGAAGCATGGACTCGGAATAAACCAATATCACATCTTCGTGTTTTTTGCTATAAAACGCATGCATGTTCCTAAATAGAAGAGAAAGAAACTAGATAATAAATCTATGACATGCATATTTCTTGGCTGCAGTGAAGAGTCGAAGGCATGCTGACTCATGGATCCAAAAACCACAAAGATATATATCAGCAGGGATGTTGTGTTTGACGAAAAAAGGTGAAGCCAAATCACCCTCCACACAATCATCCAATATAGGTATCATTCATTTAATAATTCCTAATATGGATAGTGATAGTGATGAGGACAATGATGATGGTCAATCAAGGCCTTTAACAACCACTAATATTGTACAATGTATGCCCAAGTGGTATACCAACACAATTCGAGATGCAAAATTGGATTGAATCCGTGAACACTTCCACTACAAGATTGAGGACTCTTAGCATGGCTCGCATAGAGGTGAATTTCTCCCTAATGAGCACAATTACAAAATCATTTGAGCCCTTAATGGTTTGTGAACCCCAAGAATCAAAGTCGTGGAAAGAAGCCATGGTGGCAAAGTATCAATCGCTCATAAAGAACAACACATGGCAACTTCTTGATCTTTCACCACGGAAGAAGCCTATTGGATGCAAGTGGGTCTTTAAGACCAAGTATAAATCAAATGGCAGTATTGACAAGCATAAGGTGAGACTTGTAGCAAAGGGCTATGCATAGAAAGAAGGCATTGACTATGAAGAGACTTTTTCCCCCACAACAACGATAAAGACCATCCTAATGGATTTTGCTATGGCTGCACAGATTGGATGGAACATGAAAAGTTCCTTCCTAAATGGAGATATGCAAGAGGAAGTCTACATGACTCAACCAGAGAGCTTTGTCACACTTGGTCAAGAACAAAAAGTGTATAGACTTTATAAAATCACTATATGGTCTCAAGCAGGGTCCCCGAGCCTGGTACATCAAAATTGATGAGCATCTCATACAACATGAATTCCAAGGAAGTCCATATGATCCGAAACCTTTACCTCAAGGAGCAAGGGGTGGGGGGAGGGGCGAGCGAGGCGGAAGATTGTGATTCTCATTGTATATGTTGACGATCTAGTTATCACTAGCAGCTCAATGAAGATGATCGATGCAACAAAGAATGATCTCAAGCAATCATTCCACATGGTCAATCTCGAGCTATTACACTACTGTCTTGGTTTGGAAGTATGGAAAAAGGGGCACTGCATCTTTGTGTCTCAAATGAAGTATGCCAAGACCATGCTCGAGAAGTTCCAGATGGTGGACTACAAACCTATTGCAACAACTATGGAGACAAGGCTTCAGTTGTCTCGTTCAGATCCATCACACCTAGTAAATGCCACTCTCTATCGATGGTTGATTTGGAGTCTCATTTACTTTAGGTCAAAAATTAGCTATGTTGTCCACTATCTTTCAAGCTTTTTGCAAGAGCCGAATGTGAGCCACTGGTAAGCAACAAAGGAGATATTGAGATATATTCAAGGTAACATGTAGTATGGTCTAGAATACAATAAGAATGATAAGTTCATCTTAACAAGGTACACAGACACAGATCATGCAGGCTCTATTGATGACAGGAAATCCACATTTGGATTTGTTTTATTTCTGGGATCCAGTCCTATCTCACGGGGGAGCAAGAAGCAAAATTTTGTTTCTCAAACTTCCACTGAAGCAGAATATCGTGCAGCAGCAAGGGCTCTCTGTGAAGCGATATGGCTATGTCGCATCATTCTAGGAGCACCACAAACTCAGCGTGTGGTTTTGTATTGCGACAACAGATGTTATACAACTTCTTTCTAATCCAATGTTCCATAAACGCACAAAGCACATTGAAGTTCAAATGCAATTCATACGCGAGCATGTTCTGCAACACAACATTCAACTCCAATATTGCCGCAGTCAAGATCAGTGTGCAAATGTCTTCACCAAGTCATTTGCGTGTGATAATTTTGAGGCATTCATAAATTCTCTCTCTTGTAACTGAAGAGTGATGAATTAAGGGGGGAATGTTAGATTGATTAAATAGATAATAGTTAATTCATCCTAGAGACTAGCTATGTAAGTGAGGTTGTTACAACCCACATTGGTATTTTTAGAATATTGTTGAGTTTGTTATTTACAAACTCCCATAGAATAGGATTAGTTAGAACTAATTTTAATAAGTTGTTAGATTTTGTCTCCTTAATCATAGGAGCGGTTGTTGGTTTAATGCTTGTATAAATAATGGCTTTTGTCATATTTTTGAATGTAAATAAAATCAAATTTTGTTCAGTCAAAATTTTGTACGAATTATGAGACTCAGACGGGTCAAATTGAGCAGATTGGGTCAGATTATGTGATTCATATGAGATACATTGGGCAAATTGAGGAATATGTGAGGCATTCTAAAGGGTTGTGAGGAACAATTGTGGCATTCTATAGCATTATGACAGACAAATGATGGAATTCTATATCAATTTGAGGTACAAATGGATTTTAATGGGGCATGAATGTGGTTCATGCAAATACTTCTAATTTTTATAACAAGGATTGATAATAATATGTAAGCACTTTCAGTCTATAATCATTTTGCAATTGTTGATCCTTTCAATATAACCCTGGTTTTGAGGTTCCATACGACCCTGATTTCGGGGTTCCACTTTTACATACGACCCTATTTTGGGGTTCCACCTTTACATATGAACCTAGGTTTGAGGTTCCACAAAAGAATATTATGATATACAAAGCAATGCAATTGAGATTTTTATGGTACTCAACTTGTAGCAATCCTCCAATGGCGGTTGAGGCACTAACACTCCTCACCACATGATTTCAGCGGTTGCATCTCCTTGGGGCATAATCACCCCATAGTGTTTTCCAAACAAGTTCAACAAGTAGCACCATGGTTCTCATATGATCGGGTGCATTCATTTCTTGGATTTTCAATTTCAACAGTTCAATGAATTAGATTATGTCATATTTCTTGCCTTGAGAAGACATTTATCCATACATATTTTCTTGCAGGTTTCACGTGGAGCAAATGGGACATTTGAGGCACACCTATCAACACCAAGTGTGGTTAGCACAAGTACCAAATTTTTTCTTTATCTTTTTGAATTGGTATTTTCAATACTAGAATAAAAAGGGGCATCTGTAGACACCTAAATTTGGTTTTAGACACTTTGGCACACTTTGACATAGTTGGCCATTCCTTACACATCTGACTCTTGTGCACACTTTCCCCTATCCATCTACCCACCTGTCGCCTTGGCCAACCCTATTCATCGGATACACATATTCAGGATCAACCCAACCTATACAGAAACCTTCCAAAATCCAAAACAGACTATCTCCATACCTCAAATCACTAATTTCACTTCCAAGAACGTATTGGCAACAATTGGATGGTTGTGGTTTGCCGTAAGTGTTTGCCTCTGTCGACAATGTCCAGGAACACTCAACGGCTATTTTTCAAATTGGAAAGTCTCCATTAGGTCAGCGTAGACATTTCACGGGTCGGTCATAGCAAGAAATATCAAAGAGTCAGTTATAAATACAAATCAATCCTAAAGTTATAATCACTTGGTAACTCGATACGACTTGGCCATCACATGGAGAATCACTTGAACACATTGAGAAATCAATTAGCACTCTCTTGAGACATTATCACAAAAGCATACAAATCTGAAAACCCCTCAAAGGAGCACCCTAAAGCCAAGTCTGAATACACACACACGTCAAAGTTGCATGGTGTCAAGTGTCAAAAGCCAAACATTGCATTCCATTCTAGAATGATCACAATGTAACCCACACACATGTAGGTGGGAGAACTACGTATGGTTTGAGCTCTCTTCAGAGTATTGGAACATAAGCAATGCTTAATCACTCAGCAAGGAGTGGTTGGAGATGTCCAACCCAACATACTAATCCATTTTTCAAGGGTCATCTTATGGTCGAAAATGTGACTAGGTTTTCAAAGGAATGGGAAGGAAATCAAATATCAGCGCACAAGATTGACGATGAGTGCACACACAAGCAGCACCTTCAAGCACAGGGGCAAGGATATGATGCATCACAAACCTGCATAGTCTATTGGGGCACTATGGACAAAGACAAGACAGTACCAGTTGTTGTAGGGATCTCACTATTGCCAGTAGCATCCAAGCAAGGTTTGAGCTAAAATTTCTAATCTAAGTTGTGACTGAGCACATAGAATATTTTCAAAATCTAGGATGAGTGTTATGAGCAACATAATACAAATATAAGCTAAGTGCATCCCTCTTCTATTGCTTTGTCAATTTCAAATTGTCTAAGTGCAATATCAATCTTTTCATTTCTCAATTACAATTAGGGTATTATTGTTATATCTTGAATAATATGAATTAACCCTAATTTTAAGTTATTTAGATCACATTAATCCAAAATAAGTAAAACACTCTCTCGCTTCTTCGACTGTCTATGTAACTTCACAACTTCATTGACTGCATAACTTCACAATTTCACAAACTACAATCCTCATGTTTTTGAATTGGGTATTTTACTTTACTTGCCACTCCATTTTCTTTCATCCTATTTTTCCACTCCAATCAATTCCTGGTTTTTATGATTTGATGCTTCCAACTCTAACAAGGAAGCCTTGGAAAGATATCTAGTCAAAGTGCTTGTGAGTCTTCTCCTTGTGCTTGGGACTCTTCCTAAACTCTACCTCTCGAGTCCAAAGTTGCCTCTCTTCTTCACACTTTAGCCTTTAACTCGACAACTTTCAATCTCTCTATCTCAACCCTTTGTACAAGGCAAGTATCCTTGACCTTTTTTGTACAAACATAGTCAACTCATGTTGTCGCTTCACCATTTGCAACTCAAACTCCAACACTCTCCACTACTCATCAACCTTATGGGCCATGATCATACTCAAACTACAATGGAACAAGAATAGTTTAGAGGTGGCCATCCTCCACTAGTTTGGCAAATATATTACCGCATTGTAGCCCTACATAATACACATCCTACCACAAGGTTTGCTACTCATAGTGACAAATCATCTCATACTTATGCAGCTCCATCCTTGCTTTATGATACATCTATAAAATTTTGGAAGTTGCTGCATCCAAACTACTCAACCTCTAGTAATGTCGGAAATATGAGGCCTTCAAATCATTCAATAGCCTCATATGAAGTTTCACCAACTATTCATATATAGGAATTCACGTCCGTCCACCAGACTCTCTCACATGTCCCCTCTTAGACAGTGTAGCAAGTACCTTTTGTTTACAAGTAATCCTCGATCTCTGTCTTAGTTTCCTTTGTGTGGCTCAAACTCAGAAATCACATGCTTTGTCTCTATGTTGGGTGCCCAACATGCACCTCAGCCTCATCATGAATATGCTCTTATGTACTCATAGTGGGTGTATCCTCCATCACTACTCTCATCGTTGTCTCGTCAAGACCATGCTTTGTGGTCTTATCATTGTCTTCTGTCATTTGTGTGAGAATCCTCATTCGACTTAATCACCTTGGTATATTGTTGTGCAAGATGAGAAATAACATTGATATCTCCCAATGCGCTCGGACTAGGTGATGATCAATTTGAGGTAAACACCTATGTGGGAGTTCTCATTAAAAGTTGTGTAGTCGGGATTCCAATGCTTATGTGTCCAACTGAACTTATGCTCTTGGGTACCAGTGTAGCCTGTCCAACAGTACTCCACTCAAATCAAATGCAAGGTGTGATCTCGTCTAAAGAGTCTAGCTCCTCATTGTGCCCCCCATCCTCACAATCATCCTCTATGTCATCTCCTTCGTCCTCAATAATGACATAGGTTAGCTCCTCTTGGAATTGTTCCTCACTAGACCCTATCTCTATCAAACTAGGATCTATCACCAAACAATTCCCTTGTTCCCTTTCTTTTGTAAGCAATGTTTGTTCTCTCTTGTTGTTTAGTCCATTGTATATGTGTTTGGTCAAGGTTGGTCTCAGAGAGTGTGTTCCTCTCCTTATATGTGGATGACTCCCCCTCCTTTTCTTTCTTTGACAAGTTCTCATGTCACGCAAGACCTCCCATCAAAACACCAAAGACAAATTTGTCTCTTTTAGAGGTTTAGCAAAACATTGTTTTTCCTTCTCTGTCCAGAGGTATTTTTGCTTCATAGATCCTACCATATATAAGTGTGAAAACATGAAGACTCATCTAACCCTTTCAAACATCTTCTCAGTATATCATTTTAGAGCACAAGAGTTCAACCCAATCATATATCGTCCCCTTCGAGAGTTTGAGCATATACAATAAATTACCGACAACAGTAAATTAAAGTTCCCAGTGTCGCCAATAACTCAACAACAAACAAGATCATACAATCATTGCAGCGCCTCATTCTTAACGTGCACTATCTATATGTTGTGACTCTTTTGCAGGGTCAATATTATTCATGTGTGCCCTCTGCATGTGTTTCTTCCTCTTGGGTTGTCTCATCTTCATCTCTCAATCCCCTATCCCCACAAAAAATATCACTTAAAACCTACATCTCTTGCCTTATAACCTTTTAAGTCTCAACTTTGTCTCTTGTTTGAAGTAGCCTGAGAATTCTATGAAATTATTTCAGCTCTAAAGGTACCTCAATATTATGCCCTCCAAGCACAAAACTTGACTTCCCCAAGCTTGGGTCAAAATTATTGAACAATGAGAACAAAATTTCTGTGTAAAAGAGATTTCTTGTAAAAAATTGGCATGTGTTACATGATTAACATATGCTTTTTCCAAATTTATTTTCATGTCATAATTATCATTGCAATTCCACCAACGGTATATCTTATTCCCCATGGGAAATTAGTATATCATGTTATTTGCATCCGTTTTTGCTTTGACCTTCTTGTCCTCATACTTGCCTGTTTTTGCTTTGACCTTTTTGTCCTCATACTTGCCCATTTTTTCTTGATTCATGGTTGCCAGCCTATGTGGGGGTGTGGCAAGGTGCTCACACTCCTAAGAGTCACAAATGGTGATACCAGAATTCGAAGCACATGCCCCTAGACTAACCTCTTGCCAAAGCCCTGGCCTTCCCCTGAGTAATAGAAGGTCTGAACTTTCTCTGTATATTGTTTGGATCAACCTCTGTATGGTACCAACCTTAGGTTCCCCCTTATGTCTAATTGCCAATACAAATGTATTTGGCCTTGTGCTTTGTGAGATCAACCTTTTTCCTTCAAAAATTCAGTTTTTCACACGAATGGAAGTTATCCCATGTATTGGCACTAATCCCTATGTGCCTCTGCCATCTACACAATATTCAGGGATCTCCATGCAATTTTCAGCAAGATATTTTGTCAAACAACTTATAACCTTTGATGAGCCAACTCACCGTCACTATATTCTTGATTTTTATAAAATTTCTCCCTACCCAATTTTCTTTTTCACCTTCTTGTTGTGATTATGTGTGCAAAACTCGCAACTTCTACGATACCTTCAGGAATTCCTTATGCAAAGATTATGCATCTTTAGAAATGCCTTTCAATATCTTCAAGGATTTTTGAAATTACTCTAACCTTTAACTATGCTACACACTCAGAATATACAACTCCACTCACTATGAACACTAGAAAAGTGACATTGTTCTTTTCCTTTCATCAAGTAAAACTTCTACACAGACCTTCAATTTTCATACAGATTCTCCTGCAATTGCTTGGCCACCTTCATTCTAAACGTTTTGCAATTCAAATTCACAAATGAATAAGCATATATTAGTGGTGGATGTTTTGCATTTCTTCGTAACCCTAAATGATTCTACAAAGCAAATTGGATGGATCCATTTCTAAAAATCCAACCTCATATCTCCTAAATGATGCAAGGTTTTATTTATCGCAATCAGTCTTTGTAAATCTTGCTAGGACGATAGTACATTGTTTCTATAGATAGTGTCTAGGCTTTGAGAGTATCAGGCTTGTGCTTTAATACCCATAATCAAAGATACAAAATAAAGAAAGACGTTTTGTTCACGACTTTTCTTAAAATACAAACCACTGTATTAAAAAATGCAGGTACCCGTGAAAAACCTGCAAAAAAAAACCCAAACGGTTCGACTACTAGATAACCACAGTCCGGGTAACATCCCAAAAACTACAGTTAACAGTGAGTGGCTACTCGTCGTTAACCGCAGTTTTTGGGCTGTTAATCGGCCGCGGACCGCCTAACAAAAAAATATATTCAAACTCAAAAAAAAAGTTTGTATAATGTCATTTGATCGTCTCTTTTTTCCCCTTTGTGTTGTGTTGTGTTGTGCATCGTGATTGAACTCGACATGGAAGGAAGAGTTTGTTGTCACTGATGTGTGTCAAAGCTTAAAGTTGAGGCCCAAGGGTTTATCGTTTTTGTTTTAGAAATTGGTAGCTCGCAACTCAAGCCTCCTCGTGCCAAGGGCCTTGGAGTTAGGAGTAAATAGAAGCCAAGCAGGTTTAAAACTTCTATAATTTCTTATACAACACTAGCAACTCAAACTATTAGGTGGAAACTGTTTAATAATTTTATAATTTCTTTAATACGTATTATAGTCTATCAAACGAAAACCCTCATGCCTCAAGCTTCTTTTTTACAATCTGTCTAAGACTCTAATAATGATTAAAATAGAGCATTTTACTCTTATTTGCTCATAAACTAATATAAAACATATTTATGACTGATTTATGTGTTCTTTGAATCTCTAGTTGATTTATTTGCCATATACATTGATGAGTTAGAGACCTTTCTTTATGAGCATATCCAAGCTAGTGATGGATGTCTTCTTCACCAAGTTTTGATTTCTATTCATTTGTTTGCGGATGATGTGGTCCTCCTAGCTTCGTCCCCTGAGGGTGTGCAGTGGCAAGTGGCTGCCTTGAGACTCTTCTGTGATCTCCGGCAGTTGATGGTTAACCTAGGAAAAACCAAGGTTATGGTGTTTAACGGGTTAAAGACTTCCCACCTCCATTTCTTCTTCAGGGGAAAGGAGGTTGAGATCACCACCTCCTATACTTATTTGAAAGTGCAATTTTTCGAACCATGTTTTAACTTGAGGCAGGCCCTTCAACCTAGGACCAACAAAGGATATTGTTTTTTATCCCTTCTTGAGCGACAGTGTTTTCGACATCACTTTCAGACATCTCATCCACGATGTCCCTCATGGATACACTTATCAGACCCATTGTTCTTTATGGATCTATGGTTTGGGGCTTTCTTTGCTTGAGGGTGATTGGGCTATTGCCGAGAGGGTCCAGACACTTCTTTGCCGCATTATCAGATGTAAGCAGACGGTTCCCCAGCACATTATCCTTGCAGAATTTGGAACTCAACCCTTCCGCTTGGAGACTAAATTTGATTTGATTTCTTTCTTTAATCACATTAGGAGCTTTGTTGATTCAACAAGTGGACGTGGCAGATATCCATACTTAGCTTATTATTCTTCAAAGACTATTTCCCTCTCGGCTCCCCCAACCCGTGTTCATTGTTGGTATATAGTGGTTTCTAACCTATGAGGGTCCGTGGGAATTAGGATGGATCGCCTCCCTCCATTTAGGTACTCCTTGGATGCACCAGCGCATCTTCGACCCACAAGACAGGAGCTAAACCAGATTATTAGGGAAGATATTTACAAGCAATTTATTCATACTAATTGGGTAAACCCTCCTAGGGGGCTATGCCCAAAGATGGTATTCTATGCAAAGCACTTTTTGGAGCTGAAAGACAGGCTTATCATCCGCCCACAGTATATACTCCACCACTGGGTACACACTCTTTGCATCCCATTAGGACAATTTAGAGTGGGTTCTCATAGGCTTAGGATTGAGACAAATCACCAAATAGATCAAGCAGACAAGGTTTGTCAGTTATGCAGCATTCAGGAGATTGAGATCGAGGAACACTTCATCTTTTGTTGTCCCATTCACTACAAGATTAGGGGGAGGTTTCATTGCCTATTTAGGAGGACATGGATTCTTTCTGACTTCTTCAGATATGAGGACCAAAGATGTTTAGCTTTATATATATATGAAGATCTTAAGCTTTGTGATCGTTCTATTCAGAGACCTACTAGACCAGATTCTACCCAGCAGATCATTTCCTTTTTCACGACGCTACCTTCGAGGAGAGGCACTAAGCCCCAAATTGACACTAGTACAGCCTCACATACCAGATCGGTGCAATCCAAAGGACTATTCATAGATCCCCAAAATTTCACCAGCATAACCATTTCAGGGCCAACACCAGGAGATAGACTAGATTCACCAGATCTTTGCAAAGGACTTTTCCCTCTGGGCAGTGGCATGGAGGATATACCAGACATCTCACCTCTTCTTCGGGTCATCCTTCTATCAAGAGCTTCTTCTCGTCGGCCTTGGATGCTAGGAGAGTTTGATCCAACTCTTGATGGACCCCCTCCTGATTCTTCCTTCTCATTGTTCATCCCCGCTATCCTAATGCTTAGGGGTTTTCGTGGGTTGCTCATTTCTACTTCTTTCTTTGGCTCTGACTGTTCTTGCTCTTTGCCTTGTTTTGTACTATTTTCTTCCAGCTTTGTTCTTTTCATTTTTTGAGACCTCTAAGGTTTCCCACTTGTTCCTGACACTTTTGTAATCTGTTGTCCCTTTGACCTTTTTTTGTGGTCACTTGTTGGACATTAATATATTTATCTTTATCTTTATCTTATCTACAATCATTTCATTTTCTCGTCTTTCGGTGTATTTTATGAATTTATATTTTTTTTTAAAGTAGCGATAAAACTGTCAAATAATTGCCAAGTAATTGTCAAGCAATTGTTGGGTCACGAGTATGGGTTAATATTTTTTGGCTGCCAAGTAACTGCAGTTTACGAGTTTTTCTACTATGGTACAAACATTGTTTTATTTATTCTACCTAACTAATAACCCTTAACATGCAACTCATGACAAAAAAATTTAGGTCAATAACAATTGCTCTTACATAAACTAGCTTTATAGTTATAATTCTAACAAAATATCTGCCTCTATCTCAACATTGAGCAAAATAATAGAATGGATGCTCCAGGACATGAATTATGGAATTGAAAACAACTATGGGATGCCTTAAGAAGCTTGCATAAGGCAAATTAGCAGGAGGCCCTAATCAAAAGAATGTTGATTTTGGTCAGAGTAATGTTTTAGACTTTTCACTCCAAATAAGCAAACAAACTATGACGTGGATGAATATTGGTAATTTAGTTGTCTACTTGTAGACTTTTGGATAAACTTTGAAATTGTTTTATGATTATGATTAAGAATACTGAGGATTGCCTAGCTTTTGTATGATCCTTGAATGTTGCTCAAAGAAAGTTGAATAATTTGTAGTTTTGGTAATTTTTTTATATAAATTCTTGCATGTGCATATATATATATATATATATAAACACTCTTAAGACGTTTCTTAACCCCAAGACCTTTCACGGATCAATCCTGTTTCCTTTTTCATTTCTGTTTCACATTTCTGGTAACAGACAAGCCTACAGCCCCAAAATAAAGGGCAAATAACTCCAAGACTATTTAAGGTTGTAGCTTTGTAAGCCTTTGGGAACTTAGGTTGTCCAAGAAAAAAGGAAGTTGGTAGAGAAAACGATTACAAGCAATGCAATTTAGACTTGGAATTAGTTGTTTCTGAGATGGATGTTTTGAACTAAAGAAGTAACAAATTCTTACACACAGCATTACTGAATTAGCTTTTCCCAAAAAACTCAACAAAGAGAGCATCAGTTCCCTTCGTCAAGCTATATATATTATAGACACAAACCTTCCTTGCTTGTTCCTCCTTTTGCCTTGCTACTTTTATTTTCTCCGTTGAGAATTCTATCTTCTTCCGAAGATGCTCAAGTGCTGTCATCATGTGACACAAAGAACTTGACAATGTAAACATTTTCAGACGTTCGCTATATTTTCTATTGAGCAAAATCTTGAAATATTTAACTAAACAATCAAATAATTGACTTCGCAAATGAACCACATAACCACTGGGCACAAATCATCTACTTGTGTGATGATTTATAATAAAATGAGCCAAGCCATACCTGCCTTCTTTGGGCCTGCTGTGAGCTTCAACTCCAAGGTAAGTTTTTCAAACTCGCGCTCAACATACCGA
Source organism: Torreya grandis (assembly GCA_037957365.1). NCBI lineage: Eukaryota > Viridiplantae > Streptophyta > Pinopsida > Cupressales > Taxaceae > Torreya > Torreya grandis. Next base: position 1,039,353 of record JARHVA010001172.1, read on the forward strand.
ATTTTAGAGTAATTTTCTTGGATATATCTGTAGAACATGGTCAATTACAAAACAGGCATGCTTACAGGTATTTGATATGACTTTGCATCCCTCTTAACAATTCTCACACTTAAAAGAGAGTAAATTGAACCTTTACAAACAATGCCATAATTCTTTCAAACGTTTTCTGCAACTCCAATGAGATTAAGAGGGGAAGCATGGAGTACAAGACAAACTGGAACAGTAATTGAAGCTCTAAGGTTATCATTGTGTCAGATATTCATCTTATTCAGGATATCCTTTCCCAATCACGCTTTACTGGGGGAAGAAAACAGGAAGGAAAAGTGTCAAAATAAGAAATGCTTAAAAGATTAAAAAGCAAAGATCTGGCCAGGACAAACATGATCCCCCTTTTTTTCATGTTTATATATTGTTCTTTTCCCAGAGAGTGAAATGCAAACCTTTATTTCAATCAGTTCTCAAGAAAAATGCTAATGGTGCACACATGATAACTATCCATCTGCATAATAGTGTCAAAAACATAGAGAAATAACCAGTTGAGTGAAACAAAGGGAAAAACATATATTGATGCAATCTTTGTTGTCATTACAGGCCTTTAAATTATCTATGAAAGTTGTTATTTTAATGGCATTTTATTCATCTTACAATGATCAAGACTGTTTGTCCTACATGTCTCAATGCCATATACTCCACAGTCGATATCAAATTTGATTGGTTTTTCTACCATAAAAAGCTAACACATATATATTTGTGAATATTTTTCTGGATATGACTGTGTACTAGTTTTTAGATCCTACGTTTTGAATCCACTACTGGACCCATCATCAGGGAGAAGGCGGCTTACTTGCTACAAGGAGAAGTAAAACAGAGAGAAATAGCTACTTCAGAGAAACAATGATAAAAATGTTGATGCAATTTTCTTTTCATTACAGGCCTTGAAATTATCTAAAAGTTGCCTTTTTTACGGTATTTGATTTATCTTACTCTGATCAAGACTGCATATCCTAAATGTCTTAGCACCACATCTCCTAGATTTGGCATTAAAATTGACTATTATTTCCCACCATAAGGTGCTAATACATATGCACTTCTCATCCAAACATTTTTCAACCCAATTTCTGCCAGATGATAACCACTCTGATTCAAAAGTTTCTATCTTCTAAACGTTCAAGTTACTGTGATACAAGTACATATCAATCTGGTAAGGTCGTCTAGGTGCAAACACCTGACCTTCTTTGGCACACACCGAAGACACACACAAACTGAAAATGCACCCACACCCAAGGAAAACTAATGCAGCCTAGCACACCACGCATGTGTTTCACTTAATTTCATATGCACTGGGTGTTGTGTATCTGCACCTGTGTACCCAGACAACGTTGCAATTTGGCATATAATCTAGGCTTCCAAATTAATTCTATTTATTTCTCTTTGCATTATGACCTTCTGGGCATTTTTGTTTAGAGCAGATCAAGGCCAAAGCCATTTTCCTTTTTTAATATTCTGTTTCTACTATATCATGATTAATGAGTTTATTGTGTGCCTACAGTCCAGCAGATGATTTATGTGAGTCAATGTAATGTAAATAGAGTCGTTTTCTTTATAAGCAATATTAGATTAAATAGTTTCCAAAATATTAATATTAATTAGAATTTAATAGAGGATATTAAAGGGTTGTAATTCTTCACTATCTAGTGGCTCTTTCCTTACTATGATTGTAAGGTAAAACCACAACAGTTGTCCTCCCATGCTAACATTCTTCGTAATTTTATTTCTCCTCTTCTAATCTTTTGCAGAAATGCCATATCATGACTCTAGATGTGTGCATATGCATGTGTGTGTCTGTGTGTGTCTGAGGCGGTGCATAATGGTGGTCTCCAAGTTGAGTTAATCCTTCACTGCCAACACACAAACACAATTAAAGCTCAGGTAAAATTTATAAAGTATGAATCTACATGCATATTGCATAGTATGTAAAATTCCATCCCTCTCATTCTAGCATATCGACATTAAATTGTACAAAATTACAAATTACTACAATAAGCCATAGAGGCCTACACCCTAAATCTACGCGTTTGACATATTCTCTTACAACCTCCAAATTTACAAAGAAACTTAGGATCTTGTAACACTAGCAGAAACCTATATAAACATAGCAATGTTATTTTTCATCAACAGATAGTACTTCATTAGACCAATCCTTAGACATGTCATGGTTGATTAAAATTTTTCATTGTTTAGATATTGGTATACTTATTGCCTAGTAATGACCTCCCTCCATCCCCAATTGTAGTTCCTTGTTGTTTATTGTCAAGATAATGTCGAGCCCACATAATTGATCACCCTTCCCCTCCCCTTATAGTAGACTAAGCTATCAACGAAAAAACAGATAATTTAACTTCTCAAAGCAACAAAGAAACAAGTAGTGCCCCCACCAAAGAGACCTACATAGAACACCTTAGTGTAATCACCTAAAAGTGGTTTTTGAGTGCTAAGAGTGCTACTTGAGACTACCTATCCCTAACTTAGCCTTAGACCTATCCTAGAGCCTATTATCACACTCATCCTCCTTCATGCGGGCCACAAGTGTCCCTAGTCATCCCTAAAGCAGTCCCAAACCCTCATTTCTTGATCCTGGCCCTTCGTGCCTAGTGTTCTGCCACTTGGACACTAGCTCCACAATAAAGACACTAGCACCACAAGGCGTTAGTGTCCCACTAATGGCACTAATGTCCTTTCCCTCTCTTTTTCACAAACAAATAACCTTTCAAATCTAAAACCTCCTAGGGTCATCCTAGACCTCTTTTAGCACCTGCACAAGCATCATAACAATATATATACACGACTTTTGGCCCTCTAACCACTGGATGGGAATTAGATGCAAAATACACATTCAAACTCAGAACAAATTGTGCACAATTACGGTTATCAATCCCTATTCTGCCCTACTTCTACATACTAACATCTACAGCAGTCTTAAGCTCAAATTACCCATATTTCCAATCTCTCGCACATTCAAGGCACTCAAGGCCACTGTCATATTAGCTTCACTTGTACATACACCAACACTTCTCAACTTGTATCAACTGGATGCCCTAGCAACATAGAGGATTAAGGTTTGCTCACAAAATCAGTCATAGGTAATATACAGGGTTTCAGAACTCTTGCACGCAAGAACAAACCTCAGAGATCCAGACACAGGTGCACCTAGAAGCTCAGGACAGTTTTGTATAGAGGACACTACTGCCAATATAAGGACACTACTGCCACATTTCCGATAATGGCGCTACTGTCCAAGAGAAGTTCTGACATCGGGATCATGTTTGCGACAGTCAAACCAGCTTTTAATTCAATTTCCAGCCTCCAAATCATTTGTCTCAGTTGTTTTCCAGCTAAGTTCTTGCACCATTTATTTCTATTTTTAGAAAGGTCAAAGTTGGTCAATTATATAACAAATTAGTGGTTGTATTTATTGCATATTATTACCGTGATTTAGCAAACTTAGCTCTTCAACAAACATAGGATTTACGCTTGTTAAGTCCTAAAAGGTTAAAACATTTGGTGAACCCGACTTACTTCGAACATTACTCAAACCTTAACCCTAGATGCTCCTAGGGTTTGTATCCTTCTTTTTCTTATTTTCATTCGTTGTTTTAAGTTTTTCAAATTTCATAAATTCTACTTTAACAGCCCTATTTCAATTTGTTTACTATATGTCATCTAAAAAAGCTCTCTCTTCCATTAAGAAGTGATAGGCTAGGTGGTGATCCTATAGAGCATATAAAAATTCCTTTTATTCGAGCTTATACCATGGACAAAGGATTAGTTGTCACTCCCGTCATTGATCCTTCACACCTTGATTATGTTGATTTCAGTGATAATGCATCCGAAGATGAGCAATTTAACCAAGATCAAGATGATACACAAGTTGGAAATCGGGACGCTCTCCCTCCACTTAACAGTGAAAACCTAATTGTCGATAAGGATGAGATCCTACAAAGCTTCAGAGATAGACTTCGGGAACAGCCCCTTGATAATGCACAAATTTTACAAGCCATAGTGGAAATAAATAATAAATCAAACAATGATCAATCTTCAGATCCCCCAGAGGATAACATTGTTACATCTACATTGGGGCCAACTCAACTAGCACAACAACCAATTGTAACTCAACAACCTTAAGTGACAGCGCACCTCTTATGGCTAGTTTCTCCACTCCAGATGTACAATCCCTTATGCAGGAGGTTCATACTCTGCAGGCTAAGGTGTTACATCTTGAGTAGGGAGCTACAAGGCCATCACATGCCTTGGATTCTCGTGTTCTTTTACATACACCTTTGGCACATCACATAGCGGCAACTCCTTTGCCATCCGGATTTGTAGCACCTAAGCTTACATTGTATGATGGTAAGGATGACCTAGAGCACCATCTACGAACTTTTCACGCAGCATGTTTGGACCACGTGTCCAATGATTGACTCCTCACTAAGTTGTTTCCACACAGTTTAAAGAATTATGCCTTTCAGTGATTTTATGATCTACCAAATCAATCTATCACCGCATTTTATCTTTTGGCAAACATGTTTTTAGCACACTTCTCCATAAACATCAGTGATAAGATCTCATATGCTCAAGTTGCACAATTGAAACAAAAATCAAATGAGCCTATTGCAGAATACGTCTTATGATTTAAGACTATATTGGCCAAATTAACTAGCCCCATGGCGGATAAAGAGCTTCTGTACATCTTCAAACAGAGTCTTCTACCTGCATTACACATAGCTATCTTGTTTAAGAAGTTTTCAACCTTCACAGATTTGTACCACAGTGAAAAAGAGAGAAGTCAAGCTTCTCTCTATGGGCAAACTAAAATATACCAGTGGATTGAAATCAACTACTAAGAGTTCTAGTAAGCATCCATACAAGGTAAGGGCCACTAAAAACAAGAGTGATCCAAATGCCACAGTTAACGCAGCTTCAAAGCCATCTCCTCACCTGGTTTTATCAGCTCCTCCATGCAAAGTTTTCACGAACCTTCCAAAATCCCCAGCATGTGTTTTACAACAGCGCTTGGAATGCAATGTCATATCTCTCCCTCCCATCAAAGAGGTTGATTTGACACGGCCTCTTCCAAAGAGCTATGATTCCAATGCATTATGCGAATATTACAGGACACCAAGCCATACAACAAATAGATGCATCAGCTTGAAACATAAGATACAAGATTTGATCGAGGCTAACATTATTGATGTGGGCACACCCACACAGGCACCCAATGTTCAACAAACAGAAGCTAAGGCATTGAAAATATTCTCTGATCCATTTCCAAAGCATATAGCAAATGAGACGAGGAGCACTTCTGGTGTTCAATACACGTATCAGGTACATCCACCACCAGCATCATATCACACTACTACAGAAGAGGCACACCCACTACACAATATCATTGGTGTGTACCATACTACAGTTCCAGCTAAACCACTCATCACTTTCTCAGAGCAAGAGATTGTTGATGATGATACAAATTTATATGCACTCTTTGTACGAGCCTAGATAGATCATCATCTTATCCAGAGTGTTATGGTTGACAAAGAGTCAAGTATTAGCATGTGTACCATCACACTTCCACGACATTTGGGGTATTCAGAGTAGGATATATCTCATACAGACATTGTTATCAATGGTTTCAGCGATCATGTTCAGAGCTCCATCAAGGAGATTGTACTTCCAATACAAGTTGGACCAGGACATGTGGCCACTAGATTCTTAGTAGTACCTAGTGCAGGGATATTTGACATGTTACTGGGTAGGCCATGGATATAGCAGCTACGCGCCATCCCATCCACAATGCACAAATGCCTAAAATATATACATGCAAATCAAGTGGTCACAATTGAGGGTCTTCCATATGAGTATCCTCTACCTATCCCATAGGTAGTTACATCACAGTTACTAGTTACAGCTTCGAGCACAATTCCTATAAGTACACCACAAAGTTCAATTGAGCTTCTAGTGCAAGTGAGGTCTACTCCTACAATATTGCCACGTATGCATACTCTCCCACTGAGACCATTATTAGAACGACCCTTGCATCAAAGATTTATTATAGATTCTAGAGGGCCTCCCTCTACTCACTTTCTTTTGAGATCAGTCTTATTGAGTTTTTGGGGTTCTCAACACAGAGCACCTATGCCACCTACAACTGCTTCTATCAGATGGATCCCTAAGACCCCTACAGTTCACAAGACACCATAGTCGGTACCACAAATTCCTAGCATCACTTCACAAGCAAAGACAGATATAGATCAATCAGTGTAACAAATTCCGAGACCACAGTTACCCTTTCATATAACACGCACAATCACAATTCTTTTATTTGACACAGGGCACATTGATAGTGAGTCTCCCATGAGACTTATCGGTAAGTATTGTTCCTCCCTTCTTGTACATACTTTCCTCCTCTCTTGTTCCTTGTACATAGTTTCATTTTCATGTTACTTGTCCATAGCTTATATCTAGAAAATACAAAAACAATAAATATTTCAAAAAACACAAAATAATTCAAATATTTACTTAGACAACACAAAATTAAAGATTGTATGCATTGTTATGTTTACATTTCTTATATTTGTCAGACACTACATATGCTAGCTATCTCAGTATAGTCGGTTTCGTCATAGATACATGCTTCACTTGTTCTTATCGAGTGCTTGCATATTGCTACAGGACACAAGTCCACTACACCGATCCAGATTTGCTATTATCTACCCACTGGGGGCATCTACATAGATACACAGGGTCTTCACTTGACAAATTCGCCCACTTGGAGGCACTCTATACACAGTTTTGATTACGAGGTTCTATCTTTCTAACCTCTACATAATAGCTTTAGTATTGTTATATCTTGATATTGATCATACTCCACTTAACCAGATATTTTTGTCAGTTGTTACTATTTTAGACTCAGCATATGTACATCCTCACTCTTACATAGATTTGTGTTACATATTCATGCATACTTTCATTTCTAGCTTACCTAGTATAGACTTGATTGTATCTCTATCCTTATTCTATTCGAGGGCATTTGACTATGCCATTGCTCTTTGGCTCTACGCCACTTCTTTTCACAATATGTATGCTTTGGACATGTGCCCATGTCATTGTGTGTGCCTCCCTGATCATGTATGCAGACATTTGAACATGTCCTTTTATGTGGCTCTAATCCAACTTGCCTGTTGTTTACGTATGTGGACATTTGAACATGTCCTTGTATGTCTTGTTTTCTCAGATTTAGTGGCATGTACCCATGTCCCTTACATTGTGGCCACTCGGCCTACTTTGCATCCCTCATGTGTTTTGTATGTATGCTTTCTTGTATGCGTCATGGCCATGACACTTGTCTCTTGCTTGTTACACACTCCAATTTTAGATGCCATGAGGGATCTCATGCATCTCCTCTCCCTACTTGGGTGTCGTGATGGACATCATGCCCCATCCCCCTAGGTAGCTACTCAGTTTTACTCAGATTTTGTTTTAACATAAATTGTTATATCTATCTTGACACCATTGTGAATGTTAGACATGACATATATCTTGCATTGCAAATTTATGCTCAAATTATTTTACATTATGATGTTATGTATGCACATTATATTGGATTATTATGCAAATATCATATATGCTCCAACTAACACACATCTTGCAAAGCTTTTTCTTTTGAGGATAGTTCTTGCACAGGTTCAACAACTCCCCTCAAAAGAGAGGGCATTCATAGGGATTTGTCACAGAGATCAAACTCCTATAATGCATTCACAGTACATTTTCAGCACACAAGCTCAGATTACAAAAATCAGACTCAGGGAAACACAATGGAAAGACAGTGACATAGAGATCAGCACAGTTGCATAGATATCAGACCAAGGCATTAGCGCCCAAATTGGGAAACTAGCACCACATTTTCAATAATGGCACTATTGTCCAAGACATAGTGCTATTGTCCAGTAGCCTCAATTTCAGAAAAACTATAATAAACTCTCCCAAAATTGAACTGAATTTTTCAATTTGCTTGGTTTGATATTTTGTCAAACAGTTGGCATGCAAGGTCTGAATTTGTTTTCTGAGTTTGTATGTGTTTTTGCTGATTGGTTTTGATTGGTTTTCAATGCCCAATTGTAGAAGAATTGCATACAAATGGAGAGTACAAATGCATATAAAGAAACAACTTGACAATATAGAATAAAGCCTTGATTTTCAGTCACTAACCACCATGAACAACAGGTCTGATCTATTATTTTCAGACTGAAATTACATAAACAATGTCATATACATTCATAAATATATGACAAACATACCAGGGCATATAGTTAAGATGTAACAGCTGTATGCTTGCATACTACGCAATTTTATAAGGTTGATATAAGTTATGAACACCTTCAAAATGGATTGATATAAATCAGATCTGAAACTCTTAATGGAAATGGCTACAACACGTGTTTCACTGATGATATTGATGTAGTATTGCTGAAGCTAATAATAACCCTTGAATGCAGCTCTAAAAACCCCACAAAATTGGTACGACCTCTTCTTACGAATGATGATAAATGACCTAATACTGAAATGTGTCAATATGAGATGCCAAACCTCCTCAAACCATAGCCAAACAATATGATATAAGCTGATATAAACCTACAACCTCAAATCTGAGAATGTGCCAATTAAAAATGAATCAAACTTTGCAAACCCTAGGCATACCAACCTTAAAAAATTCATATAAAATCATGCACTTGTCCAAAATTCATGAAATCACTTCAAAATACTCCAAATGGTGTCCTCTATCCAGTTGCCTAGCTTGAATAATTTAACAAAATTCCTTGAAGTCAAATCTGCAATGAAGTCAATAGAAACCCTAGCAGGAATGAAGCCAAAACTCTTTCAAAATTCACCAAATTAGCTCTATGATGAACTCCACACGAATTCACCTCACAATGTGGAATGGGATCATCTCCAAACCACTCGAAATCAAGGGATCATCTCCTTGATGCAACTGAAAATAATTTTCAACCAAGAAAAAACTAACCAATATCAATTTGCCAAAAAATTCAAGATGATACAAATGAACCTAAAATTCTCTATTTATAATTCATTTTTTTCCCACTTTTGGTGGCTACATTGGTAGAGACTTATTTTATTAATTTACTTTTCCCCTTTTCCCTTATAAAGTCACTTTATAATTTTCTTCTATTTTTAAAAGTGACTTTAATATTTTATTTTCAAAAAGTGACTTTATAATAGTTTATTATTTTTATTTAAGTCACTTTTAATTAAATTAATTAAAAATGAAGTAATCCTTTTGGTTTAATTTTTGTGGACAACTTTATAAATATTCCAGGTCAAAAATCGGGGACATTACAGTCATCCCTTCCTGGGGATTGCTTGCCCTCAAGCAATCCACACCTACATGCCAAAGTTGAATACCAAGATCCCATATCAATCTCTAAAATACTGATTCACCCATCCGCTGTGCTACTCTGATAAAAATGCCAATACACCACAAATCATGAAGCAACACAATGGAATCCATATGAAACAATGCACCCAACAAACCAATACCCAGATCCCAAACCAAAATATTAAACCTGTTGTATGAGAAGGGGTAATCTAATATCAAAGAATCATCAACCTTCCATGTAGACCAACCAAAGGATGTGATAAACAACTCTCACATGTTCAAAAATCAACATACTAGGCCACCACATATTGCTGTTATATCTCAGACTAGTAACAAATAGGATGGCAATGATGTCATGATACCAAAGCAAAAGTAGAAGCCTCATCTTGTAAGGATTACCCAACAAGTAATCATGTTCCCACACACTCCAATGCATACCAAAAACTGATGTAGACCCAAACAATTTTTTTAATGTAATGAACAGCCATGTAGGAGTTACTTGTCACTAAATAACCCATGTCATTTGGCTCAAATGCCAACCTAAGCAGTTGTACAGTCATAAGAATCAGGTGCCAATATCAAATTTGTGTTGTAGATGTCATCACCAACACCCAAAAGTAATTCATGAGTGGCTGGTCCACTAAGAGTAACACACATAAGGTCACTCTGCTCATCCATAATGTTGTCAACATCAACTACAAACTCAGAATTAGAGAAGTCTTGCTTCTCATCATATATGGAGTGGTGTATGTTACGGATTTCTTTGGATTGATTTATTGTTGTTGTTCTAAAGTAAACAAATTCAGTCCTCTTGGAAGAATCATATCATCAAAACAGCCATGCTTAACCAATGCATCAAGTAAGCTATCATTTGAAAACTCATTGTTACCGATTACTCCATGAATAGGGATTGCAAGTTCATGTAAATGAAAGAGTATAACGTTGCTGTCCCTAACCAGAGATTTAGGACTGATTGTACCTTTTCTTTCATTAGCTTGGAAATCTTCAACGCAAGAGCACACTTGCATACACCTGGCAGCCCAAACTTGTAACATATTGAGTCTTGAAACTATGACGTCCTTATACTCAATCAAAGTATCAACATCATAAGGCTGTGGCATCAACATACAATTTGTTTCATGTTCTTATCCAAATGTTGTTATAAAATCAGATGGTTGACGAATAGAAGTTCCCACTATTACCTCATGCTTGACTATCCTCTCATGAATGTCTACCATGCTACACTTCTTGTCACAACCATCTAGCTTGGATTCATGCTCATGTGATGTTAAAAGATTGCTGTCCCATCTTCTAATCCATACCATCACCTCCATAACTGATATGTTTTCCATTACTAGCAAACTCCAAGGTGTAGTATTCAAAACAAACCAAACATTATCAAAATGCAAGATCTTCTTAGTGAGCAATCTCTTAGTCTCCATAATCAGTTCTCTAAGACAAAATGCTTCATATGCTCTTAACAATTGTCCTTCCACAAAATTGGATACAACACTTGTGGCTGATCCATCAAGTGTGTATCTAATATCATTATTGTTTTGAGCCTTCAAGGGGCTCTCTAAAAGAGGAAAGTCATAAACTTCATGAAGTAAAATAGATACCCAAAAGGAATTTTCTGAATCATACATTTTTTCTTGTTCACATACATCAACATATTCTTCTTGTATGCTTACCTCTAGAAACTCTTCCTTTGCATGCTCAACTTGTATACATTCTTCCCTTGGAAGAAATAATGATCTAATGTATGATTCTCTTTGTTGCCTTGCATTATCTAGCTGATTGCATCGTTCTTTGACTTGTTGAAGGTGTTGTTTTGCATGTGCAGCCACTAACTTAGCCTTTTTGGCTCTTTGTAGCCAACTGTCATACAAGACTTGAGTCTTGTTCACATCTTCCAAGGTCTGATATACAAAATCAGAATGTTTGTGGCATAAATCCACAATACATAATTCATCTTTAACACCCACACCTTGAATACCAATATTAGAAGACTCTACAATACCATCATCCACATGTGAAATGCATGTTACTATTGTCAACCTCGAGTTGCACCCTAAAACGAAGACGTGCTAAAATGGCTAATCTTCTCTTCAATTGAAACAATGGGATCTTCTCACGAGGGTGCGTGCCTCAATGGTGAGAAGAACCTCCAGAGAAGGCTGGTCTCTGTAAGATATATCAATGCGGATCTCTACTATGTGTTGAGGACTACCATGGAAAAGGGAGAAAGAAACTTGAAGGGGAAATCCTATCTAATAACGATGATACACTAGAATGTTGATCCACTCTACTTGGAACCTTGAACACTGAATCAAACAAGGGAAAAGGAAGACCTTTGATTTCAATTGATCACTATGCATAAGTATTTCATGAGAAGGTTCAATCCAAGAACAAAAACGTGAGAAAAAACGATAGAGGTCTGATACAAGACACTTTGCAGCCACCTGATATCCACTTACAACTTCAACAAAAGACATAAAAAACATTGAACATAACCTACATAACATGATAAGCTAGCAATTAGGTACGAATCAGAATTTGGGAAGAGAGAGAAATCTACCACGTATGCAAATTGTTGAATGAATGTACACTATGCCAACCCCTGAAATCTGAAAGTACAATCCTTCTATTGATTAAAGAGGTTAAACAACTCACCAATGGTAGAGTCTGGTCTCACCAAGAGAGAGATGAATTTTACAAGGCTGAAAAGCCATTAATATAAAAAATTACAAAAAGCCAAGAGATTGGCATTGGAAATAGGAGAGGAAGTTAACTCTTCATTAGCCCAAGTCCAAATTGCGTTGCATGAGTCTTCCAAATTTGTCTTTCCTTGGCTTATACCTGGTCGTCTTGCATGAAGAATCCTTAGCGTTGAAAAAAAATGAAGACAAGCTTTGGATGCATGAAATCTACGAACAAATGTCTTGACTTGAAAACCAATCAACTCCAAATCAAGAGTAGTCAAATCCACTCGAACTGATGGAACGTTTGAAAGCCTCCCCTTTGCATGAAATCAATGCAAATGCCAAATTAAGAATTACGTTTAAACTACCAGAACGTTTCGAGCTTTGAGACAAACAAGAGTGCGTGCATGGAATTTCTGGTTGTTTGAAACGTTCAACGCTTTGCCCGTTCATCATGCAAGACAACTCTACTTTCAAAACTGAAGCATGCTCGTTTTCTTAAACGCGTTCACTTCGTTGGAGTCACTCACGTTAGTCTGTGCATGATCTTTGTTCATCATGCCTTTGTCTTTATTTTGCGTTTGTTTTATTCGCTGTTCATGCTTATGTCCATATTCAGTTCTGCTTCAGTCTTTGCTCATGCCTCTATTTCTGCATTTGTCTTACTTCTTGTTCAGTTCTGGCTCAGTCCGATTAGTGTTTTTTTTGGCTTTTCCCGTGTTCTAACTTTAATTCGAGATTATTTGAGCTTTATTTTAGTTTTCATCCTTCGGACAAACTGTTCGAAGGACTCTTCCTCTCTTCTCTTTCCCGGGCTTGGCATTTCCTTTTCTCTTTTTTGGCCTTAGCTTACGCCCTTGTCTTTTCTATCAGGTTTTTTGCCCTCCCGAATTCCTTCAAACTTTTTGTCCGAAGGAATTCCTTTGGACAAAAAGTCCAAAGGAATTTGTTTCCTTGCCAATTTTCCCGAATTTATTCTTTTAGGCTCTTATTTCTTGCCCTTTGGTTTTCTTCGGACTTTTGTTGACTTCATATTTTCGCAGATTTCCTGTTTGACAATTATTCCGAAGGATTTCCTTAAATTTTCTCACTTCCTTCTTTGCCTTTGGCTTTTATTTTTATCGGGCTTTTTTCTCTAGTATATCCTCCGTCGGACCTTTTCCTTGATGCAATTACAATTGCAGGTTTTGGGTTCACTGCCCTATCATACAAGGCTTTGTAGACTGATTTGTTGAAGGTATGGCATAGGATGTGAGTGGTGTTCTTGCAAAACATCACACGGAATGACAAAAATAAGAAAGCACTATCATGTCTAGATGGATGGACAGAAGAAGCCACACACTCATCAACTTCCTTGTGTCATGTGACATTGACCTGGTTTTTCTTAAAAGTGTCGATGCATCTAAGATGATAAAATCGTGCAAGTCACTCTTTGATCTATTTGATAAGGTTGTGATTAACGTGGGGTCACAAAATGTGATCCAATTCATTACAGATAATGTTGTTGCTTACATGGCCATTGGGAGGCTTCTTATGGACAAATATAGAACTATGTTTTGGACTACATGTGTGACACATTGTCTAGATTTGACCTTGGATGACATAAGCAAAATTCCATGGGTGAAAGAGCTTTTGCAAAAGGCCTACACAATCACCAAGTTCATATACAATCACACAAAGGTGCTTTGTATAATGTGCACATTCATAGATGGCAAAGAACTTCAGCTAGGCGTAACAAGGTTTACAATCCACTTGTGTTGCAAACTCTTTGCCAAAAACAATTGAATTTAATACGAATGTTCATTTCGACTGAGTGTTTGGAATCTTCTTTTGTGAAACATATAGAGGGCAAAATGGCGGTTGATTATGTTTTCTCACTATCTTTTTGGGAAGAGAAATTGTGTTATTCGTTGAGCCTATGGTTCAAGTTTTTAGACCCGTCGATGGAGATAAAACACCCATCGATTACCTATATGAGATAATTGATAGGGTCAAAAATGCTATTAGGCGTAGACTAGAGAATAACAATGCCAAGTACATACCATTATGGGAGAGAGTTGATAAAAGATGGCATCGACAAATGCATTCTCACCTCCTTGCAACTGCATATTTCTTGAATCCAACGTTATTTATTAGTGGCTCATTTCGAAATGATGCAGAGGTCACAAAGGCCCTATTTAAGCGCATGGACAAAATGTTTCCTAGGGATATTTTAAGGCAGCTATGGGAGAGTTTCCAATGTACAAGCAAACAAGGGGTTTCTTCTTTAGTAAGGTAGCCATCAAATGAAAGAAGACATTTAAACCAGGTAGACAAATTTCTACATGCATAAGGTGAAAGTGTTAAATTTTGAATTGTACATGTTACAATGTTGACAATATATTTTTGCAACACAATAGTGGGATTTCTTTGTCAAAAAAACTAAACACCTTCAATGGATGGCAATTTGTCATTTGAGTCAGTTGTGCAATTGACCCGCTTGCAAGCATAGTTGGAGTGTGTTCAATCATATATATTCCAAAAATGCAATCGATTCACTCAAGAACGGATGAATGATTCAACGTTTGTCCACCACAATTTTCGCCTAAAGATGAAGAAAACTCAAGGTTAAGAAATGCCATATTTCTAATTCTCAATTCATATGGAAAGTTGATTTATATTCTTGTAAAGTATTATTCGTCAAATTCACTAACATATGCATTTTATTTGATAATGTCAAAGACTATCAAAGAAGATCAGGGGATTGACATTGACAAGATCGATCCAAAATCGAAATGGCTAAAAAATAACGATGAGCCTATTAATGATGAAACTGACTTTGACTTGTTGGAGAAGGTTGGGTACGACACTGAGGTTGTATCTCAAGTTAAGAGAGGTTATAACCCTAGAGCTTCAACATCTAGACGTGTTGATCCCTAGTATCCCTCGTTGCCATTGGCTCCCTCCTATTTTTTGTTCCTTTGTAAACAATAATAGTATGCATTTTGATGGCGTACAATCTCATCTATCTTCCTCTCATAATCTGTATCTATTCTCTATGCGATTGAAATGCCTAGTATGTATCTCGATGCAATGAAAATCCCTTTAAATTTTTAAAAAATGAATTTTTCTCTTTTTTCCACATTTTTCGACGGTTTTATGTTTTTTCAAAATTTCCCAGATTTTTTCTTGATTAATCACGATTTTTTGAAAATCACTTACACTTGTGAAAAAAATATTTTTCCCCAAACGATTTTTGCTACTATGGTCATAGTAGCCACCTCCTCAAACTTAGCAACCCTATGCATTTGTGCCTGTATAAACGAAGTTTTTTGACTTAGTTGCTTCTGGAAATTGCCACGTTGATCTTCCATCTGAGTTTGCAAGTCTATAAATGCCAAGTGGCAGTATCACGATCATCCTCCAATCATCATTATTATCACATGTTGGACTGAAGCAACAAATAATGATAGCAATAGGCATCCTCAATGGTAAGGAGGGACTACAATGTATTTTGCACAGAAGAAGTAACCACTAAGGGAACCCGAGGTGGACAGCCATTGTGCATGCATCTTTGAAGTGTTAAATTCAGGCCACACTTGGCAAACATAGATCCGTGTGAATGCTCAATGACACTCTTGCACAAAATTTTGTAGCCAAACTAAGGCGTCCAAAATCATCTAGATTTTTGATGGACCACCAGCCACATCCAAATGCCCAACCACAACATAAATGCACTAAAGTGTTTAGACCATGGGTCCCATAGCCCACAAGAATTGAGACAAGGTCTCATTGGGAACAACATTATTCGGATTCAACAGGAACATCAGAACAACCCCATCATAGAAAGTCTCTAGACCCTGAGACTCAATAGGTCCCATCTCTGAAGGGATTGCCTCTTAACATAATTCTAGAGCAACCTCAACTGAACTGGATATGCCGCGTGCTCTTGCTCATTCATCTCTTGGGGCAATCTGCTGACTTATATATCTAGGTTGGTACTAACTAGTTCGCCTAATTGACTCAACTAGTCTTTGATCTATTGCTCGACATTCCCCAACGCTGACGAAGTGACCATGACCGATTGTTTGACCCTAAAATCTGGATTGAGAAATCTGGGGTTAAAGGGGATAGAGATAACCTCGGACACAAGGGTGGTAAACTATCTCTATAGCAAGCCAAGTAATTCGCAAACTTAGATAAGCAATATTTTGAATTTATATACTGAGATATGCTAAAAATAGAAAGTACATATATGCTAGATATTGCAATGATAATAAAAATAAGATATGTAGTTGGTTCTGATGCTAACGCAAATATGGATTTAGAATAGGAAGGAATCAGACTGGAAGTAAATTCTGGGACTGTCATCAAATTCTAAGTTAAGCACTTTTGTGATCTCGGACACTTCCATCAACCTTGGACGGTTGCGTCGACGCTTCTATCTAGCCTAGACGTAGGTGTCCAATATGGAATACCTGTTGGATCTGAATGCAACCACCTAGAATGTTATGGGTTTTGTGTCGCATCCACTCTGATGTGCTCAAATCTGACTCATGCACTGTCGCTCCTTGTCAAATAGCAAAACCCTAGTTATTCATTTTCATAGTGATTATGAGAAAAATGGGTTAGTGGGCTCACGGTGTTGAGCTAACCTCAAAGACCCTTCTGTTAGTATGCATTGTCTACATAGCCACTACTCCAAAAAGGACCTCAGACTCATGTAGTTATCTTCTACGTGTGGGCTTGTATGTGCATAAAGATGTAATATGTGATAAGCAAGGACAACACTGACATAGCTTGTAACTTGGCAAATTTGGCTCTTGAGTTGCTCCTTCAATACTTCAAACCTATAGATGTGATGTTCCTATAACCAATATGGAAATAAGGGAAAATAGAGAAGCATTGTTTACTTGAATGCTTGATTGAATGCTTTTAGTAAATTGTCTTGTGAGTTGTTTGGTCTCTATTAGGTTTGTGATGTGAGGAATGAATGAGGATTGATTATGTATTTATACCAATCTTTTTGGAGAATATCTCACATTAAAGCACTTAGGTCGACCATAGAAATATGTTTTATTTACAAATTGGATGACTTTTAGGGCACTAGACACTTGCATTGGGATAGGACATTTGCGTTGACATATGCGTCTGATTGGGACGCAAGTGTTCAGGCAACTAGAAAATAGGCACAGGTCCAATACTTGCAGAGATAGAAGATAAGCAAGTTTATAACATTCTGAGTATGATAAAAGGTATGAGTCATCAAAATAACATTGGTCGGATTAAGAAATAAGAAAAAGGCATGGAGAGATAGTGTATGCGAATCTTTCGGCAACGTAAATGTTCTAGAACTGAGAAGAACCAAGGTCTGTATTTGCCAAGTGTACAAGACTAAGGTGCTATATAACTCAGAAATAATGTCTACATTTGCCCCCCTTTAATCTAGTAATGAAATTGTTAGTTTAAAAAAAAAGAAATGCATACTTGGGTTTGTATAACACACCTTGCCTTTGCGTAAGTTCAACTTGAGTGCTTTTTTGGTAACTAACCTACAACCAAGAGCATGTTACAATGTATCATTAGTGCATATAATTTGAAATCGAAAGTATTGAAATAATTGAAATTGAAAAAGAGAAAGGTTTAGGAGTACCCTTGTGTATTGATGCAACCACTTTGACTTTTGGCAATTTGATTTGAAAAAATGTATCATTATGAACCATTAAAGTTGCGATTAAGAGAAATATAAAATCTAACAAGTGCATAAATATAGAAAAATTGGAGAACACATGCTCCCAACTTTGAAGAAAAAGGTGAGTTGTCACCCGATACTTAAGATTAAGTCAACCGTGAAACCCAATTATACTTATATCCTGGTGAGTATGAGTGAACCAAGTCAATTCAAAGTATAAATGTGGTGAGGTTGGATGTTGTAATCAAATCCAACCTATAAACTTGGTAAGATCGAGTGATTTAATCACCTCAACCATACCAAAAGTGAACCAACTACTGCAATAGATTTGCTCAATATAGTCTGTAACAATCCAACCTAATGGACTAAAGCTTGTAGAAGTGTTTGAAATCTGAAAGTTGATTCGATTTTGCAATTTTAGATGCTCTTTTGCATAGTATATGCACCTCATATATGTCTCATGCTGAAACCTAAAATAACAATGGTACCAATGTATAAAATTATACCACAATTGTGTATCTGAATCATATAACTGTGAATTTTACCAATTCGCAAACTAGGACATGTTTCCATAACATGCCCCTATTGAAATCTAAAACTAAAAACTGGTGTAAATGTGGAGAACATATTTTCAAAACATGCCCCCACTATAATCTGACACTGAAAACTGGTGTAAGTGTGGAGAACATGTTTCCATAACATGCCCCCACTATATATCTGAATCTATGAAGAATGTGGAAACCATGCCTCTATGGCATGCCCCCACTAATAAGCCTCCCCTTTTGAGGTGAGGGGAATTAGACTAGTAGTTACCTTACCTCAAAAGGATAAGATAACTATGTAATCTATGAATGTATCATGTAATATATAGTAGCATGTCTATGAAGATATATTATTGAAGCGTGCAAAATGTGATCACATCAAGTCCTAAGATGCATGATATAAATCATGAAAACGTTTAGATAGTAACAGTATAAGCTCAACAAGCAATTAAGCACATGCACAAAGGCACTCAAAAGTAAATCAAAAGGCAATGGCCCAAGGAGACCTCAAAAAAGAGGCATGTTCAAATGCCGCACAATCGAAAGGACATGACTTAGTCAAATGTCCACAAAGCAAGCATGACATTCAAATGTCCATACAACAAGCACATATGCAAATGTCACAAACAGGAAAACATGGGCACAACAACCAGAATCAATAGAGCATATTCAAATGCTCGAACAAGTAATACAATGCATGACAATAGCAAACAAGGAACACTCAAGAAAGTGCAAAAAGAAAAGCATGGACAATAAATAACCAACATAACATAGCATACTAACCCATGGATTATATGTGTTAGCAAAAAATGTTAATTACACAGCATATCAAATACACTGCTAAAGATATAAGCATGTATAAAGACGTGTGTAAGTACATAAGCTCAAAATGATAATGTAAAATGATCATAGAATTATATAACCTGAATGTATCGTGATCAAATGTTTAACCCTAAATATAGATTGAGGCATCTAGGGATAAAGGGTATAGAGATAGCCTAGGGCACAAGGGTGGTAAACTATCTCTATAGCAGACCAATTAATTTACAAACTCAAATAAATAATATTCTGAATTTATATACTAAGATAAATTAAAAATAGAAAGTACAACTATGTTAGATACTACAATGATAATGAAAAAAAGATAGTTGGTTCTGATGTTAATGCAGATCTAGATCTGGGACAGGAAGGAATCAGACTAGAAGTAAATTCTGAGATTGCCATCAAATTTTGGGTTAAGTACTTATGTGACCTCGAACAGTTGCATCGACTCTTCTGTCTAACCTAGACGCAGTTGTCCAGTATGGAATACCTTTTGGAACTAGATGCAATCCCCTAGAATGTTTTGGGTTTTGTGGGGGTGCTAGTACAGTGGATTATGTCCTTTCTAGCCAAAACTCCTTGTCACTGGTCAGCCATTTCTCTATTTCCCCCATTCCTCTTGCCGATCACGCTCTTATCTCTTTGAGACCTAAAGCAATTAGCCCTTCACACCCACACGTTACACTTGCAACCTCTTGGACCACCTTCAGCTTCCACCAACGCTTCAAACATATCAAATATGCCTCCAATACACTCTTGCTTACCCCCACATAGGTCCATATCACTTGGAACTCAAACTCACACCTTGAACCTAGCAATTAGGTTTCCTCGCTCTTTAGGCCTTCATACACAAAAAACACTGTCTTCTAGAACTAAAGCATACTATCACTTTTCTCAAAAAACCACCTGAACAAATTGAATGAATAGGTCCTTCATGACCTAAACAACATCACCAAATTCATTTGCCAACATCACACATGTTCTAAGACCTCAAATTAACTCTTGCAAAGTGACCACTCATACTAGTCACACAATCAAAATACAGTCTAGGTATTTTGACTTTCCAAACCTGAATATAGGCAAACTAAGACCTCCAATACCTTCTCATGAAACCTTGAGACTTATACAACATCTCCATGCTCATTTGTTTCTTCAACTCTTGACGGAACACCTTCAACTTCTCCCTGCATGATGGTCACTCAAACTGCCAATGCATACATAAACACAATCATGATGAACATGACTTCTCACACATGTAAGAGCATCATCATGATCTTCCAATACATGGACATAGTCATAAAACATTCTTAGAGCACCTTCCAACTCAAAAATCATATGCCCTTGTGACAAATTTGCTTCAACAGATCATTCTAACTGTCTTGGGTTCCACTGTCTTATCTTACACAAACTGGTCACTTTGTGAGCACCTTCTAGCTTGTTTATAAGCACCATCAACACTTACACATAAGTGCACTAGGAGGAATAGGTCTTGAACTAAGACCCCAAACCATTGGTTCCATCCCTAAACACCTGAAACCCATCCCTAAACATATTCTCACTTTGACTGGCTTTTTGTCACTTTTTCCACTATTTCGTAGATTAGTGATAGGTCATTCATAACATGCCAAACTAACTTCATGGGCATCAAGAACAAGTCTTGGCCTTCAACCTCTAGTCATTTGCATAGTTTGACCAGGTCAACATTGACTGCTATAGCAAACTTTCTGGAAACAACACCTTTTCTGTAGGTTCCACCCACAGTCATGACAAACCAATTCCACTTCCAGGTGCTTGAGAGAGTTGTCTACAAGCTCCAAACATCATACTAGCTTTGCCAATCCATTCTGAGTCCTTTCTAGCATGTTCTTTCCAATTGCTCTACTATGAGGGTTTATAGAAGGGTTATGACCAGTTTACATTATTAACGAATGTTCATAAAGTATTGTACTTGAAACCACTGCAAAATACTTGGAAAACCTTCTTAGGTCCATGTGCCACCTCTCCCAACAGGCTCAGGTCACCATGCAAACTCTACACATGCCAATGAGCATCTCAACTTCCTTCTCGGGCTTGGAAACCTTCATTTTGCATGCATAGAATACCTTCCAACGTTTCTTGCTTTCTCTTCCTCCTTAAGTCCTGAAGCTTGGTCCACACCTTTGACCCACCTTGTCAAACCTCATTTTATGCTCGCATGTGCTCTGTTACCTTGGAATCTCAACTTGACCCTTCAATTAGACCTTGCTAGGTCTCTATGCAAGTTAGATCGGACCATACCTTGACCAAGAAACCACATTGAAACATCTTCAAATGCTCTCACCACCTTAGAAACATGTCATACACATTCATGCCATGCTCCACAGCTACCAACCTTCTTCTCCCTAGCCTCAACCTGCTCAACACACTATGCTACCAAGCCTATGCCACCACACAAGGGCTATAAGAAGACCACTAGACCATTGTTCACATACAATGCCTTCTTTCCTTGACCTAAAACATCAATATGCTAGAAGCAACATGACAAACCTCAACCAATGCTCACCTTAGCTTATATGCATCCAAACCTAATCAACATGCCTTAATAGGCCACCTAGGGTCATAGAACAAGGTCTAGATGAAGACCTTCAATGAATCACACATGCATCAACTGACTCAACTACAAGCTCAAACTCATCCATACACCAATGATATCACCACTTTGTCATTACCTTTGATATCAATGCACACATGACATCAATGACAACACACTCTCCAACAATCTGCGCCTTTGTCATTTATGGCAACCTCCTCTTCTTCTCCCCCTTTGACATTAATGACAAAGTGGACATATGCTCCTTTCAGGTTCATCGACACAATCCTCTGATCCTAGGCCCTAATCAATTGCAAAGCTCCCCCTTACATCATGCACATCTCTTCAAGCCTTTCAAACTATCTGAATTAGCTCCCCCTAACTCCATGCTTCATCTCTATCCTCTTGGATCAATTAGGTCACCTCAAGCAGGCTTGAACAACTTCACAATATGGCAAAGTAGCTCCTCATAGCATCAACAACCATTCAATGATCCTCAAATCATTCTTTTTCTGAAACTCATCTACAAGGCACAGTCCCAAAGGCACCTCTTGAAAACAACTTAAACTTCGTCTTCATGCAAACTCAAAACTTCTTGTCAATATCAGACCACAAAATATCTTGATGGCTTTCAATATGTCAACATATCCTCTCAGTGCTCTTATGAGGTCACCATGACATCAAGAAACACTCAGCACAATGAAACAACTCTGATGGAGTACTATAGCAACCTCCATGCAAGTTTACATAAAAACATGATGCTACAGGAAACTCTTAACCTTTAGAATATTGTGAACTCCTTCATGGTTTCTTCAGGGCATACATAACATGATCACAAGCAATACATGATCCTAAGATCATCCTTCATCTTACTAAGCATCTCATCTTTATGGTAAAGAACAATAAGCAACTCTGCCAACACCAATCTTCATCTTTTGTCTTCATACAAACAAGACCAAGCATGACAGCTCAGAACCATAGACATCTTCAAATCACTGTGGACAATCATGATACTTGCAACATATCATCACAACCTTCTAAGACCTTATGAGGTCAACATGTCACTAAACAAACCATTGTACTTCAAATCATAGTCTCAAGAGCACACTATGACAATCTCCTTCAAGCTATAGGAAACATGATAAGCTACAGAAAATATCACCTACAGGACTTTTATGAACATCTTCAGGGCTCTTACAACATGATAAAATCATTCTCATATCACTCGTCTTTAGAACAAATGAACATCTCTTTACACTAGTATTGGTCTTCAAGACCAATCAACAACTCTTTATACCCCTGCTATGTCCTTGTCTTCTAAGGCACCATCTCAGCACACACAAATGCATCATGAGCATGTAGATAACTGGAGCAAACTTTGCACAAACCTCACCTAGTGATCACTAAGCATCACAAGTCATTACAAGGCCAATCCTATCAAGAACAACCATCTTAGAGTTTGCAAACATCAAAACCTCATTTCATTGCCTTTCATCTTTTGAGTTGCATCTTCACTTCAAGGATCAATCTGATCAAGCATACTGCTTCTACAAGAACTTCACGACCTTGAGAACACCTTCATACGCTTTGAAAAACCATCCCTGAAGATCACAAGCACCATACACCTCTGCAAGACACTCAAGTTTGTCAGGAACACAATTCTTCACACATAATCCTCTTTCATGATGCTTTTCATCAACAAAATCACACTTTCAGATCATCTTCAAAGCATAGGAATAAATAAGAAAGAGTTATTTACATCATCCATTACTTAGAGCATCATTTGAAGATCATTAAACATGTTCTAATCCCATATTACTCCTAGGTTCACTAGTTCAAAACCCAATCAACTACAGTTGATTTTAATCCGCATTTATTGCACCTGTACAGATGTTCAAACCTTCTAATCACTTTGGGGTTCTTCTACACTGAGTTCTCTTCAACTTTGCTTCTTACCTCATCTTTATTTGACTTCATCCATGGCTTCTACAAGCCATTCTTTGCAAACTGGTTTCATTTGTTAAACTTGAAAATTCAAATTCCAACGGTCATATTTTCATGCAAAAATGGCTAAATATGGAAACAAGGAAATCTGTCTGGGAGAGCAATTTTGCACCAAAATATCTTTTGCTAGACATCAAGTCAAGCCCTGAAACTTAGACCACATGAATCAGGGACAAAACTGAATAGATCCATGTGACCACTTTATTCTGAGACCTTCCCATGTGCAAATGCTGAAATCATCAATCTACTTACTCAGCCTCATTTGGCAAGTAGACTAGGATGACCTAGACCTTCACAAGGCTACTCAAATGGATTCTTTTCATTTCCACAAGTACACCAAGAACTTATTACACCCCATAGGGCCTCTATGGTCCTCACACAGCTTCTCTTGCTTGATGACCAACCAATCCTTCAATTGCAAACCTCTGCCTTCCAAGACACCTGCACATACTTGGACTCATTATGCTAGCTGATCAAGAGAGATCCTTCAACAGGCTCTATCATCCAACTTAGGTTTGATCTTAGACTTAGCCTCAGTATAGTCCTTCAACCTTGCTAGTGCCAATATGCAGACTACTATGCAACCATCAACCATGATCTTCACAAACTTATCCATCACTGCAAGCAAGATGAACATTGTCCTCATCACACCTCAAGCTACTTAGGATCACCTGTAGAATGTTAAGCCTCCTCCAAAGGTCCAGCTCTGACACCAATTTTTGGAAGTAGCTACTGAGAGGGGGGGGGGGGGCGGGGGGGAGCGCGGTGAATCAGTAGACAACAATAATTTCTCTTGCAATCCATTTATCATTCATTCATTATCATTCATGAATCATCACAACAAAGCATGAGTAACAAATTAACATCAAATCAAAGAGATCACATACAAAGCAAGTATGAACACAACCATGACACATCATTTATGTGGGAAACCCTCATGGGAAATAAAACCCACTGAAACCTGCAATATGGACTACAGTACTATAATGACATGATCCAAACTCAAACCAACACAAACTAATCAAGGAGCACCCACCCCTTAATTTAGTCCAGCACCCACTAGACCTTTAGCCAGCACCAACTAGCAAGGAGGCAACAACCCCCTAGGCAACCAAGCACCAACTCAATCACCTCCAAACTGATCTCCAACTTTGATCTGATGTCTGACACACCTGATGATGGACTCTTATTGCTTGCACTCTTCACCCTTCAATCTCTCTCAAACAACCTCTAGGGCTTACTCGCTCAATATGCCTCTTCTAGGCTCATTAGGTCCAATGACCTATGTATCCCCCTGTAAATACTTGATCAGATATGCATGAATGATCCTCTTTAATCATGATGGTCCTCAATGACTTGTACCTTCTCTTTCAAAGGTTCTCTCCTTTGCTTAGCTCCACACTTACTCAACAAGCCCAAATAGGCCAATTAGGTCTTGCTTAGATACCACATACTTGGTCTAACCAATCTTGGTCGGCCAAGATGCTAACCACACTTGTTCTACCCTTGAAATAGGTCTTCATACACGTTACATGAATCAAACAACCTCTTCATAGGTTGGTCATAGTTCATTGAGACCAATATCATTATTAGGCTTGATGGAGACCTAAAGTAATTAGCCCTTCACACCCACACATTACACTTGCAACCTCTTGGACCACCTTCAGCTTCCACTAACGCTTCAAACATATCAAATATGCCTCCAATAGACCCTAGCTTACCCCCACATAGGTCCATATCACCTGGAACTCAAACTCACACATTAAACCTAGCAATTAGGTTTCCTCGCTCTTTAGGCCTTCATACACAGAAAACATTGTCTTTTAGAACTGAAGCATACTATCACTTTTCTCAAACAACCACCTAAACAAATTGAATGAATAGGTCCTTAATGACCAAAACAACATCACCAAATTCATTTGCCAACATCACACATGTTCTAAGACCTCAAATTAACTCTTGCAAAGTGACCACTCAAACTGCTCACACACAGTCAAAATACAGTCCAAGCATTTTGACTTTCCAAACCTGAATATGGTCAAATTAAGACATCCAATACCTTCTTATGAAACCTTGAGACTTATACAACATCTCCATACTCATTTGTTTCTTCAACTCTTGACAGAAGACCTCCAAATTAGCCCTACAATATAGTCACTCAAACTGCCAGTGCATACATAAACACAGTCATGATGAACATGACTTCTCACACGTGTAAGAGCATCATCATGATCTTCCAATACATGGACATAGTCATAAAACATTCTTAGAGCACCATCCAACTATGCCCTAATAACAAATTGGCTTCAACAGATCATTCTCACTGCCCTGGGCTCCATTGTCTTGTCTTACACAAACTAGTCACTTGGTGAGCACCTTCTAGCTTGTTTATGAGCACCATCAACACTTACACATAAGTGCACTAGGAGGAATAGGTCCTGAACTAAGACCCCAAACCATTGGTTCCATCCCTAAACCCCTGAAACCCATCCCTAAACAGATTCTCACTCTGACTGGGTTTTTGTCAATGTTTCCACTCTTTGGCAGATTAGCGATAGGTCATTTGATTGACCAAAATGATTAACATAGTGAACATAACATGCCAAACTAACTTCATGGGCACCAAGAACAAGTCTTGTTCTTCAACCTCTAATTTGCATAGTTTGACCAGGTCAACATTAACTACTACAGCAAACTTTTTGGAAACAACACCTTTTATGTAGGTTCCACTCACAGTCATGACAAACCAACTCCACTTCCAGGTGCCTGAGAGAGTTGTCTACAAGCTCCAAACATCATACTAGCTTTGCCAATCCATTATGAGTCCTTTCTAGCAATTTCTTTCCAATCGCTCTACAATGAGGGTTTATAGGAGGGTTTTGACCAGTTTACATTCTTAACGAATGTTCATCAAGCATTGTACCTGAAACCACTACAAAATACTTGGAAAACCTTCTTCGGTCCATGTGCCACCTCTCCCAAAAGGCTCAAGTCACCATGCAAACTCTACACGTGCCAATGAGCATCTCAACTTCCTTCTCGGGCTTGGAAACCTTCATTCTGCATGCATAGAATACCTTCCACCGTTGTTTCTTGCTTTCTCTTCCTCCTTAAGTCCTGAAGCTTGGTCAACACCTTTGACCCACCTTGTCAAACCTCAATCTATGCTCACATGTGCTCTGTTATCTTGGAATCTCAACTTGACCCTTCAATTGGATCTTAGTAGGTCTCTATGCAAGTTAGGTCTAGAACTGCAAACCATACCTTGACCAAGAAACCACCTTGAAACTTCTTCAAATGCTCTCACCACTTTAGAAACATGTCATGCACCTTCATGCCATGCTCCATAGTTGCCAACCCTCTTCTCCCTAGCCCCAACCTGCTCAACACACTACGCTACCAAGCCTATGCCACCACACAAGGTCTATAAGAAGACCACCAAACCACTGTTCACATACATTGTCTTCTTTCCTTGACTTGAAACAACATCAATATGCTAGAAGCAACATGACAAACCCCAACCAATGCTCACCTTAGCTCATATGCATCCAAAACTGATCAGCATGCCTCAATAGGCTACCTAGGTCATAGAACAAGGTCTAGATGAAGACCTTCAATGAATCACAGATGCACCAACTGAATCAACAAGCTCAAACTCATCCATACATCAATGACATCACCACTTTGTCATTACCTTTGACATCAATGGACACATGACATCAGCATTTGACATCAATGACAACACTCTCCAACATCCCTCACACCATTTTTTGGTTTAACGAAGGGGATCCTGACACCTTTTCCTCCCACATTCAGCAACTTCTCCCTTCAGA
Source organism: Torreya grandis (assembly GCA_037957365.1). Classification (NCBI taxonomy): domain Eukaryota; kingdom Viridiplantae; phylum Streptophyta; class Pinopsida; order Cupressales; family Taxaceae; genus Torreya; species Torreya grandis. Next base: position 1,066,944 of record JARHVA010001172.1, read on the forward strand.
GTCCCAGTTCTTTTCTCTAGATAGTGTCGCAGCCAAGTATGCTCGTCTGTCTTCCATCATTTGGGAAGCTACCCTCATGTCCTTCCCTAGCTCCACCTAGTCTTCCTCCGCTTCCCACCAACAAAAAACTTGCCCCATGAACAAGTGGTATGATGATGAGTGCAAATCCCTACACCGCCAATTACGGCATGCTTTTATCCAGGCCCACCCCTCTTATCCCACCTTGAAAACATCCTACCGTTATCTCCTTCGCCGCAAAAAATGACTCTTTATCTCCCAGCTAGGCGGACTTTATGTGCGTCTCTCCGTCATTCTCCTAAGCAATTTTGGCGCACCATTTTGCCTCGTCATTCTCCTCTTCCCTTAGAGCTTAGCCACAAATCCATGCTCTCTCACGCTTCCAATCTTTATGATATTCCTGGACAGCCACTTATCAAGGTTGATAATCCACCATCTTCTTGCCACTTGTTCACGTACAAGAATGTCAGAGAGGCAATTAGAGTGATGAATAGTAGCAAGACAGCGGATGAGGGGTTCCAAGCAAAATTCTTCAAGTATGGTTATGGGGTGCCTGGTAGCTATTTGACTGACCTCTTCAACCATGTTGTATAGTCTGGTTTTCCGCCAGCTTGGTCACATCGTACCATTCACCCCATCCACCAATCGGGCCCCAACTCGGATCCCAATAACTATAGGACAATTATAGTGGGTCATACATTCTCCAAACTTTATGCTACAATCCTCCATATGCAGCTTTCTGAGTAGTTAGAGCGCAGGCACCTCAGAGCTAGGGGCAAGCAGGGTTTCGTCCGGCTCACCAGACTATTGATCATATATTTACTCTCTGCATTGTCATTGAGGAGGCTCGCCATCGCTCATCGAAAGTTTATTGTTGCTTTGTAGACTTTCGAAAAGCTTTTGACTCAGTTCCGCGTGTGGCACTTTTTCAGAGACTCAAAGACATTGGCATTTCCAAGAGCCTTCTCACTACCATCATGCGTCTATACAAGACTATTTTGGGTCGCCTCCACATAGCCCACGGGGAATCAGATTTCATCAGGAGTACCATTGGGGTCAAACAAGGGTGTCCCCTATCCCCAACTCTCTTTGGGATATACATAGATGAGCTCGAGTCCTTCCTCCATGAGCATATCCAGCACAGTGATGGGTGCCTACTTCACCAGGTTCTGATTTCCATCCTTTTGTTTGTTGATGATGTGGTCCTCTTGGCCTCCTCTCTAAATGGTTTGCAAAGACAACTGGATACCTTAGCTTTGTTTTGCGACCTTCGATAGTTGATAGTTAACCTGGGTAAAACCAAGGTTATGGTCTTCAATGGTTTGAAGACCCCACACCTCCACTTCTTTAGGGGCAAGGAGATCGAGATCACCAGCACATATACCTACTTGGGCGTTCAATTTTCTGGCCTGCGTTTCAGTTTGAGACAAGCCCTCCAGCCTCGTGTTAATAAGGGTTATGGATCTTTAGCCCTCCTCGAGAGACAATGCTTTCGCCACCACTTCCAGGACATCTCCCCCAAAATGTCCCTCATGGACTCCCTCATCAAACCCATTGTTCTTTACGGCTCTGTTGTTTGGGGGCCCTCCTTACTGGTGGCTGATTAGGATTCTGCAGAGAGGGTCCAAACACTTCTCCTTCGCCGATTTATCAGGTGCAAGCATGTTGTCCCCTAGCACATTATTTTGGCTGAGTTTGGAGCCCATCCTTTCAGATTGAAGACCATGTTTGACCTGATCTATTTCCTACATTGCATCTGAGGCTTCGTCGATTCTATTACGGGGCGGGACAGGGACTCGTAACTGGCGTATTGTTCATCAAAGGCTATTGCTCGTTCAGATTCTCCTCGTCGTGGTCGCGGTTGGTATGTTGAGGTTCCCGACCTCTTAGGGACAGTGGGCATTCAAATGGATCATCTTCCTCCTTTCCAGTATTCCTTGGACGCACCAGGCCACCTTCTACCTACCAGATAGGTAATGAACAAGATCATCAAAGAGGATATTTATAGGCAGTTCATTCACACCACTTGGGTGAACCCTCAGGGGCGGCTATGCCCTAAAATGGCCTTTTATGCTGAGCACTTTCTGGAGTTCAGTGACAGTCTCATTATTCGTCCTCTGTACACTCTTCATCACTAGATGCATGCCCTGCACATCCCCCTTGGCCAACTCAAAGTAGGTTCTCACAGACTTCGGTGCAAGACAGATCACCACCTCGATCATTATGATAGGATTTGCCAACTGTGTTGTCTCCAGGAAATTGAGATGGAGACACTTCATCTTCCACTGACCCATTTACTATGAGATCAGAGGGATATTCTACTGCCTATTTAAGAGGGCACAGGGTCTTTCTGATTTCTTCAGGTATGAGGATCAAAAGTGCCTGGCCTTATACATGTCGGAGACTCTGAGGCTTCGTGAGCACACACTTCAGCCACATTCTAGACCAAATTCTACTCAGCGTATCACTTCCTTCTTCATAGTACTACCTTCAATGAGAGGCACTAAGCGCAACTGTGAGGCCAGCTCTGCTTCTTACTCCAAATCTATTTGGCCCAAAGATACCATCCACAGTTCCCTGAGCCATCATAGTCAGGGCCATACCAGGGCCTGCACCAGGAGTCAGACTAGATCTACCGGACCTTTGAGATGTAGCATGGTGTCCAGACAGCAACATAGTAGGCGGCCTCTGCACTCTACCGCCTCTTCATCTGATCATCATTCCATCCAGAGTTTCTTTCTTCCAGTCGGCCTCAAATGTTAGGAGAGTTGGAGACTTTCCTCATTGCTCTCCTTTGTCCTCTTCCCTCTCTTCTCGTTTGCATTTCCACCCCCGGTTTTGGGTTTGTGGGATTGCTCTTTTTGGTTTTGCCACTTTCTCTGGCTTTGTACTTTTCTTTCTCGGGAATCTTTTGGTTCTCCCGCTTTGTACTTGCACAATTGTTATCTCCAGTCCCTTTGACCTACTTTTGTGGTCATTTGTTGGACATTAACATATTTATCTTATCTTATCTTATTTGTGTCGCTTCGCTTTGGTGTGCTCAAATCTAACTCATGCATCATCGCTCCTTGTCAAATAGAAAAACCCTAGTTCTTCATATTCAAAGTGACTGTGGAAAAAATGGGTTAGTGGACACTCGATGTCAAGCTAACCCCAAAGACCCCTTTGTCACTGGATGTTGCCTACATAGCCACTACTCTGAAGAGGGCCTCATACTCATGTAGCTTTCCCCTATGTGTGAGCTTGTGTGTGCATAAGGATGCAATATATGATAATCAAGTACAACAGTGACTTAGCTTGTAACTTGGCAAATATGGCTCTTGGGTTGCTCCTTCAGTACTTCAGACTTGTAAATGTGATGTCTCTATGACTAATATGAAAACTGGGGGAAATAGAGAAGTTTTGCTCACTTGAATGCTTGATTGAATGCTTTTGGTAAGTTGCCTTATGAGTTGTTTGGTCTCTGCTAGATGAGGAATGAATGAAGATTGATCATGTATTTATACCAATCCTTTTGGAGAATATCTCGCGTTAAAGCCGACCATAGGGATACGTTTCATTTGCAAATTGGATTACTTTTAGGGCACTTGACACTTGCGTTGGGATAGGACACTTGTGACAACGTAGGCGTCTGGCTAGGATGCAAGTGTTTGGGCAATTGAAAAACAGGAACAAGTCCAGAACTTGCAGAGAAAAAATAAGCAAGTTTATAGTATTTTGAGTAGGATATAAGTTATGAGTCATCAAAATAACATTTATCGGACTAAGAGATGAGCAATAAGCACAGAGAGTGTATGCAAGCCTTTCGACAACAAAAAAGGTCTAGAATTGAGAGGAACAGCCAAGGTCTGTATTTGCCAAGTGTACAAGACTGAGGTGCTATATAATTCAAAAATAGTATCGACGCTGACTCAAAAAAGATTGTAATGTGAGAATTTGGCCACCCAATTGTCCACCGTAATTGTCGTCATCCTCCTCCATGTTTGAACCTTCTTCCTCTTCCTCCTCTAAGGTGGGCAGCTCTATGATCGGTTTCCTCTTTTTTGTTATTGCGCGGCAATCGAGGCCATCCTCGGAAACTAAGGAACACAAAGATGCCTCCAACGAAATATTGATGGCCAATTGGGGTCATAATAACTATTCAAAGTGAAGTCTCCCTTGACCGTCAATTGTGCATGTACTACCATCTAGAAAGTGCCCAAATGCATGTTGTCTCATATAGATACCCTCGCAAGTCAAGGATAGAAACTCATGAATCCAAGTAGACAAGAGTTCCCCCAAGTTATATATCTCGCCTCTCCTTATGCCAAGCATGTAACTTGTCATCTAAACCACAATGTCAGATGCTCGAGTGGCACCCACCAGCCAACATCAAATCACATGCAAAATATAACACCACTAATCTGAAGCCAAATATTCTTTTTTGATACCGTGATGCCCCTTAACCCACGTGGACCAACTCTTCTGCACTCATGTCTGGCTGACATCACTATTGCACAATAGTCTTTTTGGGCCTAGGTACCTTGAGGTTGACCTGTCAGTTTGCTCACTGACAATCTATGTGAAGACACACTAAACACCCATGTGAAGTCCTATATAGTGTAAGGGATTTTCACCTCTTTGTCCATGCAACGAACAAAAGAACATCGGCTTTCTGGATTATAACTCGAGACCATTCGAACCAAAGTAGGGTTCAGATTCCCTAATCCTGAAGTAGGGAATCTGCAACACCTTGTCCATCTCTGCTCTCCACAATGCTAGTTTCAATTCATGATCTTCAAGCTTAGTAGCCCAACAGATGCACAACTCTATGGCCAGAAGGCTTTCCCAAGAAAGAGCTTCAGGTGTGGGAAGCTCCTTGATTTTATTCTCTGGTGAGGAATCACGAACTTTCTATTTCTTCGTGCTCTTACCTGCAGCCTGCCTAGAACTCATGCATGCTAGCAATGAAGTTCGTACAAACTTCAGAACTATGGCAAGGGTGGTGTGGCAATTACACAACATTTCCTAACCGTACCAAACTTCTCAAATGCCATGTCCAAAGCATTCTTTGGCCAAACAGAGGAAGATGTTGTAGCTGAGGTTGGAGGGTTTCTAATTTTTTCCACCATTACTACTGCAGAAAATCCAGAATTTTTAAAAAAAATATACTTACTAAAACCCTGTTGTAAAAAGGGTTCTTCTGATGCCAGTGCTGCAATTGAAGGTTTGTTTGGCAAACTCTTTTCTTCTTCTGGAAGCAAAAATATGAATTATTTTAGTAAATTCTCCTCAGCTGAAGGCAAACTCTGCAAACTGAACAATGGAAATGGAGGGGCTGATCTGCAAATACAGTTTTTATGTGACCTTACAGTGCTGCAATCTCCAAAGGAGTGTACCAACATCTCTTCTTTCCCCTTCACTTAAATTAATCTCGGAGTTTGACCAACATCTCTTCTTTTGCAACCAATTCTTGTTGCAACTCCTCCATGACATCGGCGAGGAAACTTTCATAATGTCCAGACTATTTTGCAGCTCATTTTCATCCTCCAAATGTTGAACCATCTTCTATAGCTCTTCATTCTCCTCTTGAATTTTCCGATTGAAATATTCAGGCTCTTGGAGTTTCTCTTGCCTTGAGGCTTTGTCCGTGGTTGAACTATGCAACCAAATCTAGCCTGCAATTCCTTGTCAAGCATGTCATATGAAAGAAAAATGCACAAAGTTAAAGTATGCTGGCAAAACTTCCACAGGCCACGAGGGAAAATTTTTCCAGCATCACCTGAAATGTAATTGACTTGTATATTCCAATGTGCAATTCTTAAATATGGATTTACAATTGCCTATGTGCTGATCCAATGCAAATTGCTGACTAAAACTGACATACATAAGACCAAAAATAGATGTGTGTAACAGCTATGGCTGGCACCTTCCTTTATTCAAAGTTGCAACGTGTACATTCTCAAACGTATGCCTACAATGCTATGATTCATCCCTCTACATGTGATTCCCTCATACACAATCAACAATCAAACACTTAGTTGGCTTATGTTTGCTGCTGTAAATTAAGGACCGTGCTTAAAAACAGCCCATCAAAGATTTTAAGCATTTACTCAAATTCCTGTAAATGAAAACAGTTTGCAAGATCTGAACAATTGAGCAATTGAAGAACACAAAACAACATCACAGAACAAGAGGGGCACAAGATACATCCTGGAGAAACCCAATGTGGATGAAAAATATTGCAAAATGGGATTTGAAGTTTGGCTACATGTAAAGTCACCTTCGACATGAATTTCTGGGTACATGTAAAGTCAACTTCAACACAAAATTCTGAGTAGATGGAAAGTCAACAGGCAGGGATTTAAAGTGTTTTCGTCTTTTCTATCACGGTTCTGCTTCGGTTTCCTATTGCAATTACTTGTTCAGCCCAAGCCAAACAAGTCACAAATGGATCAGTGACAGATTTGGCCCAGGACAAACCCATCACAAATGTATAAGTGACGAATTTAACCAAGGTTACTAGTTCGTGTTGGAAATAGTCATTGATGTCAAAGGTCTAGCATTGGTGATAAAGGCCCCATAGCATTTAATGATGTTTTTAATATTCATATCTTGGCTAATGTGTGTTGATATGTATTTAATATTTAACGAATATATTTTTGGTTGCATAAAAGTCAAAAGAGGGCCCATGGAGAAGTCAAAGAGTCACAGGGTAAAGACAAAAGGAATGGGACACATTTTCCCATGAATAGTCATCTTGAGGAATTCCAAGAGTCACCAAGTAAAGACAAGAGGGTATGGCGCATTTTTTCATGAAGAGTCACCTTAAGGAATTCGAAAGGTCACCAAAATAAAGACAAAAGATAAAAGAACGCATTTGTTTCTGAAGGGTCACCATGTGACTTTTCAAATGCAAGGATACGAAGGGTCCTACAAGTTTGGCATCATTTTCCATGAGGGTTGAAGGGTCACAGAGAGTGAATGCCAAAGGTCATTTAGAAAGCTATAAATAAAGGCTTGAGAAGCCATTTGTAATATGCAAGAGAATGCATGGTTTTGTAATTGTTTTATATAAGAAAAGATGAGCGAAAAGCAGGAGATATTGTAGAGTTCTATCATTTGTTGAGTAAACAACATTGAGAGATAGTTGTGTTTTAGACACAAGAGGGTTTGGTGCTTCTTTGGGTTGGTGCTCACAAATCTTTGCAAAGGGTTGGTGCCCCTGTGGGTTGGTGCTCACAAATAGTTGTTGTGTTGATGCTCGGCAAAGAGGTTGGTGCTCTTGCAAGTTAGTGCTTGCGAACTTTATAATTTGAGTTGGTGCTAATTCATATACTTGAGACTGTTCTCCGTGGTTTTTCCCACTTTGAGTTTTCACGTAAAAATCTAGTCTCTTTCTCTCTCTCTTGTGTGGTGCATGTTATTGTTTCAGTTTTTTTGCATATCTTGAGTGTGTGATTAAGTGGTTGAAGAAAAGAAATCAGATTAAATAAAAGATATATAATATACTGATTCACCCCCCCTCAGTATATTTTGTGCTTAACAATTTTGGTATCAGATCAGGGTCTTTTTGAAAAAGTTTTACAACTTGAAAGTAGATCGGGAAAAGCACATGGCTGGATCACATGAAAAAAATTATACAAATAAAGCACCTTTGTTTGATGAGACAAATTATGTTTTTTGGAGCATAAGGATGAGGATTTATTTGATGGCTCTTAGATTCGACATTTGGCAAGCAGTGGTGGAGGAATATGAAGAGCCACAAACACTTGTAACTACTCTGACAGAAAAGAAAGCAAGTGAAAATAATGTTAAAGCTTTAAATGTTATTTTATGTGGTTTATGTGAATCGAAATTTGTTAAAGTTATGCAATATAAATCTGCTCATGAAACTTGGGTAAAGCTTGAGAATATTTACAAAGGTGATGGAAAGGTTCAGGAAGCTATGCTTCAGAATTTCAGAAGACAATTTGAGAGTTTGAAGATGAAAGAGAAAGAAAATATAGCAAGTTACCTTTTGCGAGTTGATCAAATATTTAATCAGATTCAAGGTCTTGGAAAAAAGTTAGAAGAATAAATCGTGGTACAAAAAATTTTGAAATCTCTACTATTGAGATATGATGTAAAAGTTTTGGCAATTGAAGAGATGAAGAATTTAGCCAAGCTAAAGATGGATGAGCTACATAGTATTCTTACAGCATATAAGATACGAACCAAACAAAAGAAACCCTCAAAGAGAGACGTTTTCAAGACATCAAAGAAAGAGAAGGCTAAGATTCAAGAATCAAGCGACAGTTCTAGCGATGATGAAGATGACAACGAAGCTCTATTCATTCGCAAGCCGAAAAATGGCACAGAGAAATATCAAGGAAAATTACCTTTTAAATGTTTTAATTGTGAAAAGATTGGACATTTTGCAGCTAAGTGCCCAGATAAGGGTAGTGTGTGAAAATGAAAATGAAAAGCCTACATAAAAGAAGAATTTCAAAGAAAAATTCAAGAAGGGATTCGAGAAGGAGAGTTTATATTCTAAAGATCCTGGCTCATCTAAAGATCGTGGAGTCAATGATTCAGAAGAAAAGATTCTATTCATGGCCATACATGAAGATGCCTCCACAAGCAAAAGTATAGATGATCAAGAAGAACAGGATGAAGCCGAAGTGAATCTGGAAAGAGAACTCGTTTGTGCTTTAGAAGAGTTAAAAGCTCTTGAGAAGAAGAATCAAAGATTGAAGCTCCAGATCAAGAAAAATGAAAAAGAGTCAAAGAAAACAATTGAAGATCTACAAGCACACTTTGAAAAAGTCAAGAAGAATGAAAGAGATCTAACGACATAGTTGCGAAAAGTAAAGAATGTGAAAGGTATGTTATTAAAATTGTTTTTTTAAAAGCAGATCTTGAGAAAACAAATAAAGCAATCAATGCTAGAGCAGCGAATGATTCAAAATTTGAGAATAGTACTAATATGTTGAATAAGATATTAGAAAGTCAAAGATCAATGTCAAATAAGATAGGTATTGAATTTGAAAAAGAGAAAGGAGAGGCCACTACTTTCACAGACAAAATTAACACAGAAAAAGAAAGCTATGATGAAGCTCTTACAAAAGAGAAAATAAAAAGGGGAAAAGTTAAGAATACAGAAGACATCTCAAATAAAGAAAGATGGAAGGAACAGAACTACAAAAAGCAATCAGATCAGAAATATACAAACAGGGCTTATTTTTATGGTTACTTTTTTTATTGTAATGGATATGGTCATAAGAAAATAGAATGTCGAAAAAAGACTAACAATTTTAGAAATAAGGAGAAGAAAACTCATACAGAGTCCAGCAAAAGCCACAACTCTTTTACTCCTCTATCAGGATTTAATGAAGAGACCATAATATGTTACAAATGCAATAACTATGGACACATAGCTCGATATTGTAGAAGCGTGTTCGAGTCAGTCAAGAAAAACAAGAGTTTCAAAACTCCATTCATAAAGAAGAAAGTTCAGACAGGTTCATGGCAGAAAAAACCCCTGAAAAGTCTATGTTGGTCCAGACAGCGTTGCATGCAAAGAACGAAAAAAAACCATGGTTCATTGACAGTGAATGTTTGAGACACATGACGAGACAAGAGCAAGTTCATAACCTTGAAAAAGATCAATGGTGGCCAGTGAAATTCAAAGATAATACTACTGCCAGAATTGTCGAAAAAGGTACACTAAGTTTGGATAATGGTAGAACTAACACTAAAAATATTTTTTATGTAGCAGGTCTTAAGCATAATCTTTTGAGTGTAAGTCAAATATGTGATCAAAGACACACTAAAGTTTTATGCACAAGGTTGTGAAATTAAGAGAAATGATTCAAATGTGTTGGTTGCAGATGCTCAGAGAACAAGCAATAATTTATATATGTTATTAGACATCAAAGATCAAAGAAGTTTGAGTCAGATTGAAAAAAGTTGGCTATGACACAGGGGAATGGGACATAAATTTTGACAATCTTGTCAACATCAGCAAGAAACAAGCAGTCAGAAATCTTTCAAAGATTACAAAGCCATCCAATATGCTTTGTGAACCTTGTCAGCATATAAAACAAGCCAAAAGACTGGTTCAAAACAAAAGAATAATCGACCACTCAAATGTTAAAATTTGTTCACACTGATTTGTGTGGACCTATAAGAACTCAAAGTACTAAAGATGAGAAATATTTCATGTTGCTTAGTGATGATTTTTCACGTATGATTTGAGTAATATTTTTAAAGAAAAAATCATAAACTTTCAGACTTCAAAGCATTAGTTGAGAATGAAATTGGTTTGAAGATTAAGTGCCTAAGATCAGATCGAGGAGGAGAATTCATGTCAAATCAGTTTATTGAGTTTTGTGAAGACCATGGAATAAAGAGACATTATTCAACACCCAGAACTCCACAGCAAAATGGACTAGTTGAATGAAGAAACAAAACAGTTCAAGAGATGACGAGAACAATGGTAAATGAATCCAAGATACAAGATAAATATTAGAGAGAGACAATTGGTATTGTAGTGCATATCCAGAACAGAGCATTATTGAAAGTCAACAGTGACAAGACTCCATATGAGTTATGAAAAGACAAACTTGCTATAGTTGATTATTTCAAAGTTTTCGACAGCAGATGCTTTATAAAAAGAACCGATAAAAAATTAAGTAAATTTGAATCTAGAACAAATGAAGGTATATTTATTGGTTCTTCTTGCAAAAATAAAGCTTATAAATGTTATAACAAAAGAACCAAGAAAATAGTTGAAAATACAAGTGTCAGGGTAGAAGAAGATGGAGCACAAATAATCAGTGATCCAATAGACATCTCTGAAATCATTGAATGAGAAGATTTTAAAGAATCAGATGAAAATGAGAAGGAAAAAAAAGACACGAAAACCTCATCCAAATATGTCTAGAAAAATCATAATGAAAGTGACATCATCGGAGACATAAATGAAAGAATTTGCACCAGAAGAATGATGGTAAATGAATCTAAGCAAGTTAATTTCTCTTTGTTATCTAAAATTCAGCCTACAACTTTTTCAAAAGCTAAACATAATAAGTATTGGATTAAAGCAATGGATGAAGAATTAAATCAGATAGAAAAGAATGATACTTGGGAATTAGTGCCTAGACCAAAAAAACACAATGTGAAAAGAACAAAATGGATTTACAAAAATAAGTTGAATGAAAATAGAGAAGTGACCAAGAATAAAGCAAGATTTGTATAGAAAGGATATGCTCAGATTGAGAGAATAGATTTTGAAAAAACTTTTGCACCAATAACAAGGCTAGAGGCTATTAGAATGTTTCTTGCATATGCAATGTTTAAAAATTTCAAAGTGTTTCAGATAGATGTCAAGTCTGTTTTCCTAAATGAGAATCTAAAAGAAGAGATCTACATTGAACAATCAGAGGGATTTCTTTTCTTAAATGATAATAGCCATGTATGCAGATTGAAAAAAACATTGTATAGATTGAAACAAGCTCCCAGAACTTGGTATGCAAGACTTGATAAATACCTGCAAAATCAAGGTTTCAAGAGAGGATTTGCTGACATTAATCTCTATATCAAAACAGAATTTGAATATCAATTGATTGTAGTGGTATATGTTGATGACATCATTTTTGGAGGAAACATTGAAAAGATGACAAGATTTTTTTGACAATATGCAAAAAGAATTTGAGATGTCTATGCTTGGAGAACTGTTATTTTTTTAGGGTTGCAAATTTTTCAATTAGATAAAAGAATTTTCATATCTCAAAGTAAATGTGCTAAGAAAATATTGAAGAAATTTGGTTTTAAGGATTGTGCACCAGTTGACACACCAATGAGTACAAAAAATAAAGTGAGCAAAGATGAAGATTCCCCTGTTGCAGATCAATCTTTGTATAGATCTATGATTGGTAGTCTTTTATATTTGACAGCATCGAGGTCAGACATCATGCATGCAGTAGGTATGGTTGCAAGATATTAGTCAGCTCCAAAAAATAGTCATGTTCAGTTGGTAAAGAGAATATTCAGATATATCAAAGAGGACATTGGATTATGAATTGTGGTATCCTACAGACAGAGATTTCACTCTGGTTACTTATACAGATTCAGATTGGATAGGTTGCTTGGATGACAAAAAGAGTACAAGTGGAGGAGCTTTCTTTCTCGGTGATAGCTTAGTATCATAGCTAAGCAAAAAGCAAAATTCAATCACTTTTTATAGCTGGAGTAGAATATATTGCAGCGGTATTGTGTTGTACTCAAGTGCTTTGGATGAAGCAAACTTTGAAAGATATCAAGGTAAAATATGATGAGCATATTTCTATTTTTTGTGACAACACAAGTGCTATTAATATCTCTAAAAATCCAGTGACGCATTCAAGAACAAAACATATTCCTATCAGATGTCACTTCTTGAGAGAGCAGATTGCAGATCAACAAGTTAAGATGGAATATATCAATACTACAGAACAGATTGCAGATATTTTCACAAAGGCACTACCAAAAGACACATTTGAGTATCTGCGAGAGAAGTTGGGAGTAATTTCTTTTACTTCCTGCCATTGAAGATCAACATCAATTGAGGGGGAGCTAAGTATTAGCTCCAAGATAGGCCCTTTGCCATTGATGTCAAATGGGGAAAAGAACAAAAACAAAGACAGGGACAAGAACACACACAGGGACAGGTGCAAAAACAGGTACAAATTGCTACAGTAAGGGGGAGTTACTGTATGTTTTTCAGATGACAGTATGTGCAGGTTGACATGTGCAGTACAGGTTTCAAGATGTGATAGTTTCAATTTGAGATTGCCATCAATGACAAAGGGGGAGATTGTTGAAAATATTGTTATTGATGTCAAAGGTTTAGCATTGGTGATAAAGGCCCCATAGCATTTAATGATATTTTTAATAGTCATATCTTGGCTAAGGTGTGTTGATATTTATTTAATATTAACGAATATATTTTTGTTTGCATAAAAGTCAAAAGAAGGCCCATGGAGAAGTCAAAGAGTCACGGGGTAAAGACAAAAGAGAAATGGGATGCATTTTCCCATGAATAGTCATCTTGAAGAATTCCAAAAATCACCAAGTGAAGACAACAGAGAGTATGACGCATTTTTTCATGAAGAGTCACCTTAAGGAATTCGAAAGGTCACCAAAATAAAGACAAAAGAGGAAAGGACGCATTTGCTTATGAAGGGTCACCATGTGTCTTTTCAAATGCAAGGATACGAAGGGTCATGCAAGTTTGGCGCCATTTTCTATGAGGATTGAAGGGTCACAAAGGGTGAATGCCCAAGGTCATTTGGAAAGCTATAAATAAAGGCTTGAGAAGCCATTTGTAATATGCAAGAGAGTACATGGTTTTGTAATTGTTTTATATAAGAAAAGAGGAGAGAAAAGCAAGGGATATTGTAGAGTTCTATCATTTGTTAAGTAAGCAATATTGAGAGATAGTTGTGTTTTATACACAAGAGGGATTGGTGCTCCTGTGAGTTGGTGCTCACAAATCTTTGCAAGGGGTTGGTGTTCATGTGGGTTGGTGCTCACAAGTAGTTGTGTTGGTACTCGGCAAAGGGTCTGGTGCTCCTGGCAAGTTGGTGTTTGCGAACTTTGTAATTTGAGTTGGTGCTAATTCATATACTTGAGATTGTTTTCCGTGGTTCTTCCCACTTTGGGTTTGCACGTAAAAATCCAGTGTCTCTCTCTTGTGTGGTGCATGTTATTGTTTCAGTTTTATTGCATATTTTGAGTCTATGATTAAGTGGTTGAAAAGAAATCAAATTAAGTAAAAGATATATAATATACTGATTCACCCCCCCCTCTCAGTGTATTTCGTGCTTAACAGTTAGGCCAGGGAAACCCCATCACGAACATATAGGTGACAAATTCAGTCAAGGTTTGCCATTCTCTTAGGCAATCTTCCGAAGACCATAACTTTGTCATATTATCTTCTTCCCATTTAAAGCATTGGAAAGATATTGTAGAGCTCTAACCTTTGAAGTTGCATCATGTTTTGATCAGAATTTACTATCAACCAAGAGCATTAAATGCCTTTCTTGAATTTTGCGCGCTTCAAACTTAATTTTGGCAGACAAGAAATTAATTAAGTGGGTTACAACAATTAGTGTTGTTGAGTGTCCTAAGGGTCATACAAACCACTTAACTAATAAACCACATAGTTCAATATTAAGCTGATCAATTTCTGATCACCCAATTACAAAAGTTCCCACAAACCGTGAAGAGTAAGAACAACCCACTAGGTATACAAAATTTAAACTAGAAATCTAGACAAGGCCCCCATCTAGGACCCACCATAACTAGAAACATATTGATTTTCCTTTTATCATTTGACAAAAGGAAAAACATTGACCACTAACACAATTACAGGAAAAAACAAACAAAAACAATCCCTTAGAGATTAAAAAACCAATAAAAATTCCACCCCTCCTCCTCAAGAAACTAGAAAAGCAAGCTCTTGATATAATGAACTATAGTAAGATATCAAGGACTATGGGCAATACACCATATACAAGGAGTTGCATCTTGTTTCATCGTCAATCAAAATTTGATAAGACTGCCCATGCAAAGATCACAGTCTAAAAAAATGTCTCTCCAATCAATGTAATCTAAAAACACCGTGATAAATATAAATCATCGGGCCATAACAAGATATGACTAGACCTTATTCAATATATACCAAAAATTTTACAAACAACTATCATTAAAGGGACCAACTAGAAAGTTCTCAATAAAAAAACAATTAGTTGTGTAGATGGCCAAAAATCTACTTAACAATATTTCAAGTTGATGAAAAACCAGTACTCCATTAAAAGAAAGATGCACAAAAATTTCCCATGCCCTAACTAAAAATAATGAAATTGCTTACAAAGACTATCGCCAGATATAATAATGTGTAGACCTCAAGGTCAACTTAATAAAAATATTATTATTGCAGAATTAAAATAAACTTCCCAAATATCAAGAATTAAAATTAGAAAGTTGAGAAATAAAGATATAAAGATATCTTATCATAAATACATTAAAATTTTAAATTAACTAGAGATGGCTTTTACATATTACATATGCAAAAAGCAAAAAAGCTGACATAAAGGACAACAAGATGAGACTGAAAATAGAATCATGTTATGACAGTAATTGTTATCACTCAAACCGTGCACCCGCTGAATTGGAAAATTTGGTTTAGTGAGACAATAGGATCATCCCCCAAGGTGTGGGACACTTGTGCTCCTTGGGACAAACCTCCGAAAAAGGGCGGCTTCCTTCTATCCTAGATGCATCTAGTTTAGGACCAGCGCACAGACCTACAAAGAGCATAATGAAATTTACAGCTAACGCTAAACCTAAACTTGACAAAGGGGAAAAGAGAGAGAAAAGATAAGGGATTTGTTGGAATGTAAAAGGTGATGCACGAAGAATAGAGCGAGCACCTCACCCACTTAACGACACAATAAAACTAAGAGACTGAATGCGAAATCTCCAAACCAGATGCACTGCATAAGTGTTTCGCATGGAGGTAAGGGAACACAGCGCAGCATTAGGAGGGACGACAAACGGTCCATAGAAAATGCCTATACAGCGTTGTGTATACACAACATGAGACCTGCAAAAACTTTCGGTTCTACGTAGAGGTGGGAAAGGAGAATGGCAATGAGAGGGACAAACATCCATAGACAAGGATCAACAACCATGAAATGCACATAGAACACAGAGCATGAAGAAAAGTAAAATTGTTCCTATTAATCTCAAGGTCTAAGGCAATATTACAAACTCGAATAAATAGAGCTTTGTTATACCAGGATAGGGCTCTTGGAGGGCAAATTTTGACAACGTTACGGTGCCTAGAAATATTGGCCATTTTACAATGTGAGACATGGGCTTTCATAAGCAATGAGAAGCCCACAGGTCATTGATTACAATTAGGAATATAGTTGAGAAAATTAAATTTAAGATCAAGAAATCGAGACACAATTTCTCTGCAAATCAGACAAGGATGGCCGAAGGTAATTGAGACTCTGATTGCATCCTCGAGGCATGGTGATGATTGCCTCAAACCTAAGCTTGTCAACTCGACACTCTCTCATTGGTTGTGCAACTACCAATTTTTTATCGCTCAACGACCACAACTTGATTTACAAGCCTCCGTGTGCAAGAATGCGGCTGTAAATCTCATGAAATTAATGCCTTGGAATATTTTGGCATAATTCCACCGCTTCTGCTTTCAATGCTGCTCCCTGTGGACTTCCACACCATGCTTGTCATTAAGACACTGTCCTGTATGCTCTAGCTATGATCTCATCGTGCTGGTCTCACTCACGCTTTAACGCTATTGGCTATATTAGCATTAAATTTTGCAGACTCGGGCTTAGTTCATTTCACTATACCAACTACAATGTCCTCCCGAGTCATTTATCTCACAATCTTGCGATCCTTGAGCCACCACGTTTCGATTCTACAAATCTTGCTTATAACACTTTTGACAACTAGACGAGCTGTCAATTTTAGGCTTGTGCACTAGTGACGTGGAGCCATTCTGTTTGTCACTTCCTTTCTTACTTGGCCCTGTCACCCCTTTAACCCATTGAGCCCCAACCGCAATCGATGGCCTTCACATGTCAAATCCTTAATTACTTCTGGCTCTCTCGGTCAGGCTCTGCCAGCTAGTGCTCTCCTATTCATTGGGCGCTCCTGCGACTGTGTACTCGGGCCCTGCCACTTCCACGTGGCTCCTTGCTCTTTTGTTGCTCAGTTTAGGCTCCCCGCTTACCCGCTTGCTCTGGCACACTTCTGTTTGCACGGACTGTCCTAGGGCTTCGAAGCAGCGTGATTTCGCCACATGGCACCACCCACCAACCTGGGGCTCTGACATACTGTTTGGACTATACAGAAATCTTCGAGAGCGCGGAGCAGTGGGATTTCACCATGTGGCGTCATCTCGCTAACCCACTAGCCTAGAGGGCTTGAACTATACGAACAGTTTCAGGTCATTGGGTCATCGAGATTGCAACACGTGAAAGCATCCTGCTTGCCCGCTACTTTGTTGGCGTCATTGTCTCGCCCAACAACTTTGAAGAAATTAGACTAAGTGTCAAGAGCATTTTGAAAGGGCTCGAGGCCGTCGAGAGATCGACACGTGGCACCAGGTATTTTTTGCAAAATTGGCTAAGTCCTTTTGTTGCTCGACGCCTGCAAGCTCTCGGAGTGCTTTGTGTTCATCGAGAAGGCTAAAAGGGAGGCCGGGAAAACTATTGTGCACTCGAGAACTTCCTCAAAACGTCTAAGAGTTGAAACTTGTCAGGGCCCGACCTCTTACTCATTTCATTTCCCCCGAATTGCCTAAATTTTGAGAACCTGCAGGTGATCTAAAGCATTGAACTAAATTGGACGCAACTTCCCCATGGTAACCCAGAATGGTCAACATTCTGGCTACCTCTGCGGGCTGCTTGCTTGCTAAGTAGGAATCTCGTTGCCTTTGAAGCAATCCATTGAGCATGGAGTCATCTAAAATCCCTTGATCTTTCTCCTAACTGTGATTGGTGCGAAAAGCCCACTCGACCTTAGAAGGAACTAAGATACCTACCACAAGGACAAACAAAGCAAACAATTGCACCAAACAGCGCTTAGAGGAAAGGCAAAACTATGCACAAGCGCTTGGAGGAAAAGAAACTACTCTAAACAAACAACACGTGCGTGCGACACTTGGGCAAATTAAAACATCTAAACGACTATTTACAAGCGTGCTCATGCTCATCAAAGATAGTGCTTGAGATGACTCCTGTTGATGGGGATTGGCAACACATCTCCACTTGGCCTTGCAAACTAGTATGCATTGGCTTGCTTGCAACTAGCTATAGTATATAGACCGCTCCATATAACGTTGAACTTTGTATGCTTTCTAGGGTTTGCTCTGTTGGGTGAATATTTTGTCACCAGCTAACTGATGAGCAAAAAAGGTCTCTTCAACCACAGCAAGGGAGATTGGTCGGCCAAATGTGCAGGTTTACCACATCAGAGGTGGACAAATCTCTCCTCTCATCAAGGGGAGGTTTCCTATAAATATGAGGGGCTATATGCTATATATATAAACAGAAAATAACACTCAGGGGTAGGACTACACCATCCATCTCTCTTTTTTTAGAGATGATGTTCACAGACAAAGGAGAAATCCTAGTGATAATACTGAAGGCACTTCTCTTCTTTCAGAAGTGGTCTTGCAGCAGGGCACAGGAGTTCTTTCTGGTGGGTAACCAACAGGTAACAAGGGCGCAGTAACCAGCAAGATGAAATGGAACACAAAGTCTCCACTTCAACTGCCCAAAGAGTGAAATACAAAAGATAATGGGGGCACAAAGTCGTCCCAAGATTCTTTACACAGAAAGAAACTAAAAACACACTGAAGACAACTATGACAGCATAAAGTCTTTCCACAACTGAGTTCAGGACATCTTCCTGATTACTTTCACTAGTTCTGCTTGTCAAATTAAATAAACAAGAATGCTCCTAGGAAACAAACATAAGAACAATTTCCTAAGATAATACAAGCTATAAGGCACAAAGTCTAAAAGTAACTTGCTTTCTCATTCAGATAAAGTAATATGATCAACAATCTGAGCTCAAAGTCTCAGTAATCGCCTTTCAATTTGGGCAGAGTTTTTGCTTCTATAAATAGAAAAGATCCCCTTTGCATAAAAAAATATTACAATATATGGCAGCCAAGAAAGGCTTGGCGCTTTGTTCCATGGAATGACCCATACTGCATTCAATGCCTTGAATGCGCTTTCAATTCTGTCGAGGGGCCATGCTTGGAAAAGTGCATTGCCTTAACTATGGCGTGCTCATTCATCTTATATGTCTCCTCCTTAGCATGGGTTGTCTGGTCCTTTACCTGATGTCTGCACAGCTGTCCACTTTGCCTTTACTGCATGGAAGAAAAACAGGGCGTGTCCTTGATTTGGTGTGCTCAGATGACTACTTGATCGACTGTTTCACCTACTGGAAATAACTCCCTTGTAGATATTTCTGATATTTTTGTATTGTTCTCTCTTCCCTATAGCAATTTGAGCTCTCGGGCTTTCTTTTCAGCTGGTCGCTTGGTTTATTCTTCAAGTCCCGCTCTATATTTGAAAATCAACAGATAATCCATTACCTTAAATTTGACGTTCGTGGGGACGTCAATGGCCGCTAGTTGTTTGAACCATATTGAACCATGAACCTTTGAACCCTTGAAAGTTCATTGTTTCAATAGTTCAACGGTTCAAGCAGTCTTTATCGGTTCCTTGGTTCCATCGCTCTTCTGGTTCAATCGCTTTCTTGCTCTTTGGTTGAACCATCCCTTTGAACTGGTCTTCTGGAATCATCCATGTTCTTCCTTTGCTTGGGGCTGTCTTTGAACCTTTGAACCACTTTGGTTCAAGGTTCAACGGTTCGATCTCTTTCTCAGCATCTTTTGTTTTGGCTAAGTCTTTCGAACTTTATTGCACTGGTGGAACCTTTGAACCCTTGAACCCGTTGAACCATTTGGTTCAAGGTTCAACGATTCAATCCTTGTTCTTTGAAGTCTTCTTTTGTTTAAGTCTTTCGAAGCTTTTTGCTTTGTCTTTATCAAGCCTTTGGAACACCCCGAAGGAAAGGTGTCCCTTCGGGTCTTTGAGAAAGGTCCACTTCTTGGTGCCGAGAGCCCCCCGCAAGGGTAACTGCCCTTCGGGGTCCTTCGGGTGGTCTTTAGGTTAATTCCTTCAGACATTTTGTCCGAAGGAAACCCTTCTTTTGCCTTATCCGCTTTTCTTTGGGCTTTTCTTTTCAGGGGAATTCCTTCGGACTTTTTGTCCGAAAGAATTCGCCTTGTCTTTGTGAAATTCTCCGCGAAAAATCTTTTCGAAGGAATTCTTTTGGTTCCTTAGTAATTTCTTTGGATAGAAATCCGAAGGGAACCTTACCCTTTCGGCCTTCTTTTTGATCTTTGAACCAATGTTCCCTGCCCTCCGCAAGGGCACCTGTCTTTAATTCACTGCCTTTCGCAAGGGCCCTTGTTCCTTCGGCTTTGAGGCAGTCCTTTGAACCGACCGATTGAACCAACTTTGGTTTAACGGTTCAACGGTTCAATCTTGTGTTTGAAGCCTTCTTTTCTTCTAAGTCTTTTGATCTTTTCGAACCCGTTGAACCATTTTGGTTCAAGGTTCAACGGTTTATTCATTCGTTCCATCGAAGCCTTATTTTCTTCTAAGTCTTTTGAAGCCGTTGAACTTGTTGGAGTGGTTGAACTTTGAACTTCTGCCTAAGCGCTTAACTTTTTTAAGCTTGCCGACGTTGTTGAACCTTTGAACCTTTTGGAAGCGGGATTCAATGGTTCAATGGTTCAATCCTTTGTTTGAAGCTTGTCGATGAACAAATTGGTTGAATCAAGGTGTTGAACCAATCTTGAATTTGCCTTTTGGAAGCGGGATTCAATGGTTCAATCCTTTGTTTGAAGCTTGCCGATGAACAATTTTGGTTGAATCAAGGTGTTGAACCAATCTTGAATTTGTCTAAGTGTTGGAAACTTGCTCTTTTGAGAGAGCTCACCTATTGAAGCCGTTGAACTTGTTGAACCTGCTAGTCCCTTAACTGAAAAAGCTTAAAAAATGAAGAATTTGAATGCTCAAAACAAATTTTTGAGAAGGGAAGAGGTAATTTTGGCCTGCAGGACCAAAATAGTTCATATGTTGTCCCAAAAATGAGTGACTCATTTTTTGGAACAACAGCGGGCTCCAGTTGAGGAACTTCCTTCAGTTGAAAACTTGGAATCACTGAGGGGAGTAGGAACCAGAATCTCCAATGCCTTCAAGTATGCCATTGGGCTACGGAGTCATGCTACCCATAAAAAAAGGCGTCAAAAACGAAAATGAACAACACAAAACAGAAACAAAGACTACAAATATACATATGTACAGGGGAACTTATCTGATACTTCAAGAATTGAAGTGCTTCAGATGCTGCCCATTGTGCGGCAGAGAAAAGGGAATGTCATTTTGATATTTCAACAGAAAACTGTTTTCACCGTTGAGCTGATGGATAGTAAAAGGGCCCCTCCAAAGGGAGTCATATTTTCCATGCATTCCCTTTGGTTCTCTTCTCTTGTCCCACAACAAGACTTGATCTCCAATCTGGGAATCACAGTTTTTTGCGTTCTAGTCGAAAAACTTCTTCCCCAGACTTTGATGCGCAGCAATTCAGTCCACCACTATGGTTCACTGCTCATCCAGCTCAGTCAAGCACATGATCCTCTTATCGATGGAACTTTTATATGTTTGATCTTCAACTGCCTTAGCCAATTTCAATGCTAGCAGTTCCAAGGTGATTGGTATCTCAGCATTAAGACCATAAAGAAGTTGGAAAGGTGACATACCAATTGCCCTCTTGGATGTTAATTCTGTATGCCCATAAAGCGTCAACCAATGCTTTATGCCATGTTCGTTGGTTGTCATCTACCAACTTCTTAATGATAGTCACCAAGTTCTTGTTGCTTGACTCAGCATGGCCATTCCCTTGTGAAAAAAAATCAGAAGAGTGAGAGAGGGTAATCCTATAGTAGAAACAGAACTGAGTAATCTCCTGGAAAGAGAAACAAGCTGCATTGTCTGTGACAATCTTGGTTGGGACTCCAAACCTGAAAATGTTCTTGAAGAAATTGCACACTACTTCTGAAGTAGCATGCTTGATTGGAATAGCTTCCACCCACTTGGTGAAGTAATCTGTGGCTGTGAGGACATAATCATGTTCAGCACTTGAAGATGGGTTTACAGCACCAATAAAATCGATTCCTCATTGCTGAAATGGCTCTTCTATCACCACTGGCTTAAGAGGCAGAGCAGCTAATTTGGGTTTTCCAACGAATTGCCGGCATAGTTCACATCTTCGTACTCATTTGTATGCATCTTGAAACAAAGTAGGCCAGTAATACCTGGCTCGCAGAATCTTATGGGCAGTTACAGGAGCAGAAAAATGTCCTCCACAGGTCAGATTATGGAAGGACTTCAAAAGTTGGTTCTGCTGCTCTTTGTCCACGCAGCGAAAGAACACTCCATCAAGGTTCCTTTAATACAGGCCATTGTTCCAGAAGACAAAATTGGCAGCTTTCAACTTGATAGTCCTCATTTCTTTACGAGAAATGTGAGCAAGACACTCACCATAAGTAAAAAAATGAGCAATATTTGAATACCACTCATTCGTGGGGGAGACAAAGAGGACTGTTGGCGTGTCTTCAGTTTTTTCTAGTCTATTGTCAGCGATCAACTGGCATAGGCTCCTTCCCCGCACAAGCTTCGTTGGTTTAATAACTAGATCAAACTCCTGGATTTTAGCAATCCAATTGCCTCTTTTCGTTTCAAACTCCTGCTGAGTTAATATGGATTTAACTGTGGTGTCAGGAACCAGGACAGTGATGTGTGAATTCAGGGTGTAAAAACAGGAATGCTTCACTGCCTTTACCACTGCATAAGCATGCTTCTCCATGTTTGAGTACTTCAGCTCATGACTTTGAGAGGACAACTCATGAAAGAAATGAGAGATTCCACACCTTCTTGGTTCATGTTAAGCCAGAATTGCTAAAAGCGTGTGCTCGGAAGCATAACTGTACATGGTAAAATCCTTGGTATAATCTGGACAAACCAGAATTGGGGCGTGGGCAATAGCTGTCTTGATGTCTCGGAATGTCAATTTGCCTTCTTCAGTCCAGCTGAAAGTGGCATTTCCCTTCATCATGTTTACAATATGATGAGTCTTCTCAACAAACTCGGGGATGAACCTTTGTAAAAAATTCACTTTTCCGAAGAAAAAGTGAACTGTCGTCTTACTTATGGGCAAAGTAAGCTCTTGGATGGACTTGACTCTTTCTGAGTCAATCTTTATGCCTTCTCGAGATACAATGTGTCCGAGAAGCTTCCCTTTCGTTACTCCAAAAACAGAGTTCTTGGGATTTAAAGAAATGCCATTCTGGCGGCAACGTTCCAGCACTTGTTGCAAATGGCGCACATGGTCAGGGCGATGATTGAAAAAGACTGTTAAATCATCCAAGTATACTACAATGAACTTACCCATTTCATCTTTGAAACCAAAGTCCATTGCTCTTTGAAAGGTGGCACTAGCATTTATCAAGCCAAAAGGCATTCTTCGATATGCAAAGATGCCCCAAGGCGTGGTGAAGGCAGTCTTATGTTGGTCTGCTTCACCAACTTCAACTTGATTGTATCCTGAGAAGCCGTCTAGCATTGATAACATCTCTGAACCGGTCACTATTTGAAGAACTTGATCCATGATGGGCAAAAGATAGTTATCCTTTAAAGATGACTGATTTAAATTTCTGAAATCCACACAGAAGCGAATTTCGCCATTCTTCCTCACAGGTACTATATTTGCAATCCACGTGGAATAATGAATTGGAAAAATTATCCTAGCATTCAACATTTTCTGTATTTCAGACAGAATAGCTTCGGATTGTACTGCCGGAATTTTCGCTTGTAAGGTACCGAATCACTCTTGAGAGGAATCTCGTGGCGAATTTCATCAGCCCTGAGTGACTTCAGATCATCATAGGAGTATGCTATGACATCCATGTACTGGTTGAGCAGAGTAGTGAACTTGAACTTTTCTTCCTGAGTGCAACACTTCCCAATGTTCACCATCTTGAGATTTTCTTTGGTACCCAGATTTATTTAATCAAACTCCTGAGAGGAGCTTGAATCCGTTTGTTGTTGTTTGATGACGCTGTCGTGTTTGTCAAACAGATTCTCAAGAGAAACTAGGCCCTTTGGGATTCTATTTCCTTTAAGTTGCAGGAATTTTTCACCTGCGTCTGCACTTGATTCAGGTGTTGGTTCAAGCTTTTGAGGCTCACTGCCCTCGAAATAAAGCTATTGAAAGCTATCTTTTTGTTTCAGGAAGGCAATAATTTGGTTGTCACCATTGAACACTTGCCAATGATTGGCATTGTCAAGCACACTTGGTCGAAAGACCAGTTCAATAGTGTACCTGTCTCCCTTAAAATCAGAGTGAGGAACCAAGAGAGTTGCTGAAACAGCGAGTGCATCAGCTCGGTCATTGAATTCCCTGGGTATGGCAGAGATGCTGAAAGCATCAAAGCTTTCAATTTGATCCCATACTAGATTGCAGTAGTGGCGCAATCTCTCGTTTTTGGTTTGATACAGGTTCCTTACCTGACAAACCACCAATTCAGCATCTCCTTTGACATGAAAGAGTTTGATGCCTTTGTCTCGAGCAGCCTTCAATCCAAGCAACAGAGATTCGTTCTCAACTGTGTTGTTGGTGTTGCTGAACTGCAACTTGTATGAAGAAGAAAAAATATCTCCTTGAGGAGATATTAACACAATCTCGGCCCCTAAACTAGTAGAGCAGCTGCCATCGAATTCCAGAATCCATACCTCATCAAATACTGATTTTTTCTTAGATTCTTCTTTGTTTGGAGGGGGAGATTCTTCTACACTTGCACCGCGCTCCATCCTATCTTCTGTTGATACGTCTGAACTAATTTTCAGATTGTCACCTTCAGGGGCTTCTTCAGATGCCTCATGAACTTCTTCTGTGGACAAGAAGTAATTACCCATCCCTGAAGACTCAAACAGAATTTGAGCTTCAGGGGCTGATGTTTGAGTGACCACATATTTTGCTTCCTTCTCAGGGAGCAATCTCTGCATAACGTCTTTGACTGGAATCCTTGCCTCGGATAGGTCCATGCTTAATTCGCCACCAACATCCTTGCAAAAATTTTGCCCAAAAAAGATGCCATATGATGCTGGGACGTCGGCCACCAGGGCAATCATCTTGATTCTTTTTTTTGGAAAGGCTGCAAATGCAAATTGGGCGTCATTTTGTCCCAGTAGTGGCACTTATATGTTCTCTATGGAGAAACATCTCCCAAATGTCTTGGTCAGTGTGAGACTAAGAGATTCTGCCACTTTGACAGGGATGACATTGTCAGATGCATCTAAGTCTATGATGCAATTGCTCAGTTGATGTCCATTTATCAGCAGGGAGAAAATGGTTCGGTCCTCTCGGGAGCAGCAGGAGTAATGACAAAGTTATCCATGGTGGATGTGTTCTTGGAGAAAACACGAATTACCTTCAGAATTGTTTGTCCTACAAGCAGGGACGTTTTGGTTCTTCACACATTGAACCAACTTATCTAACTTCTCAGGTTTGGATTGTAGGAATTCAAATTCAAACATTTGAATTTTGGTTTTCTTTATATGTCAATTATGTCAAATGTTTGAAATGAACTAGGTACAGAGGATGGGAATTCATCTTTTTGGTTTTTGAGAGGGGGAGGACTGGTCTGTGAATTTGAAGTAGGTGTAGGGATGTTTGATGTATTTACCTTTCTTGCAATCACCAGGTCCTCTAGCTGGAAAGGCAGAGTGGTTCCCCGCTTAGCAATTAAAATTGCAAGTTGAGGTCGCTCCTCTGTTTCTTCTTTATCAACTTGCTGGGCTGACTGATTCTTTGACCGGGTGAACACAACATATGATCCCTCAACTGTTTTACCTTCACTTCTGGGTTCATCCTGGTAATTCAGGAAACCAATGTTGGAGTTGCCAGCTAATTCTTCTTCTCCCTCTGTGAAGAGATTAGTGTCATCTTCTGGGTTCAACTCATTCTGGAAAGAGAAATCTGATTCTACTTCAAGATATCCGACTGCTGAATTAGTTGGAGGTGATTCAATGGCAAGGTTCCCCCGTGGGGAAGGAAGACAATTTGTTTGCCCTTGATTCCTAGCAGCATTGCCTTGGTATGACTGATTGGGGAATGTCCTCCTTGGTACATCTCTGTATGGAGGAGATGACATCCCTTGCGCCATTTGCTTTCTAAGAGCTAGCAGCGCATTTGCCAACTTCTGCACCATTTGATCAGTGGTGACTGTGAGTATTCAGAGGATGAAGAGGATTTACCTTTGTTTGGATCTCTCCTTATATTTCCTGTCAAGATAAGGTCATCTTCTACCTCAGTAGCCAATTCCTGAGCAGCAGCAAGGTCTATGTGGCCAGCCCATCTCAGCGGAAAACTCACTTCAGGGAGCTGTGAGTTGATGAAGAAGCATTTAAGGTTCTCAAGTGTTCGTTGAGCAATTGTAGGAATCCGATTTCTCAGCTTGTCAAACTTGACAATGAAATCCCTCATAGGCTCATGAGGCTCCTTCATCTGTGTGAGCTAGGCCAGCAAGGCATGCACATCTTCTGCAGACTTGAACCTGGGTTCAAATTTAGCTTTAAGAGTGTCCCAATCAGTCACTGACTGAGCCTGCAGATGGTAGAACCAGTCTGCAGCAGCGCCTTGTAGTATCTCCACAAACAACCTGACTGCTACGTCCTCGAATTTCACACCTATCACGCCACAGGGTATGCTGAAGGCTGCAATATGTACATCATGATGAACTCTCCTATCACCAAAGAATTTGGAAAAATTCTTCCTTGAACTGCGTGGTAACTCATGTAGTGGTAGAGTAAGATTGAGTGGACCAAAATAGTTACTCCAAGGGCCTTGAGCCACCATGATTTGATTATGGATAGTGGGGATGACAAATCTGGGTGGAGTATGTATAGGCAAAGCCCTGCTAACAGCAAAAAAAGAAGCTCTACCTTGTGTTGGTGACCTGGTATGGGTAGGAGAAACACTCCTGGATCGTTGAACTTGAAGTTGTGGAGGGAACAAATCCAAATTGCCCTGTTGTACCAACTCAAAGACAGGGTCAACAACACCTTGAACTCTCTGACTTCTAGTGTAGCGTGGAGCTGCCAGATTGTAGAATAAAAATGGAAAAGAACTGGTCCTGCTTCAATTTGAAGCTTGAGGCTTCAAACTGCTTGTTCTTTCCCCAGCAGAGTCGTCAAAACGCTGTTGGGTGAATATTTTGTCACCAGCTAACTGATGAGCAAAATAAGTCTCTTCAACCACAGCAAAAGAGATTGGTCGGCCAAATGTGCAGGTTTACCATATCAGAGGTGGACAAATCTCTCCTCTCATCAAGGGGAGGTTCCCTATAAATATGAGGGCCTATATACTATATATATAAACAGAAAATAACACTCAGGGGTAGGACTACACCATCCATCGCTCTTTTTTCAAGATGTTCACAGACAAAAGAGAAATTCTGATGATAATATTTTAGGCACTTCTCTTTTTTCAGAAGTGGTCTTGCAGCAGGGCACAGGTGTTCTTTCTAGTGGGTAACCAACAGGTAACAAGGGCGCAGTAACTAGCAGGATGAAATGGGACACAAAGTCTCCACTTCAACTATCCAAAGAGTGAAATACAAAAGATAATGGGGGCACAAAGTCCTCCCAAAATCCTTTACACAGAAAGAAACTAAAAACACACTAAAGACAACTATGACAGCACAAAGTCTTTCCACAACTGCCTTCAAAGCATCTTCCTGATTACTTCCACTAATTCTGCTTGTCAAATTAAATAAACAAGAATGCTCCTAGAAAACAGACATAAGAACAATTTCCTAAGATAACACAAGCTATAACAGCACAAAGTCTAAAAGTAACTTGCTTTCTCATTCAAATAAAATAATATGATCAACAATCTGAGCTCCAAGTCTCAGTAATCGTCTTTCAATTTGGACAGAGTTTTTGCTTCTATAAATAGAAAAGATCCCCTTTGCATAAAAAAAAGATTACAATATATGACAGCCAAGAAAAGCTTGGCGCTTTGTTCCATGGAATGGCCCATACTGCATTCAATGCCTTGAATGCGCTTTCAATTCTGTCGAGGGGCCATGCTTGGAATAGTGCATTGTCTTAACTATGGCGTGCCCATTCATCTTATATGTCTCCTCCTTAGCATGGGTTGTCTAGTCCTTTTCCTAATGTCTGCGCAGCTGTCCACTTTGCCTTTACTTCATGGAAGAAAAACAGGATGTGTCCTTGATTTGGTGTGCTCAGATGACTACTTGATCGACTGTTTCACCTACTGGAAATAACTCCCTTGTAGATATTTCTGATCTTTTTGTATTGTTCTCTCTTCCCTGTAGCAATTTGAGCTCTCGGGCTTTCTTTTCAGCTGGTCGCTTGGTTTATTCTTCAAGGCCCGCTCTATATTTAAAAATCAACGAATAATCCATTACCTTAAATTTGACGTTCGTGGGGACGTCAATGGTCGCTAGTTGTTTGAACCATGAACCTTTGAACCCTTGAAAGTTCATTGGTTCAATAGTTCAACGGTTCAGGCAGTCTTTATCGGTTCCTTGGTTCCATCGCTCTCCTGGTTCAATCGCTTTCTTGCTCTTTGGTTGAACCATCCCTTTGAACTGGTCTTCTGGAATCATCCGTGTTCTTCCTTCGCTTGGGGCTGTCTTTGAAACTTTGAACCACTTTGGTTCAAGGTTCAACGGTTCGATCTCTTTTTCAGCATCCTTTGTTTTGGCTAAGTCTTTCGAACTTTATTGAACTGGTGGAACCTTTGAACCCTTGAACTTGTTGAACCATTTGGTTCAAGGTTCAATAATTCAATCCTTGTTCTTTGAAGTCTTCTTTTGTTTAAGTCTTTCGAAGCTTTTTTCTTCGTCTTTATCAAGCCTTTGGAACACCCCAAAGGGAAGATGTCCCTTCGAGTCTTTGAGAAAGGTCCACTTCTTGGTGCCGAGAGCCTCCCGCAAGGGTACTTGCCCTTCGGGGTCCTTCGGGCGGTCTTTAGGTTAATTCCTTCGGACAAAATGTCCGAAGGAAACCCTTCCTTTGCCTTGTCCGCTTTTCTTCGAGCTTTTCCTTTCGGGCGAATTCCTTCGGACAAAATGTCCGAAGCAATTCCTTCGGACTTTTTGTTCGAAATAATTCGCTTTCTCTTTGTGAAATTCTCCGCGGAAAATCTTTCCGAAGGAATTCTTTTGGATCCTTAGTAATTTCTTCAGATAGAAATCCTAAGCGAACCTTATCCTTTCGACCTTCTCTTTGATCTTTGAACCAGTGTTCCCTGCCCTCCGCAAGGGCACCTGCCTTTAGTTCATTGCCCTCCACAAGGGCACTTGTTCCTTCGGCTTTGAGGCAGTCCTTTGAACCGACCGTTTGAACCAACTTTGGTTGAACGGTTCAACGGTTCAATCTTGTGTTTGAAGCCTTCTTTTCTTCTAAGTCTTTTGATCTCTTCGAACCCATTGAACCCGTTGAACCATTTTGGTTCAAGGTTCAATGGTTCAACGGTTCATTCCTTCATTCCATCGAAGCCTTCTTTTCTTCTAAGTCTTTTGAAGCCGTTGAACTTGTTGGAGTGGTTGAACTTTGAACTTCTGCCTAAGCGCTTAACTTTTTTAAGCTTGCCGACGTCATTGAACCTTTGAACCCGTTGAACCTTTGAACCTTTTGGAAGCGGGCTTCAATGGTTCAATCCTTTGTTTGAAGCTTGCCGATGAACAATTTTAGTTGAACCAAGGTGTTGAACCAATCTTGAATTTGCCTAAGTGTTGAAAACTTGCTCCTTTGAGAGAGCTCACCTGTTGAAGCCGTTGAACCTGCTAGTCCCTTAATTAGAAAAAGCTTGAAAAATGAGGAATTTGAATGCTCAGAACAAATTTTTGAGAAGGGAAGAGGTAATTTTGGCTTGCAGGACCAAAATAGTTCATATGTTGTCCCAAAAATGAGTGACTCATTTTTGGGAACAACATGCTCTATCTGCGTCCCATTTGAGTACCAAGTTTCCTTCATTGAAGCTTTTGTTAGCAACCCTCCTGTTGAATGTTCTCTTGGTTTGCACTTGTTGAAGCTCCATAAAGCGCATGGCCTGCGCCCTGAGTTCTTAGAGCTCCATTAGCTCTGCTAATCTTACTATCATGGGATCACTCTCGAGCAATTCCAATTCATGGGCTAGCTCCTACGAAGGCAATTTAAGAGACATGGACAGCCTCGCTTCCTTTCCATAGACTAACATGAAGGGTGAATTACCTAGCACTCTTTTCGACGTTATTCAATCTGCCCAAAGGGCTGTCTTGAGCGTGGTATGTCAGGGTTGCTAATTATCTTCCATGGTTCGCTTAATGATGCGAATCAAGTTCTTGTTAGTCGACTCGGCTAAACCATTACATTGGGAGTAATAGTTTGAAGAGGTGCTCAGATGGATGCTATGTCTAACCGCCCATTCATTGATCTTGGCTCCAAGGAAAGCCAATGCATTGTCTGAGATAATTGTGGCCAGAACACCAAATCTTGCGACAATGCTTTCATAGAAGTCCACGATGGAAACCTCCTTAGCTTCCTTGAGCGTTAATGCCTCCGTCCACCTCGTGAAGTAGTCGGTTGTCGTGAGGATCCACTTGTGTCCAGTGCTTGATGGCGGATTTATCATGCCAATGAAGTCCATGCCCCATTGCGCAAAGGGTTGATCAGCTTGTATTGGACGTGGGGGTAGAGCTGCCAATTTTTGCTTGCCTACAAAGAAGGGGAAACTTTTGCAACTTCACACCCATGTGCGCATATTTGAATAGAGTTGGCCAATAATAGCCAGCTCGCATGATTTTCACCACAGGGGTTTTAAACAAGTAATGGCCTCCTGACGACCCATCATGGAATTATTCGAGGATCTTGTTCACCTAATTATGCTTTATGCATCACAAGAGGATTCCATTGATGTCTCTTTTAAAAAGCACACCGTTGACAAGCACATAAGGAATGGCTTGTAATCTGATGTGTCTACGCTTGGCTTTATTCAAACCCTGAAGATACACGCAGTCTAAAGGAAGATCCTCATGCTCTCAATGCAGCTTGTTGGGGCGCCTTGGTCTTCTGGTTGGTTTTCGCGCAATGCAAGAACTGCACAATCTTCATTCTTCACATCTTCTGCTAGCTGCTCGCAGAGTCCCTTGCCTCGTACAAGCTTGGTGATTTGAATGTCTATGTCATATTCCATCACTTTTGTAACCCAACCGGCTCTCGTCTTGCCAATGTCTTTGTTGAGTAAGAACTCGTTTACACTCGAGTGCGAGACCATGAACTAGTTCTTGTTGTTGGAGAGCATGTCCCTAAACTTCTTGAGCGCTCTTATTACCGCGAGGGTGTGCTTCTCTAGAAAGCTATAGCGCAACTCATAATCCTTGAGCGTCTGGATAAAGAAAGCAATAGTTTGTTCTAGTCAATCATTGTTTTGTTGCGCAAGGATGGCCAAGATGCCTTCAACTTCGCCAAATGCATAAAGGATGAAATCCTTACCATAATTCGGGTTTATCAAAGTAGGAGCATCTGCGATTGCGCGTTTGATAGCCTCGAAACTGCTTTGGCCTTCTTGGGTCCAGTTGAACACAATATTCTTCTTGAGCATTGTTGTGAGGGGCTTGACCAGAGTTGTGAAACTCGACACAAACTTTCTAACGAAGTTTATTTTTTCCAAGAAGCTTTAGAGACCTTGTGATCAGAGAGCGATAGAATGGCCTCAACTCGTTCGGGATCAATGGTGAGTCCCCCCTTGGAAACAATGTGTCCCAAAAGTTTGCCTTCATGCACTGCAAATATGCACTTGCTTAGTTTCAAAGAGATTCCAAACTCTCAACATTTTTCAAAGACTTGCTCTAGGTGACCCAAATGATCCATTGCGTGCTTTGAAAAAAAGTTATATCATCAAGGTAAACCAAGATGATGTTGTTGATGAGTCCCTTGAATGCCATATCCATGGCCCTCTGGAAAGTAGCTCCTACGTTTGTCAAGTCAAAGAGCATCCTTTGGTATGCAAAGGTACCCCACTTAGTGGGGAATGTTGTTTTAAATTGATCACACTCACGCACAAGTACTAGTTATAGCTCGAATAACCGTCTAGCAATGAAAATCTTTTTGTCCCTACGACTGTTTGCAGGATTTGCTCCATTGGCGGGAGGGGGTAGTGATCTTTGAGGGAGGCTTTGTTCAGATCCATGAAGTCTACACACGAGCGGATCTCTCCATTCTTGTGCACTGGGCCCAGATTGGCCACCCATGAGGAATGTTTGATTGGAAATATTATGTTGGCCTCGATGAGCTTTGAGAGTTCCTCGTGAAGGGCTCAAGCTTCGGGTTAACTGTCCTCTGCTTCTACCTGACTGGCCTGGTATTGGGGTCAAGCTCAATCATATGTTGGGCTAAGCCTGGATCAAAGCCTCTAAGGTCTTTATAACTCCACGCGAAGATATCATCATACCTTCTGCTTAGCTCAATGAATTCTTCAAGTTCGGATGGGGAGCATACCTTACCGACTTTTAGGAGCTTGTCATCAGAGATGGCCACCAACTTGAAGATTTCCTCCTTCACCATCATGTTTCTCCTCTCGCCCCTTAGTTGGTCATCGGAATTGAAGATGCTTTCCAACGTGACTAGCCCTTTAGGCAGCTTGTTTCCCTCTACTTGAATGATCTGCTCCTCTTGGAGTCGCGGTTGATTGTTGGTGCAGAACTCAACTTTGTTTTGCAAGAAGTTGACAATTTGCTCATCACTTTCGAACACCTGCCAATTGCTTGCATTGTCCGGGACTATTGGTCTGACTACAAGTTTCACGTGTTACTCAGACCCGTTCCTTATATTGCACAGGAGTTCATACTACACACCCATGGTTGCGAACCTGTCGGCCTCATCATTTCGTGCCCTTGGTATGGAATGGATATTGAAAGCATCGAACCCTTTGATCGTTTCTCATGCCCTATGTTTGTAAGCTCTTAGCGAACTGGTTTTGGACATGTTCCGCACTGTAACATGGTTTACCACCAGCTCGTTGTCTTCGAAAGCTTGCGACACCTTGATTTCTTTCTTATGCGTCAATTGGAGACCCTGGATCAGTGCCTCATATTCGGCAACATTGTTTGTGCAACCAAACTGCAATCTGAACGCATGAAAATATTTCTCCTTTTGAGGGGATACTATTACAGCACCGGATCCTGCGCCATTTTTGCTTCAAGAGCCATCAAAGTATAACTGCCATATGCCTTCGAGGTCCTCTTGCGCCTTTATAAGGTTAGGCAACATGGCGTCTTCCTCAAGAATGCAAACACGAATGGGGGCTAGAGTTGGAACGGGAGGCAAGGCAGGTGAACTTGTACATGGGATCTCGGGATATAAGGGCATAGGGGGTCCTGACACAATTTTCCCTACTTGAATCAAGCAGTTTTCTACATGCACAAAAACCTCGTATGCATTTGGTAATACTGCGCCTCCCATAGATTGGATCATTACGATCACATCGCTATTCAGCGCTCTCAAAAAATATAAGAAGACGGTGTTAGGATTTGGCCTTACCAGGAGTGGAACTCAGTCCCAAGTCCTCTAGAATCTGAAGTTGAAGTCGACCGTTTGCTTGTGTGGAGCCCTTTTGATGGACCTGAGTTGCTCTATTAGTGACAGGTGGTTGCTCTTTTCTTCAAACTGTCTACATAGTGCCACGCCCAACTCGTCCCGGTTTTGAATAGAATTCAACGTCAAACCTCAGTACCATTGCAGCACCCTCCCTTTCAAAGAAGAGGCAAGGAGTCGCACTACAATGTCGTCTTCGATCACATTGTGGAAAGAGCAAATATTTGCAATATCTTGTATATGCTCTACAAGGGTAGTATCATTTTCTCCAATAAAGTAGGGGATGCTCTTAAGAGCAGCTACGGGAATATCATCGTACTGGGGGAGGATCAATGGGCTGCCTCCATGAAAGGGAACTAAGGGTTGGTTTCTCTGCGCAGCCATGAAGGGAATGGGGTATAGTCTTCCTCTGTGTGCAGGGAATCTACCAAACGAGGGTGTAT
This sequence comes from Torreya grandis, assembly GCA_037957365.1. NCBI lineage: Eukaryota > Viridiplantae > Streptophyta > Pinopsida > Cupressales > Taxaceae > Torreya > Torreya grandis. The sequence goes on from JARHVA010001172.1 coordinate 1,100,701, forward strand.
ATTGAGCTCTAGGAAAGTTTGTCTCGCATCACTAGCCCTTCTGACAGGGGATAAGGATACTCTAACTCTTCTTCTAGAAATTGTAGGTAGCTCAATGAAATGAAAATCAACTCCCCTTGAACTTCGTCCCACCGGGCGTGCCAGAAACTGTTATCACTCAAACCATGCACCCGCTGAATTGGAAGATTTGGTTCAGTGAGACAATAGGATTGTCCCCCAAGGTGTGGAACACTTGCACTCCTTAGGACGAACCTCCAAAGTAGGTCGGCTTCCTTCTATCCTAGATGCACCTAGTTTAAGACTAGTGCGCAGACCTACAAAGAGCAGAATGAAATCTACAGCTAGAGCTATACCTAAACTTGCAAAGGGGAAAAGGGAGGAAAAAGGTTAGAGGATTGTTGGAACGTAAAATTTGATGCACCAAGAATAGAGCGAGCACCTCGCCTACTTAATGACAAAATAAAACTAATAGACTGAATGTGAAATCTCCAACCGGGCGCACTGCGTAAGTGTTTCACATGGAGGTAAGGGAACACAACGCAACATTAGGAAGGACGACAAACGGTCCGCAGATAACGCCTACATAAACTCGTGTATACACAACATGAGACTTGCAGAGACTTTCGGTTCTACGCAGAGATGCAAAGGGAGGATGGCAATGAGAGGAACAAACATCAACAAACAAGGATCAACAACCATGAAATGCACACAGAGCATGAAGAAAAGTAAATCAATTTCTATTAATCTCAAGGTCTAAGGCAATATTGCAAACTCGAATAAATAGATCTTTGTTAAACCAATAGAGGGCTCTTGGAGGGCAAATTTCAATAGCGTTATGATGCCTAGAAATGTTGACCATTTCTCAATGTGAGACCCGAGCTTTTATAGGCAATGGGAAGCCCATAGGTCATTGATTACAATCATGAATATAGCTGAGAAAATTAAATTGAAGATCAAGAAATCGGGCACACAATCTCTCTGCAAATCAGATAGGGATGGCTAAAGGTAATTGGGGTTCTGATTGCGTCCTCGAGGCATGGTGATGATTGCCTCGAACTTAAGCTTGTCAACTCAGCACACTCTCTCATTGGTTGTGCAACAACCAATATTTTATCACTCAACGACCACAGCTCAATTTGCAAGCCTCCGTATGCAAGAATGCGACTGTAAGTCTCATGGAATTATTGCCTTGGAAGATTTTGGCATAATTTCGCCGCTTCTGCTTTCAATGCTGCTCCCTGCGGACTTCCACGACATGCTTGTCATTAAGAAACTTCTTGTCTTGTATGCTCTGGTTATAATCTCATCATGCTAGTCTCGCTCGAGCTTAGTTCATTTCACTGTGCCAACTGCAATGTCCTCCCGAGTCAGTTATCTCACAATCTTGGGATCCTCGAGCCACCGTGTTTCGATTCTACAAATCTTGCTTATGACAGTTTTGACGATCGGACGGGCCATCAATTTTAGGCTTCTGCATTCGTGATGTGGTAGCATTTCATTTGTCGCCTCCTTAGTTACTTGGCCGCACCACCCCTTTAACCCATTGAGCCCCAATCGCAGTCCATGGCCTCCACATGTCATATCCCTAATTACTTTGGGCTCTGCCAGCTGGTGCTCTCCTATTCGTTGGGTGCTCTTGCCACTGTGTACTCGGGGCTTGCCACTTCCACATGGATCCTTCTCGCTCTTTTATTACTCGGTTGAGGCTCCCCACTTACCAGCTTGCTCTGGCAATCCGCTCTATTTGGACGGACCGCCCTAGGGCTTTGGAGCAACGAGATTTTGCCACGTGTTGTCACCCCACTCACCCACCAACGCAAGGCTCTGACATACTGTTTGGGTTGTACAAAAATCTTTGGGAGAGCGCGCCACGTGGTGCCACCCCGCTAACCTAGAGGGCTTTGAACTATACGGATGGTTTCAGGTCGTCGGGTCACTAGGATTGCGACACGTGGAAGCATCCCATTTGCCCACTTGTCTGCTACTTTGTTGACGTCGTTGCCTCGCCGAGCAACTTTGAAGAAATTTGACTAAGCATCAAAAGCATTTTGAAAGGGTCTGAGGCTGCCAGGAGATCGACACCTGGCACAGGATAATTTTTGCAAAAGCGGCTAAGTCCTTTTGTTGCTCGACCCCTATAGGCTCCGAGAGTGCTTTGTGTTCACCCAGAAGGCTAAGAGGGAGGTCAAGAAGACTATTGCACGCCCGAGAACTTCCTCAAAACATCTAAGTGTTGAAACTCGTGTGGAGCTGACCTCATGCTCGTTTGATTTCCTCCAAATTGCTTGAACTTCAAGAACTTGCAGGTGATCCAAAGCATGGAACTAAATTGGATGCGAATTCCCAATGGTGACCCAGAATGGTCAACAATAACACCATCAGCAAGAACACTTTCTACCATTGACTCTCAAATTGTATATGACATCCCCATATCCGGTCCAAATCACAAATAGATAACAATAATTTTCAAAAGGATGCTTAAAATCCCAAGTGCAAGGGCAACATCAAAAGGGCGGGGGAATAGTCAAGAAGATTGAATTTGAATGGATTAATCAACCTCTCAATTACAGATATATAAAAAAGTAAAACACAGTGAAATAAGCATAAAATCAATAGCCTACATACACTAAAATAAAGGAGTGCTACAAAAAATACGGTTCAACCACTTCATATTTATAAGGAAAAATCCACTTATAATACAGTGTATTAGTTTGGCTCTTCAAAAAATTAATTTTAGCACAGATAAACAAGGGAATTGATCATCATTTGGGTGAGTTTACTCCCAAGAGTCCAATGAGTTGCTTAAAACTTATCCAAACCAAAAATAGTGTATTGCAAATTTACCGATGAGTTCTCTTACATTAAAAGATAGCAAATAATCACCCTTCATAGGTGTAATTCTAAGGAGCAATACATTTATAGAACTTTAGAAGTTATGGAAAAAAAATTGAATATTGAAGGCTTAAATTGGCATTCTTTTAAAAATATTCTTCTATTTCCATAAGATTTTATATGTTTTATATAGAAAGTCGGTAAACTATCAAAGAATAAATATTATGTGAGAAGAAGCTTGGAGCTCGGCAATGGGGAGACGAAGAGTCATCCTCCACTGATGACGTTTCAAGCTTTCTCTTGGCTGATTACCTTGGTTACCTTTGCTTCCTTTGTTTTCATGTGTATTTTTTTGTGGTGCCCATGGTAGTCGAGTTGCTTTAGCTCTTATGTTCATTTTCCTTAATTTTGTTTTTGGTTTGTGGTAACTGTTTATTGTTTTCCTTTTTCTCTCTATTTCGTGTCTCTTGTTACCTGCCCCATACTAGCCAATGTCTCCCCCACCTGGTTCCCCGTGCCCATGGCCTTTGGAAAAAAGAGGGTATGGTATTAATTGCAGTTGTTTATGGAAACTCTCAAAAAAGACGATCTCAAGCGTGTGAAGAGAGGTGAAAATGGTGGTTTTAATGATCCAGCTGGTCCTCCAAGCACTGATAAGGATTGCAATCTCAAGGACGATCTGTCTTTCCCATCTCACGTGGGAGAAGGAGCTTTTGGAGCATCAAAGAAGTTGTTCAGTGAAGTCCTGCATCAAGAAGAAGCGGCGAAACACACAAAAGATGCAGAATTCATTGTCGGTCGTGTATGTGAAGGAGAACATGGAGAGCAAGAGCAGGATGAAGCCCAAATCGATAAGTGCCCTAGCCCTGATAAATCCCTGACTCTTTTTCCAAACACTTCTATGGAAAAAGATCTATAGCAAAAAGAAATCAGGTTAAAAAATGTCAGAGCTTTTTTTTTTATGTTTGAACAAGAACTCTCTCCCTTCTAGAAACTTCTTTTATAACTAGCTCAATTTTGTTTGGGGTAAGAAGTTGGGTAACTACATTAGCTTTTGTCGAATGATTCAGAAAGGGGTTCTTATGATTTTATTTAAAAACTCTAATATGTATATAAGGGCCATCGGTAAACCCCTATGGAATGTAGCTTAGTCTTTATTCAAGGCGGTCCCTTGGAGCCTAGATATGGATTGCAACGACCTTATTCTCAAAATTGCACCTAGATGGGTAGATATCGAAAACTTTCCCATCCAACAATGGAACTTTCTACCACAAGCCCTAAAGCCCTTAGAATTGAGCACACTAAATGGTCGTTAGCTCATATGAATGCTAGGGTTCTAATATCCTTAGAGCCCTTAGATATTTTCCCTGATTCCCTTAACTTCGAAATCAAAGGGATATCCCATATTGGTGTTGTCAAAGGGCTGGGAGGATTAAAAACCTGCTTTTTTTGTAAAAAAGGACACCTCAAAAAAAATTGTCTATTGTTGGTTAATAAGGAGGACCTCCGCAGTAAACATAAAGGCCAGGTTGCGCAGAAGGAAGATTGTGTGATGGATTCTCTGCCAAGCGACGATTTAAAATTCTTTGAAAACCCTATGTTTAATAGTGAATTGCACAAAGACCGTGCCTCCCCTAAGGAGCCACAAGGGGAAAATGCTCCAGCGACTGCAGACGAGCTAGGAAAAGTTGTGAATCGATGCTCTCCCCAACCTATAGTTCCCTGTCACCATCTGTTGACATGGTGAATTCTCTAACTGATGTGATTAATTGTTTGTCAAATAATTTGGCTAATGTTTTTATTGAGCAGAGAAACTCCATTGGATTCTTCTACCCCATGGCTCAAGGATTCTCCCTTAGATGAGTATTGGTTATTTTCGTTGATCCTCCTACTAGTAATGTTTCTAACCCTGGTATCATGCCCTTCTTCAACCTCGATGAAAAAGGAGATGATTCCTCCCCCATGGTGATTTCTCCGGAGAAAGAAAAACATAGTAATTCCGACTCTGATATGGATAGGGCAGTGATTGCACCCTTGTCCCTCAAGGACCCCAATGTTACTGAAAATTGGAGGCCCAAAGGGGTTGGTAAAAGACTCAAAACTGACTCTCTTTCCACCCCTCTTGATCATACTCTTCTAAAAGACAGGAAAAAAATCTAAATATATCCCTCTTGGTAGCCCTGACCCAACTTATAAGACAAAGGCCAAAGAAAACAAGGTTCCGGCCTGTTTCAAAAGATTGTATAACAGTGGGGGCAAACCCCCTAGTCAATATAGTTGACCCCCTTGCCTCCATTTCTTATGGGGATTGTAAGTTGGAATGTTAGGGGCTTGGAATCCCCTGATAGAAAACCCATTGTGAAAGAGTTCAGACACTCAAGAGACAATGTGGACATTTTGTGTCTTCAAAAAGTTAAGGCTATGGGCTCCTAGCTGTCCTCAATCCTTAATTTCATTTGGCCTAATGCAGCTCAATTCTCTACTAATCACCAAGGAGGTAAAGGAGTGGCCTCCATAATGGTTAATCCTAAGTTGAAGGAGTGCATTATTGACCATATTGTTTCCCCTTGTAACAAAGTTGTATGGATTTTACTAGAAAAGTAAAATCAATGTTTTAGTCTGTACAATGTATATGCTCCAAATGATTATAGAGAAAGGTGTGAGCTATGGAATTGGTTTGCAACTAACCTAAAAAATGTCCCTTGGATCTTTGGAGGCGATTTTAACACGGTCAAGGAAAAAGAAGATAAAATTGGTGACCATCAGTCTTGGAAAGGCAATGAGCTTTTCTTTTCGTCCAAATTTAAGAGAATGCATAGACTCCTTGATCCGTTACAGAAAGGTAAAAATCAAAGTAAAGGAATCTGGTTTACCTTGGTGCAACAATTAGAACAACAAAAAAAGACAATATTCCAGACTTGATAGGTTTTACTTGAACAGAGATTCTTTTCAAGTGACCCCAACTAGTGTTGAAAATGTGGTGAATGTTCTGCCCTACACAATCTCCGACCACCATCCCATTGAAATTGGCTTTTCTTTGAATTCAGATGTTGATAAAAGTTCTTTCAAAGGACTCTATAACTTTAATGTCTCTCAACTAAATGATCAAGTATGTATGGATGGTATTCGTTCTTCTTGGAATGTAGGGAAAAACTCATGCAATTCTAGCTGTAGTATTGTTCAGTGGAACTCTTGTATGGAATTGTCCACGAACTTTGCACGAATGTATGGTCAGATCAAGGGTAAAATGCGCAAGAAAGCTGCTAGGGTCACCCAGGAAAAACCCATTCACGCTGAAAGTTCTCTTCAACTTGATCCCTCTAATGGTAGACTAGTGGATGAGCTTAACTCTTTGAAACATCAAGTCGAGCAAACCCAATGCTACCTTGCCAGGGGAGTGCAGATTCACTCCAAATTGACATGGCTTAAGCTTGGCGACAAAGGGTCTAAGTTTATCTTTTGTTTCTTGAGAACCAAAAATCAAAAGAGCAAAACTAACGATATTGAGTTTCAGGGTAACATTGCTCATGACTCTTGCAGTATCAAAGAAGCTTTCTTCGAATTCTACTCCAACTTGTTTTTGTCTGATGGATCCAATGCTCTCATAGCGCAGGATAGTGCTATTTTTGATATTTGTATTCCAAAGAAAGTGTCACGTATGCAAGCGATTTCCCTTGATGAGGATATCATGCTTGCTGAAATTAAAGTGACCATTGACTCACTCAAGAATGACAAGGCACGTGGTATCAATGGTTTCCCTGCTGAATTTTACAAAGCCAATAAGGATTGGTTGGCCAAGGACTGTCTTGAGGTCTATAAAGAAGCTATTGTTGCTGGATCCTTGGGCCCTAAAATAAATAGAGGTGCTATTAAGCTCATCCCTAAGGAAAGGGACTCATTCGGTCAAAAACTGGAGATCAATTACCCTACTTCATATCTTCTATAAAATTTTAGCGAAAATATTGGCCAAGAGACTCTTCTCTACTTCCCTCTATTTTTTCTGAGACTCATACTGGTTTTGTTGAAGGAAGATACATTCTGGATAACCTGATAACTAGTTGGGAAGGGATGTATTCGGCCCGTGATTCTAATTAAGATGTGGGCATGATTCTACTCGACTTTGAGAAAGCCTATGACATAATAGAATGGCCCTTCATTGAAAGAATTCTCAGAGCCTTTGGTTTTCAAGAAAAAACTATGCAGAATGGTAAATGTTCTTTTCAAAGATGCCTCTGCGGTAGTCGAAGTGAAAGGGGAATTGACAAACTCACTTGAGCTTCAACAATCCATCAGACAAGGTTGTCCTCTTGCTCCTTTGTTTGTGTTGGCAGCAGAAGCCTTACATTATCTACTAAGGTTCTCAGATGTGGGTTCTCCTGTCAAAGGAATCTCTCTGCCTAATGAAAATGAATTGCTTGATGTTTTATTTGCCGATGCCACTGTTGACCAAATTTTGGCCCTTCAGAGCAAAATTGGGCATCCTTTTTGCAAAAAACAAACCTCTGAGTCTATACCTTTGTCCAAGTCCAATATGCAGGGTTCATTCGGAAAAACTGTTCTTATACAAAGCATAAAGTCTTTTACATAAAAAACCCAAGTGTTTTCCTTTTGAAAGCTTTGTTCTTTAATCTTTTGGCTAAGTCCTTTGCAATGAATTCTTTCGGGTTTTTGTTCTAAGCCTTTGTCGAATTCTTTCGGACTTTTTGTCCGAGGCTTTTTTCCTTAAGTGTATTTCTTTCGGACTTTTCATTTGGCGGAATTCTTTCGAGAAAATTGTCGAGACAACTTTTCCGAAGGATTTTTTCAAGCTAAAGGACACATTTTTTCTGAAGGACATTTTGGCTCGGTTCAAAGTTCCCGAAGGGTATTTTTTCCTTTCAGAATAGTCATTCGCAAAAAATCCGAAAAGGCCATTCCAGAGTTCCAAAGGTCCACTTCAAAAAAGCCGAAGGGCACTTTCACTTTTGTGGAGGGCATTTAGTGGAAAATCCAAAAGGATTCTTTCGGGAAAATTGTCTGAGACAATTTTTCCGAAGGGTATGTTTCATTTTTCCGAAGGGACACTTTCAATTCTCCAAAGGACTTTTTCAAGCTAAAAGATTACTTGAAACTTTTCCGAAGGAATTGTTTCGGACATTTTGTCCGATACAACTTTCCCAAAGGGTATCTTTCTCACAAGAAATGGTCCACTTCAACTTTCCCGAAGGGTATCTTTCTCACAAGAAATGGTCCACTTCAACTTTCCCGAAGGGTATGTGACAACTCTTTCGAAAGGCATTTCAACTTCTCCGAATGGACGTTTTCAAAAGTCCGAAAAATTGTTTCGCGGAAAGGTGGACCATTTCAGAAAATCCGAAGGGTATCTTTTCCTTTCGGAAGATCATTTCAAACAGCCGAAGGACACTTTCAACTCTTCCGAAAGGTCACTTGCAAGAAACCGAAGGGTATGTTTCCTTTCAAAAAGAGTCTCTTTCAGTTTTCCAAAGGATCATTTCAAAGAATCAAAAAGGGCCAAATAGAAAGTCCAAAGGAATTTTTTTGGATAAATTGTTCGAAGAATTCTTTCAGAAAACTTGAAAAGGTGTCAAAGTCCATTTCCTTCGGACATTTTGTCCGCAGAAATTGTTTAAGGCATGAAGGACCAAACGAAGAGCCGAAAGAAAAGAACAAAGGAAACAAAAGACCCGAATAAATTCTTTCGATAAAAGTGCCAAGACAAGAAGTCCAAGAAAATAAAAGTCCGAAGAAATACCCAAAAGGTGACGGCCCATAGAACATCAATTTTAGACTGCAAAAACTAGCCGTTGGAGTTTAAAAGGAAAGACTCGACGGGGACCTAAAGGCAAAGATAAGAGGGTAACAAGTGGCAATTGTAACTGAGGCATTTTGTTTCAGTTGTAACTTTTTCAACTGTAGCTGATTCAATTGTAACTGAGGCTTTGGTTCAGTTGTAACTCATTGTAACTGATCCATTCGGTGACATGGCATAGCTCACCCACTTCTCTCCCATGCAAATGTAACTGATCCTTTCAAGATGACACATGTCTCAGTGACCATTGGATTTCCTTTGATTGCTCTACCTCTCAAGGCTATATATATGCGTCCTCCTGGCTCATTTTCGCAACCTCCATTGGTTATGGTGAAACTCCGGCCATATTTGTACTTGCAAAACTCTTGAATAAATAATACAAGTTTTTGCCACTCACATGTTGTACTATTGTGTATCGGTTCAAATCGTGTTGTTCTTGTTTAGTGAGAGTTTATTTTTCCTAACCTGTTATCCTCGATTACCTACCAAACGTACAGAAAGAGTATTGTTACAGGTCCTTGTTAGTATTCCTTCTTAAGTGTATAGACATTTTAGAAGTGGATTAAGACTATATTCCTTATTGGAATTGTCTGTTGCTCTCCTGGATGTTGAGTGCCTTCTTGAATCTAACATGTGAAACATTGATATGACAATACACAAAGAGTTGTGGGTTTTGTGTGAAACAAGCTTTGTTGGTCTTTAAGTAGTGTATTTTCAGTCAAATTGGAAGAACATTATTCATTGGTGCATCACCGTTTTGTTTTCTTAGTTGTTTCCCTTGCCCTTTTCATATACAATTGATAGATTAGAAAGAGCTTTAAAGGTGCATCAAAGGGAGCTAGCCCTTAATCTAGAGATTCATCTCAACGAAATTGTCACCCACAGCAAGAAAGATGGTTCCATTTTGCCGCTTGGATGAGGAGAACTGAGCATCTCCTCAAGGGTGCAAATCCAAGCATCAACAGACACTACTTTGTTTGTGAAATTGGAGCAAAGCAACTTAAAAAGGTTACTGCAAGGCTGGATACATATTGCTTTGCTTCTAGATCTAAGGTCACTACGCATAAATCTTGTATGTTGAGGGTGGCAGGACACCCCTCCTAATTGGCTTACACAATTTGGCTAGGTATGGAAAGGGCCAAATGAATTGGTTAGATATTTGGGTATTCCTTTTGCATGTAACCCTTCATTCAAGCTCATGTGGGAGTGGATATTTGTCTAAATTAATAAGAAATTTGAAAAATGGCAGGGACACTTGCTTTCTTTACCTGGAAGGATCCAAGTCTACCAAAAAGTTCTTGCCTCATACAGTATATATTATGCTTCTTGTTGGCTTTTCAGTGAGACTATGATCAATTTTTTACACATAATTATAAGGGATTTCCTGTGGTCTGATGGCAAAGGAGGGAGGAAAAGACATGCTATTTCAAAGCAATTTTGTTCGAAGCCTAAACATATTGGGGGACTTGGCCTAAAGGATCTAAGGATCTAGAGCATCACCCTCGCGGTTAAATGGATAATCAGAGCATTCAAAGGGGATGAGCCCTAAAAAATCTTAGAAATAATATCCTGCGTGGCTCTCCTAGAGGTAAACCAAACAGGAAAGGGTTCAATATTGCGGATCTTCTTACAAGGCCCTTCTCTGTTAAAATAGTGTCGCCAATTTTTGCATCTATTTGGTCTATACTTGGGACTTTGTTAAACCTTTTATCACTACCAAACATATATTCAACTGGTTTGGGACATGCTGCCAGAATTACAAATCCATCTGGTGGAATCTTTGTGTCAACAGAAGGCCTTTTGCACTCACCAGGGGATGTTCTGCTTTTGAATGTTTCACTAAAGGTTTGAGGGTTTTCAAAGATCTTTTCTCACAAAATGGTTGGGCCACCTAGTCGGAAATTAGAGTTAGAATTCAAATCCCAGTCACTAAGCGTAGAGCATATACTCTTCTTCAAAAAGCACTGCAGGGGAATAACAATGTCTCCTTTATGGATGAGGAGGGTGAATTGTGGGATAGTGTTAAGTGGTTGAAGGATCCTCTCCTGTTTGAGTTCTCTACTCAGATGCTATACAATAAACTCTATTTTTCCAAAATCCCCTATCTTACCCTTAATCATATTTGGAATGTGTGTGATCCCCTTTGTTCTTGGTCCTTTAGGTTTGAAGTTATCTAGGTTTCCTGTATTGAACCTAAAAAGCCCTGTTTTCATTGGCTTTTGATACACAATAAACTAGATATGGTACTGTATTGGTTAAAAGTGACTTTGGGCAACCTTGTTGTTCCTTTTGTAGCGATGTTGAAACTATTGAACATCTTTTCTTTTCTTGTCCTTATGCTTCTAATATTTGAAAATGTTGTCTCAAGGGCTGGAATATTGTTTTTGACTGTGAGATTGGATGGCTCAATATTGATTTTGGTTATATCTGTCCTAAAAGAAAAGTCCATCCTTTTTTTCATAAGTTTTGGCTTGTTTTCTCAACTGAGATTTTGTAGTTTTTATGGAAGCAAAGGAACTTAGAGGTTTTTCAATCTAAGGCTAGGGTATTTACTGACTTCACTGTTGAAGTCATCCTTCATATTGTTTCTTTGCAGATCTTTCTCCAATTGAAGATGCCACAAGTACAGCTTGAACAGTTCCTGAGATCTGGAATGCTTAAGATCACATCAAAGTTCTTGATTGATTTGGGCGGCTTTCCCAAGTTGAGTCCACACCGGAATTGGGGAGTTTGTAATGCATCGGTCACTAAGGTGAAAATTGCAAAGCATGAATAGGAGTGCATCAAGGACTCCTATTTGATCAAGATGATAACCCAGTTTAGGAATGGGTTAATTCTTCAAAATCTGACAAGAATGGTGTAAACAGTTGGCTGATGGCCAACAATGATATGATGCGAGATGTGTAAAATACTGGTTTTGACAGTGTGATTAAGGAAGTTGAGGAATCTGTTGCTCCTCTTGACCTGGGTATTGATCTGTTCTCCAATGATAAGGATGATCTACGAACCTCCCCCCACCCAAATCTTCCCTCCATGGTACAGGTTTCTAATGATCAGAGTGAGGTATGGAAATTAATAGAAGATAATGTTAATGTTTTTGTTGGGAAATTGGAGAAGCTCATTGAAAAGGGTGGTTCCGCCAAAGTGGACGAGGTGATCGAATATGTCAGGTCCAATAACATGAAATCCCTGTTAAACAAGGTAGACCGATACACTCCACCGTCAACTACTGGACTGGAACAATTAGGCCCTGGATCGAAGATGAGTTCTGCTGAGGGCCCTGTGTGTGTGGATTCGAATGAGGAAATTGAGATGGACTGCACCACTTCTTGGAGGGCACCTGAATACAAGTCTATGTAGTTGGTGTTTGGTGCCACCTTTGGTTTGGGTGGCGGGATACGTGTGTTGGTTCTTTTTGCTTATTGGGCCGCCTATATGGGGTCGGTTTTTATATTGCATTATTGATTGTTATAATTTGACTTTTGGGGGAATGCCTCCTAGTTTGATACTATATGAATGTTTTGATACTTTGATAATTGTTTTGCATCTTTGATGCTTATACTTTGTAATCGATAATTCAATATAAAAAAGAAAAGAATAAATATTATTGCATATTACAAAATGGGGCGAGTTTTATTTTTCAAAAGTTTTCAAATTACAAATACTTTTTTGGGGCGTAATGACAAAATAGCACATTGGTGAATATTTACTACTAAAATTATCCCTATGAGTCACTTTAATTGCATTAAAATAATCACAAAATTAGAACATTTGAGATTGCACCCAAAAAAATGTGATTTATATTATTCAGATCTTTTATGCATAGCTTTCACACTCGAGAATTTCAGACAAGAAAATATCACGATGAAAGTCTTAGCATGTAGAGAATCATATCTCCTTTGTTCTAAGAGAATTTGTTTATCATGGACATCTCCCTTGTTTGTGAGCTATTTTTGCCAATGCTTTAAGCGGGTCTATTCATCACTACATAGAGAGTTGATGCTCGAATAGGATCCATTAGGTTAGATGGGCATGGAAAGTTTAGTGAAGCCATTAATCAATGACCCAATTCCCAATGGCATGACAACGAGAAATGTAAAAATGTCACTACTTTTGGGCATGGGCATACTCCCATCCTTACCATAAGGTTTTAGTGAAATCCAACAAGGTATTTTTGGACCAAGCCAGTTTTAAAGGTGACTAAAATGATAAATCTGAGTGTAAATTCCTTTATGAAAAAGCCAATCCACTCCAACAGTAAAATATATTTTTATGGTTACAGTAAAATATATTTTTATGGTTGTCTTGGCATAATATATAATCCCTACATCCGAAAAACCAGAGTAAGAGAGTAACAAGGTGAGCCTTCAAGGCGTGTAATCTGACTTATTTAGGAGGAAAAGAGAGTAACAAGGTGAGCCTTCAAGGCGTGTAATCTGACTTATTTAGGAGGAAAAGAGAGTAACAAGGTGAGCTTTCAAGATGTGTAATCTGACTTATTTAGGAGGAATTGCTTGATCACCTCGCAATATTGATCAGTTGCCAGACAAGATGTCTTTTTGTTCCACAACTATTTGAAATGCCTAAATTTGATCAGCTTCAAAAACATGAAAGTTTGAAACAAAATTGGGGCATATTGTTGACAACACTCTTGGGGAAGATACGATTGGCTATAATCAATGTAATTTTTCAAAAATTTCAATTTATTAAATAAACATCAAACTATAAGTGAAGTTATTCATGCAAGAACAAGAGAACAACATTAGCAATTTTCCCAAAGGTATAGAATAATAATTCCTCATCAAAATCCACACCTAATTCAGAGACATGCATAGAAGCAAATTCACTTTTGTTCAATGGAAATCGAACATCTAGAGCAAATGCTGGCCTTGTTGGAGTTATGTATTGCTATAAAGGAAATATTGGTTGTCATTTACAAAAAGGTTTGTAAATTGCAACAACAATTTTGTTGAGGCATGCAACACTTTTTGAAGGCATCAAACCGGCCCTTAAATTTAGAATGCTAGACCTCAAAAATGGAGAAGGTTAACTACTAATTGTATATTGTGTAAAACAATGCTCATCGGCCTCTTATTTGGCGAGATCAACCAATCTAAACCACTTCAAATCCATGGAAGCCCAAGACATCCTTTGTGAGTATAATCAAGATGTTAATACCATAGAAAAGTAATCCATGTAACTTAAAACTTGGAAAGTTATCTCAAATGAAGGACAAAGAAAAGATGGTGTGACACTATGTAGTACTGGCACACTATATTGTTGATAATATTGCACCCTATGATGAGTCTTATACATATAATTACTATAGTTGTGTGGCCACTTGTGTTTTGTACTTCCAACAAACAGCTCCTTTCGTGCCGACTAAGTCGTCTTACGACAATTTGTCTAGAGAAACATGTCGCCTAGTTATGAACCCTCAAGACTTGCCACCATTTAGTGATTTAGTCTAAAGCCCTATCATGCCTCATGAATACACTCAAGATGTCTTCTTGTGCTTTGGAGTCCACCTCTCATACTTCCAACAAACAACAGCTCCCCCTTTCTTGTCAGATACGTCATCTTACGACAACTTGTCTTTTGAAACATGTCCCCTAGTCCTGATCCCTTAAGACTTGTCATTTTAGTGATTTAGTTCGAGTCACATCTCATGAATACACTCAAGATGTCTAGCTAATGGCAAGCTCTCAGGGTTCTATTTGAGGCTCAACAATTGGCTTTTACCCCAAAAAGGGAGACCTACAGGCCAGTCTACCCTACAAAGGGACCATCTGCAAACCCAACCACTACTTACGTGCAAAAATCCGTTTGCAACTCAATCCATAGATCTCGCAGACTTAGTGGTCACCCACCTCAAAGAGCTAGTTTGACTTCATGTCTTCCCTTTTCAAGAGCGTTGTAGATACCCACATTTTGTACAAGCACAATTTCACAACGTATTTTCATAGCTTTTGCATGTATAGGTCTCTTGACTGAGAGTTATATATCTAGTGGTAAGGTCTCATATTGACCTTGGTTTCATCTTATTTCACTTGCTTTATCTGCCTCTTTGGGCCCATGTGTCGTCAAATTGCCTTTTGTTAAATGCATTCTAGGGATCCCAACCTGTGTTTTATGTTATATCTGCGTTTTTAGTCTTTGGACACTTGTGTCCATGTTGGACTCTTGCGTCGACGCAATTGTCCAACTACAATGCAAGTGTCCAGACTTACCTTCCGATCTTTGTTTGTGCTTTTTGCTTTTATGATCGTTATGTTTATTCAATAGTCGGCTTTTCACGTACCACTAGGTCCTAGTTCAAAATCAAGAGATCCCTATATATACAAAGGCTATGGTCTAATTACACCACCTGGCATTTTGATCAAGCAAATTTCTAATTAGAAAATACTTCATATTCTAAGCTATCAAATTGCATTATACTACTAAATTGAATATCTGAAGCATCCAAAAGGTCAATCTACTCTTTCATTGCTTGTATCAAGTGTTGCAATAGGAGAAAGAGCATACAGTTGCACAATCAAAAATTCCACACACATGCCTAGGAGGGAGAACTACACGCGAGTCTAAGGCCCTCATCGGAGTAGTGGCTATGTAGGCAACACTCAGCAACAATCAAGGTTGCTAGGGTTACCTCGACTCACATGCTAACCCATTTTTACCAAGCTACAAGAGGTCAAAGACAAAAAGACTAAGGTTTTGCTTATTGGTTGGATTCCGCACACAGTTCAACACATCCTAAAGGACCAAATAGGAGTACAGGTGACAATGCAGCTTCAATGGAAAGTTGGATCCATCTTGTACATATCTTGATCTAGACACCTGCATCGACGCAACTATCTAGGCTCGACACAAGCGCCCTGAGGGTAAAAACAATCAAAACATAGAGTGAGTAGATCCAAAAACCTGATCATTATTCTGAGACAATTCCAGATCACTAACACAATACAGAATGGAACATGAAATAAGATATGCTCTCTCTATCCCTTGATTGCCTTGTACTTGCCATATTTATTGCACATGTAAATAGGCATTTTTTTATAGTTTGGTATATATCATTGAATTTTGAATATTGGCAATGCATTCAAATAGTTTTATTTGCTTAAGTGTGTTTGTGTAAAAACCGAAATAGCATTAAACATTTTGGTGAACCCAACATTTATTTGTTGAACTAAACCCTAGTTTGCATATAGAGTTTTCTCCTTCAAAATTTTATTTCAGAACCCTGTATTTATTTTTCAGATCTGATTTCCTACCTAGGCATTGCTTAAGGAATGCTTATTTATATCTTTGCTCTAGGCATTTTTCTCGTTCTCCTTGTGATTGGGTGCAAAGTTAAAGTTATTATGGATTTTCTTATAAAAAACCTTGCAAAGCTCCATCCTTTGGATTGCTTGTTTATTGTTCTTGATGATCAATGTATTGCATATGAAGACCTTATGACATCAAAACTAGGTTCAAACCCCTTCTTTTGCTTATAACTATGATAATGAAAGAACTAATGATGAAAATGCAAGTATAAATGAACATGTTAATGATCATAGCATTCTTGCATATGGTTATGAATGTGACGATGTTCCCCTTGGGTATGTAGAGCCTAGTTCTCCTATTTCTTCTCTTTTCAATGATGAAGGGTCTAAAAAGTCAAAAACGATAAATTTTGTTAGTGCATTGCATAAGGATGGTACAATAGATATGCAAGAAGTTAGTATTCATGATGTTGCAAGTCAAAATGTGGTATACATACATTCTCTAGATACATCAAAATTGAATGTTCCTCTTCTACTTCCAATGATGCAAATGTTGAAAAAATTGAATGTTCCTCTTCTACTTCCAATGATGCAAACGTTGAACAAATTAAATGTTCCTCTCCTATTTCCAATGATGAAAATGTTGAAGCAATCGAGTGTGCGCCTTCTTTTCAAAGTAAAGCTAATGTTGAAAATCTTATCCCTTCTTTGCATCACGCAAATGCAAATAGTGAAACTACTTCTCTAGCTAATGTTGAAAATCTTATCCCTTCTTTGCATCACGCAAATGCAAATAGTGAAACTACTTCTCTTTCTCTAAAATGCTATGAGCAAAATGCATGTACTACTTCCTCTCCTCTCCTGCTTGAATGGAAAAATGAAAATGCATGTGCACATCCTAAAAAAGCTATTATTAAAGATGCACTGTTTGGAGATATAGTTAAATTGCCAAGTACATTTGATTCATCTCTTTCAAAGCTCAAGTCATATAAATCAAAGAAAATCAAAACTGGCATCGCACTCTCTCTCCCTTCTTTGGAAATTACAAATGAAGACGAAAATTGCATCTTTCTCTCTCTTAATATTGCAAATGAAATAGAAAATGTTTCCTTTCCTCCCTCCTTTGCATTTTCTACTCAAAAGGATCATATGTTTACAAGTGACATTTTTTCTTCTTCTCCTATTGTGTGTCATGAAGTTTCAAGTAATATAGCACCTTGCCATGATAATGATATTAACCTTCGTGCTATTCACAAAGACATACTCGCCTCTTTACCTAATTATGAAAAACCATGTGATGCTACAATTTTAGAGGGTGGTCAAGAATCTATCATTCCTATGTTTCATATGAATGGTAGTTTACAACCTCTAAGCAAATCTTCAACCTCTTTACCAATCTCTACTTGTGATATGCTATCTATCATGTCTACCATGGGAGATCTTCAACAAGAAGTGACTACCCTTAAGTTGCAAGTTTCTTCCCATGAGGGTACCTTTGAGGAGAATATGTTGGAGGAACAACCTCTTACTCGAGATGTGTTTGAATCACCTTACTCGAGATGTGTTTGAATATGTTGGAGGAACAACCTCTTACACGAGAATATGTTTGAGGAGAATAAGATTTGTTTTATCCCTTGATTGCCTTGTACTTACTATATTTAGTGCATGTGTAAATAGGCAAATTTCTATAGTTTGGCATATATCACTGAATTTTGAATATTGTCATATTGCAATCAAGCGATTTTATTTGCTTGAGTGTGTTTGTGTAAAAATCCAAATAGCATAAAACAAGCGTGAAGTCATCTCTAACCTTAAATATAACCTTGATCCATCCTATAAAAGGACATTAGACCTTACCTTTTAATCTTTATATTGAATTAACTGCCCACACACAATTCTTGTGCTCTCATCATCTCTATGATCAAATTATGTTATATGTCATTCTACTATCGGACTTGTCTGAATATAAGCAAGATCTAGTGGCCTATTTATCTCTTCACGAACATCCTATTGCTATCCACATGTTGTCACTCTATAATAGCTACTTGACAATCATTCACCTCACACCATCACGGTTTTAGGGCTGCTATAACAAGATTCTTCCACTTCGTTTTCAAAGACTCCACAACATCATTTCTCCCTTCTCGTTGCCCTTCCAAGTTGTTTGAACAAGTTGTCTCCAAGCCATTTGAATTGATGAGTTTGTTGGAAGTTGTAAGCCATCCATCCTGAAATTCCCAGCATTGGCACCCCTCCTCTTTCACTTAGCTTTGTACTTCAAGGCCTAATCCCTTAGGGATTCTGAAGATTTTCTTTCATTTCGTAGGTGGCATTTTGGAGGAGATTAACTCCAAAACACTAGGATGCCTTCTTTTCAGCTTTGGGATTGGGTACATGTTCATACACTTTTTATCCAAATTCCTTTTTTTTTTTTTTTAAACCTACTATCATTATATTAGATATAAAACAAATTTACAAATTCTACTATGCCAGGCTTGAAAACTATTTGACCAAGCCTAAGCAGTATACAAGAAAGGACCAATAGAAGTGCTCATTTTACAAAATCTGAATTTAAAATATTCCTTATGTCTTATTGAATCTTGTTAGACTACCATATAGGTGACGGACCATAGCATAAAAGAATATGGTTGTCAATGGCCCAATTAGCTAGCCTATCAGCGACTTTATTTGGTTCACGAGGAATATGTCTAAAATACACCTCTTGAAACTATTCTTGCAATCTCCTTTTTTCCAAACCTCTGTCGCCATCGTCCAATTTGGACTTTGACCTTCCTGATAAGATAGCAGTTTAATAATCACTTGAGAGCCCGACTCAATTTGACTATTTTGCCACCCATTTTTCAAAGCTTCCTGCATGCCTTTGTACACAGTCATGATCTTCGCTAGGTTATTAGTTGTGGTTCCCAAATTTTCTGCAAAGAACACCACAAAGCCATCAAAGGTTCTACCAATTCCTCCCATCGCTGCAAGACCCGGATTACCCCTAGAAGCTCCATCAGTATTCAATTTCCCATAACCCATAGAAGGGGCAATCCATTGACCATCCATCGTCAATAACTTTTTTTCCTGAAAAACTGGCATAGTAGAATGTTCGGGTTGCACAAATAGTTGTTTACAAATATGCTCCCAATCCAAGGTAAGAATAGGAGGCAAAGAAATCTTATGTTTAATACTTTCAGCAACATTGATTTTAGTTTTCTCCCAAACATAAAAAGTATCTCTCTTAACCTACTGAAAAATTATGTTGTTTCTTTCTTTCCAGATATTCCATAGGAGAAATGAAATGCTAGTCCAGAGAACTGGAAGTAAATTTTGGCCTTTAGGAAAGTGTCCTATCCAATCCTTAATCAATTGTTAAAAAGACCCACTATTATTCCAATGCATGTTAAACAATGTAGACAGTTGCTGCCATAAAGGTATAATCCACGAACACTAAAGAACAGATGAGATATGGTTTCTTCATTCTCCACAAACAAGGCACATCTAAAGGGCCTGTGAAAACCACGCTTCTTAAGACGATCACCAGTTAAAACTCTTCTTTGTAGAAGCAGCCAAACAAAAAAACTAACCTTTGGCCATATAGCAGGGTGCCAGATATGGCTAAAAACATCCTTAAGAGGATGAGGTGTGCCCCTAGTCAAAGAGGCATATCCTAACAATACCCTATAGTTACCATTTGCAACTTCCCCCATCCTAACATGTCAGACTTATCAGAAGTGGACAGAGGACATCCCTTCAAGATAATATTAAGCATGATTTGTTCCTCCTACCCAGTATGAATATCTGACACCGGAATTCACCACCTACCACTTTCCCAAGGATAAGTGGCAATTCTACCATAATGTGCAACCTTTATCCATCCTAGGGTATGCATTTCCTCCATGATATGTTGAAACTGAGGGTATTGAATAATAAGTGGGGGCTGTCCCTCCCAAGAATCAGTCCAAAAATTTGCATTTTGCCCATTATTCACAATCCAAATAGCTGTTTTTTGATCATTTCTTCACCCACTCTAAGGATTGCAAGACTAGGTGAACCTTTAGCAGAAAGAGAACCGAATAATTCTATCCAAAAGATTCTTCTCCACATATTTCACTTGAATATTGGCCACCCATAATTCATATGGACCTATAAGCCTCCTCCAATAGAGTTTGGTAGCAAGGGCCTTGGTCTACTTTGAAGAAGATCTGAAGCCTAACCCACCTTGCTTCGGCCAACTTAGATTTTCCCACTTGACTAAGGACCACTTTCTTTTAACTTGCATACCACTCCATAAGAATTTCTGGCATATGGAATCCAGTTGCTACAATATATTCCCTGGAATATTCAAAATTGATGCTACATAAATTGGCATTCCCTGAAGGACTGCCTTGACCAATGTCATTCTATTTGTAGTTGATAGCCATTTATTCGTTTGTTTCTTCATTTTGCAGTCAATTTTATTAATGAGCCAATGCCACTCTCGTATTTGCTTGGATGCCACAGGGACCCCCAAATATTGAAGCAGGAGATAAGCCCTTTGAAAATGAAAGACGTTAAGAATTTGTTCTTCTTGTCTACTAGAACAATGAAAAAAAATAATACGAGATTTGGCATGATTGATCAACTAACCAGTGGCTGATGTAAAACCCTGCATTAGTTTTTCAAACTGTTGGTCTTCCAAACAAGTAGCTCGGCCCATTATCGTTGAATCATCCACAAACTAAAGATGTGTTATTGGCCGAACATTCTTAGCCAACTGTATACCATGACTTTTCTTTTCCGAACAAGCTTTGGTAGCTAATTTGCCCATGCACTCAACCAAAATAACAAACAAAAAGGGGGATAAGGGATCTCCTTGTCTTATCCCTCTAGAAGCCCCAAAAATCTGAGATGAAGTACCATTCACCAAGACTGAAAAGGGAACTAAATTCAAGCAGACTTTGATCTAGTCTGTCCATTCCGCCGAGAATCCAAATTAGGCCAAAACTCGACATAAGAAGCCTTAATCCACTCTGTCATAAGCCTTAGAGAGATCCAATCTGATAAACATAGCTGAAAATTTCTAGATGTCCATAGAATGAAGAATTTCCTGTGTTAACACACCCTCATCATGTATTGGGCATCCAGGAACAAAACCTCCTTGTTCAGGGGATATAATCTTATACAGGAGAGGTTTCAACCTTTCTGCCATGACTTTAGTAATTATTTTATATAGAACATTACACAAAGCTATAGGTCGAAAACCTAAAATATCCTCCACCTCATTAGCCTTGGGAATAGGAACCATGAAAGTTTTGTTAATTTCCTTAAGCGTTGTTTTAGCAGTACGAACCTCTTTTATCACCTGAAAAAGGTCCATTTTAATTATATCCCAAAAAACTGTAGAGCTCAATAGGAAAATCGTCTGGGCCTGGAGTTTTACCTTTTTTCATACTAAACACTATCCCTTGTAACTCTTTTTCCGTGACTCGCCGAGTAAGCTTCTCATTATCTTGTTGAGAAATAAGACAGTAAAATATCCAACACTTTTTGTTGGGAAGATAAATGAAGAGGTTGAGCTGTAAATAACTGCTTAAAATACTTTTGAGCCAAATTATTCATTCCTTCTAGAGAGTATTCCTTGTGCCCATCTTCTTTCGTAAGAGAGTTGATATGATTGTGGACTCATCTAGACAATAATGATTTATGGAAGAAAGCCGAATTTTTATCCCCTTCTTTCAACCACTGAATCCTGGATTTTTGCTTCCACATTATTTCCTCCTTGATTTCCCATTCTTGTAACTCTGCTTTCAAGAGACATTCTTTGTGGAGAAGATTCATGTTACTTCCATAATTCCGGAAATGACAATTTAACTCTTCCAATTGTTCCAATATTTTGTTTTTCTTATCCTTGATATTGCCAAACTCATTCCAGTTCCAGTCTTTGAGCTTGAACTTTGTGTAAGCCAAACGCTTGACAAAAGTAAACATATGAGTACCATACCTTGGCTTCCTTTCCTGCCACCATTGCTGAATATACTTATCAATTTCTTCATGTCTAAGCTACATCCCCTGGAACCTGAATGGAGCCCAGTACGGTATTGATTTCCCCATCTCCAAATACACTGGCCAATGATCTAATCCAATGTTATTTAGAATCTGAGCCTTAGGAACAAATTCCTGCATCCAAAATTCTTCAAACACTAAAAACCGATCCAATCTTTCAAGGATACAATCCTATCCCTGTCTCCTATTAGACCATGTCATCACTCCATTCCCTATAGGAACATCAACCAAATAATGAGACTCAATGAAGGATAACATAACAGAGGAACTAAAATCCAACCGATGACTCCCCCCTTGTTTCACCTGACGGTTAAGGATAGTATTAAAATCTCCAGCAATAAGAAGCGGCACTTCCAGAAATGATCTGAGCAGAGAGGAGAGTTTTTGCCATTGTTTCCTTTTATCCTCAAGATCAGTTAGAGCATAAACATTAATCAGTAAAAATTGATGATCATCCACCTTAGAATAAGCATGTACAATTAGGGCCCCTTTAATCGCACAAGAATTCAGGACTGTGATAATCTTCGGATCCCATAACGAAGTTATGCCCCATGAAGCTCCTTGTGAGCTAATAGAAAGGTGTTGGGCCTTGGGCCAGATTTCTCCTGCTAACACAAACATAAGCTCTATAGAAACTTTGGTCTCTTGGATAAACACTAACATAGGATGGATCTTTTGGATCATTCTTTTGATTTCTTGTATGTTTGAAGGGCTGCCTTTCAGGCCCCTAATATTCCAGGTTATTACTTTCATTGAGAAGGTTGTTGGAAAATTTGGGAAAAATCCCAAACTTTTCTTGCATTACTCAACTTCTGACCTTTATGCTGAAGAATGTTACGATTTGATTTGCAGCCAGCTTTTATGTTAGTATCCAGCTTTAATTTTTTACTCTTTCCCTGAGCCACACCTAAAGAGGAAATTGTTTGTTCCTGCATGGTGGTATTATCCCTCACAACTAGAGCTTTTTCCATCCCTTCTATTTCTCTTGACTGCTGATTCGATTGACAAATTAGTCTCGGTACTTGGTTTTGCGCTGATAGCTTTTACTAACAGCCCTTGCTGCTTCCTGGATCTGTGACTCTTGAAACACAACAAGTTGGTAATGATTCTCCACCATCAGCAGATCTAGAACTCCCTTCTGTTTGTCCATTTGTGTCTCTGGAACTTGTGTCTCCATCAAATCATTCAATTATGTATCTACCTACCTAATCTTGTTGTAAGCTTGCAAATCTTTTACTGTTACTTCCCTCTATGTGCTCTTGTTGATTTTTCCTTGCAAATTTCATCTTCTTTGGGATAATAAAGTAGTCCTAGGGTTTATCCTCCACATGCGGTTCTAGTACTTTATGTGGACAATCCCTGAGCAAATGCCCATATTCATGACAAATCCGACAACGGAAAGGAATATTTTCATAGTCCAAAACCTGGTCTCATTTCTCCTCCACAACCAAAGATATCTTTGTTGGTAAAGGTTTGCTAAGATCCATTAGTGCACATATACGAGCATCGATCATTTGTTCCAACTGTAAGAATGCATCCGTTGTCATCATAAATGTCCCAAGGGTATTGCCAATCGCCATAAACACTGTCTGATTCCAATATTCAGCCGGAAGCCCAAACAGTCTCACCCAAACAGGAGCAATAGATGGTAGTTCTTCGTCTACTTTTAACATAGGATGCCCAGGTTTCATGAACAAACCTGCCCATCCAAAAAACCAAGGCCCGCCTTGCAAAATAAATTCTCGATCCATGTCAGAGGCAAAGACAATTAAAAAGTATCCATTCGGATAAATGGAGACCATGTACTCTCCTCTAGTATCCCAAACGTTTTTTGCCCACTCTTTGAAAGTCGCCAGCGAAGGGCAAAAACCCAACGATCAAACCCTGGCTTTCCAATTCATTAATACTACTTTGCACATCCGATTTTTGAAGTTTTAGCACTGGTGTTCCATCAGCTGCTTTCATGCACCCATTCTCATTCTTTCTGGAATCTTGTTTGGGCATCCACAAAGGCTGCTTTTGCTGATTCCTTCCTGGCATATAAAGTTTGGAACCTCCCCGAAGACTTCCTTGAAACTTGGTTTGGCAGGATCCAATTTACCCATTGGTTCCTTCCCCGAAGCCTTACTCTATCCAACATTGGCCATGATTAAAAAAACAACTCTCTATCCACACATTTGCCCAAGAGGGTAAACGTGGATCTTTGTCAATATGGGATCGTGTTGGTTACCAGCCCCTCAGAACAGACAAAATGAGGGAAATGACAAGGAATAAAAACGATTATCGATGCTATAAAGCTAGAAAGCTATCGCTATAGGCTGGCGCTACTAAAACCTGTCACATCAGATAGCAAAAAAGGACAAAAAACTGACAGTAAACTAAAACATAAGAAGCCAAACTCAAATTCGCGACTTACAGATCACGACGCTCCCTCCCGAGTCACCAATCTTCGTCCAAATTCTATCCTAGAGTTTCCAAGTTCTCAATATTTTGCTTGCTAGTGAAAAATCCAACATCATCTTAGACTTGTTTTTTCTCTTTGACCTATTTCAAAAGATAAGCTGCTAATATTTTCTTGGATTGGATTTTCAAATTTGATTTTACTTAACAGGTTTGTCCTTGGAAAATTTTCCCACATTCATTGTATGAGTATCTAGGATTTAGGAATTGAAAGGTTGTATTCTTTAGCTCCACCTCTCTTTACTTTCAGCAAAAAGAATAGAAAAAACTGTAGCGTCAAGTGCGCATACTAGGTAGCTACAATTTTACTAATGTTGTTTAATTTCCTACTGTTATGAACCTTTTTCAATTTTCTGACAATATTAATCCGAGATAGTTCAGTAATTAGTTTTCTTCCAGGTTACAGTTTTCAAAAATACAACAGTCATATCAGAGCACTTTTTTGGCCTCGTGGGTGTCCGCCAACAATGGCATATTTTTTCAAGCAAGCAAAGAGTTTATTAGCTTTCATTGATCAATATCTAGGTTTATCGGAAATGTATAATAAGAAACCTGATGCAGAACTTTCCTTTTTGAAATATGTTGGCAGTTACAAAGAAAATAAAGAACTAAAGAAATGTCTCTAGGAACTTGGGGGTTTTAAAATGGAGACTACAAGCAAGGATGGAAATAGTCCAATCAATGAATTTCTTGGCAATAGTCTGGAGTCTAATGATAGTCCTTAAAAACATCAGGTTGACAATGAAGATGTGGCTGAAAGCTAGCTTAATCATTGCCGTCAACTATCCTCTTCCAGTTGTTGCTACAGATGCAATTATTCCATTGATTGATCTAACAAATTCTCCAAGAATTTGTGATGTAGAGAAGGCAACAATTGTTTGGCTAATATTCTTCCACATGGGCAGATTATTGAAGAAGCCCTTAGGGAAGAGACTCCAACAAAGAAAGGGGAGAAGGCTGTGAGTAACCTCCAAACAAATGCCTTCCATGCCCCTATTCTAGTATAGCATTAGCATATTTACATGTACAAAAGGCAAAAAAACTACTGTATTCAGCTTTGAAATCATGGCCTCATGATTGAGAGACATTTCAACCACATTTGCAACAATTACATGGGTTGAACCTATACCTACAGCTTTTCTAAAATCTGAATGGTTTGTTCTGGAGTGGCAAGCAAACTTGTTGATAAACATTCTTTGCAGATTATAATAGACACACTAGACACCATTGACTTATTTCCTAAAGCGAAGCAAGTTTGAGCTCTACAGAGTCCTCCATGGACTAAACTTGCTGAAGCACTATTTTGCACCTATTGGTTATGTTGTGCTTTTTTGCAGATCTTTCACCAAGGCATAGCACAGGCCAGATCTCACGCAATAGATAATGAATACTCATGGTGCCAGCATATCATCTAAGCCCGCAGACATAAAAGTTCACCCAAGGCATAGCAAGAGAATGCCGAGAACCCCGTTATGAAAACAAAGCACGAAGATATGAACAAGCGCGTCATATTTACTCACACAAAGTATAGAATACATACATCATCTCAGTAAACAACAAATACTACTATCAAAGAAAATTCACTCAAAGAACTCATCTTTCATTATCATATACAATATCCTTAGTACAAAGCATGCATCATTCCTTTACATACGTTGCCATCCAAAGACAACCTTTATGCCCAAACATCATACAAAGATTCTACACTTAAATCCTTCAAACCCTAGCTCCAAGCCGTCATCAACTGCTCTAAGTCAGCACCTGCAAACAACAAGTAACTTTTTTAGATGTCTCAAATGAGAGGCCAAGGTCCCTATTTATAGTTTTCTTGGAACCCTTAGACCCCTGCCTGTTGTTGTTGATTCAGCTCTCCTTGCCACTTGTCTTGCACAATGGCATGCTCCACTACTCTTAAAGCATATACTTGTCCAACCTGGATCGATCCTATGCAATTTGTATTGTCATTGTTGAGATGCTTGTCATTTGTCAGCGTCTCCGCTGTGTTTCTTTGGTGTTTCTTTCTCAAGTGGCTTTCTTCATCAAATGTATCTGAGTACTAAACAACGCAATGCACATCATGGTTCCAGCACAACATGTTTTTTTTTGCATGTTGATCTTGAAGATGCACTTTACAAGTATCTAAGAACCTTTCGCACATCTCACTCGCGTATCATGTCTTAAATAGTCTTTCAATGTTTGCCTTAAGTGCACTTCTAGGGTCAACATTTCCCCAAACTACATCTATTGTCTGTCCTCAAACAAGTTTGTACTTAATATCAATCATGGCAGGTCCTCCTTCACGCACAATCAAAACCTACACCACTTTACCTTTTAATTCATTCTCCATCTAATCCCAACGATCAATAGCTAACTATAGTTGTGTTAGCAACCTTTGTGCATTCTCTAACAATTTATTAATTATTTTCATTCTTTGGATTGCCCTCATAAATCATTAGTATGGCCTATGCGAACTTCTTCTATTGCCCATAAGCATCACACACTATAGCTTCTTCTCCCATCATTATTATTTAAAGCATTGTAAACAAATCATCAAATTTTGTTCCTTTTTTGTTCATCTGTCTTAAATTTGGAAGCTTGCTTAAACTTTTTTCTCTTTCAACTTTGTCTATTTCAGCATACATGAGCACCATCAAATATTTATGCATGGTATCATCTTTTTTCACATGGGCCGCCACAAATTCTTGAACATGTTTAAATCTTCCAAATATATACTTTGCTTCCTTGGCCTTCAAGCAGAGATTATTTGTCGTGTTTGTTAACTGCTCCGCGTAATCCTCAAACTCTAATTTTGGCTCCCTTAATCTCTTTGTGTGGGTCTCTTCCTCAATGGGTTGTTTTTGTGTCAAAGTCACGCATAGCAGGTATGCAACCACCATCCGCAACCCTTCCAAGGTTGTTTTCTGACCAACATCTTCACCCTCATAAACCAGTGGCCACTCCATCTCTACCATCTCCGTCAACCTCCAAACTACTTCATATTTTATCAAAGTTTCCTTCTCTTGCTTCACCTCATCTCTCACATCTTTAACCTCCCTATTGTAGGTCCTCACGCCACTCTACTCCTCTCCCTATAGAATGGTCAATACTCAGCAAACCCTTATTCAAACCCCTTCAAATCCACCCAACCAGTCACTCACTTCTCCTCACAGCTCCATTTGGCTATGTAACCTACAACCCACGATGCTATACCCTATCATCATCATGCACCAACTCTCCACAATTCCTCCTAAAACTTTGTGATGCCCTCACTCTCCTTACAATATCACAGTGTCTCCCACTCAACTCTTCTCTTCTCCCGCTTTGTCTCTTCAAACTCAAATGCAAGTGACCATTTCTACTGCATTGTTACCCTCTTATAACCTCGTGTGCATTCATTACTTCACCTAACCCATTCATATGCTTCGCATGTGTCCTTTCCTCCAAAAGTGACATCATCGTATGCCTTCTATATCTCATCTTTATGCATTCCTGGGTGATGTGCATCATCTATTTGCGCAATTTATATCCCCATGCAATTTTTACCCATGCAATCAATCCTACGAACAAGCTTCCATAATATGCACACCAATCTTCACACTCTTTCCTGCACAACATTATAAATGTCCCATTACTTGTTTGTATTTGATCCATTCTTCAACTTTGCACACTTATCTACAAAACCTTGCCATTTTTTCATTCATTTTCTCTTCCCCTCAACCAATTACATGCATAGTCATTTTGTGCATGCTTCCCATTCATGCAACATATTATCAGGCCAACCTTCACAAATCTCCTTGATCCAGTTGACAAGTTTCAATTCATTCCACGTCCATCTTGTATGCTTTGCATTCCATTAAACTATAAAAAAGGAATTTTATCTCCCTTATTACACATTTAGAAAATCAACCCCTCTCAGAGATACTTAGACATTTGGCATAAGAATCTCAAGAGATTCTTCACTCGATTGGATTTACAAGATTGTTTGCACTTATTAATCTAAAGCAAAGAACATGTTAACCAAAAGCAAACTAAAAACCAAGAAATATTTGTGTTACAATTTTCTCTAGGCAAAGATGCCTTATGTATGGCTTCCCTTGCACATCATTTGAAGAACACTTGATGCATATTCCCGACAATCTTCCATTGGAATAGTTCTTTGGGGTCCCATATCTTTTTTTCCTTTTTTTCCCCTACTATGATCAAGTTAATTTTCTTGGGTTGCCTCATGCTTAGCTTGCTTCAATTTTCCCTCCATTTCCTCGCACTTCTTCCTCCCCAATGAGGTCTCCTTTTTTCCTTTTGTGGACCTTATGTCCTTTTTCAGCAATATGCTCGGTGTAGTTTTCCTTGGTACCATTTATATTTGTGCATACTTCCTACATAGTTCTTCTCTTGGTTTATACTCAACCTTCCTTGGTACTTTCATCTCTAGTTTTTGTGTGCATGCTTTGGCAATTGCTTCCTGCACAATGTTCTTCACCTCTTAATTCCGCACCCTAGCCTTTACCTCGCTAGCTTTTGTGTTCAGCATTGTTCGATTAGTTACTTCTTCCTTTCCTAAGTTTTTTCTACCAATTATTTAGTTGTGCATGTAACTCATCTTTTTACCGTCGTTGGTTCGTTCTTTTTCTCCTTCTTCATTGTGTGTGTCTTATCAAATCATTGTTCACAAAATATGAACCTTCATCATCCACCTTCAACCCTGTGACTTTAAAAGTGTCTCTCGCCCATCAAGCACATGCTTGGCTAGAAGTTTGAGATACCCCTTCTTCATTTGTCCAACTCAAAGCTTCATCCTTTCGTAGACTCCTCGTCTTCCTTGTTTGCATAGTAATATTGAAGAGATTGATCTCTTCCTCATTGGAGCCTACTCATTCCACATAAGTTGCACCATGTTCATTAGCTGGGGGGATAAAAAAAAAATTCTCCCAATTCTCAAAGCTCATATAAAGTTGTTTTAAGCACGTATCAGCTTGGTTATCAAAGCATCGTGGCCTCCCTAACAACACAAGATAATTATCCTCCTCAACCATTTCTATTACCTCAAAATCT
Organism: Torreya grandis; assembly: GCA_037957365.1. NCBI lineage: Eukaryota > Viridiplantae > Streptophyta > Pinopsida > Cupressales > Taxaceae > Torreya > Torreya grandis. The sequence continues at coordinate 1,130,167 of JARHVA010001172.1, forward strand.
ATTGAAAAAGACACTCCCATGATCTCCAAGTTCGAGTTGCACAAGACCCTCATAGGTATTGACTTGGTCTTATTTGCCATAAGCAACATATTTTGCTCGAAGGCTGCAATGATGCCTTCACCATCCTTTTTCATGCGTCTTTTACCAATATGTTCACTTTTGCACCAATATCGATCAGTATTTATTCATTTCCCAATACCTGATCTTGGCATCAATGATTAACTCTTGATCATACATTGTGTTCCTTGTCAGGTACATTTCTTGTGGTCTTTCTTGAACTGACTCTGGTTCATCCCCCATACTCCATTGAAGCCACGATTTCAACAAAGGCATTACCCCTTATGTCTTAAGCAATGAAAGGAGTTATGTGATTTCCCCTACTCCATCCTAATGAGGAGTTCTCATACCTTCCCTGACCTTTTCTCTCGTCTTATGCGTTGTCTGCACTTCACCCTATAGAGTCCTTATCATCTCGTACACTTCCATCAAGATGTTCTTTTGTGTGCACATCTAACTAGGTATTCTTCGCAACCTCTTGTCTACCCTGCACAGTCTCCTTTTGAGGTAGTGGGTAGGACATTCCTGTACCATTTGTCTCCATCCCAGTCCTAGTTGTTATGTTTACTTTGGGACCTCTACCATCCCTTGCTCCAGCCCTCTTTTGTGCCTATACCCTTTCTTGACCTCCAATTTTGATCATGCCTGACACTTTCTCTACTTGATCCTTCTGCAATATCAATTCGCACAACTCGACACCATTCTATGATTTGTGATCACCCTTACAAGGTCCACATGTCGAGTACTTTATGCAATTTCTTTGATAGTGGTCTTCCCACATTTGAAATAGGTTATTGGACCGCATATACCTCCTCCTCTGCAACTAGAAGATCTTCCACCTTGGTTATAGCTATACCCTCCACCTTGTTTTTGGTAATATCTGCCACATTGGTTTTGGTTCAAACTGCCATCTTGGTTTTGGTTCAAATTGCCACCTTGGTTTTGGCTATACCCTCCACCTTGTTTTTGGTAGTATCTGCCACATTGGTTTTGGTTCAAACCGCCATCTTGGTTTTGGTTCGAATTGCCACCTTGGTTTCTTAGTTTTAATAACCACCTTGATTTTGTGGTTGTGTCGCAATGGTAGCCTAGCATAGTCTCATCTCCTGTAATGTCCCTCTTCATTTAAATTCTCATTTGCGAAGAATGTTTCTAATCTTCTTATTCCCAAGATTAGAAATAAGTCTATACAAGGGAATAAAAGGAGATAATTAAATAAGGATTAAAAAGCAAAATTCTATCAAATTTATTTAATTAATCTTTATGGAGTGTTGGCAGGGTCACTTTAAGAATAACTTTGTCCCCTAGGCGATTCAATATGATGGGAAATTAATCCACTTAGGCCTAAGTCGCTTAATCTCACTCAAGGGCGTCTATTTGAAAGGACAAAGATTTTTTATTTTCAAAAAAATAGAAACATTCTCTCCTCAGTTTTATTGATGGAGATCAACTGCTTTTTAGGAGATGGAATTGGCAACTTTGGTTGATAAGAAGGGCTCGATTTGGTGGAGAAGGCATTCAGAAATTAATCTTGATTTTTATTCTCTTATCGAGCTATGGAGAAAACTTTCACCAAGACGAAACCCCTTAGATGAATGGGAGGGAAACCCCATTGAATGATATACTTTGGAACGATTGAGAATTCTGTGCAAGTTCATTGCATAGAGTTTGATGAAGGTGTTTGGGACAAATGGAAGCAATCTGAATTGATTCTGGCAAGACGTGTGACCATTGAGGCTGAATCGCTGCTTGTAGTGGATGAGACATGGCCTGTTTATCAAGGCACTGTTACTTGTTGAGTTTCACGTGGAGCTTGGAGGCTGATTTATGTGTGTGCAGATGTTGGAGGACTATCAAAATCAAGTCGTGGCTCCTAAAGGAATTTCTGGGCGCACTACCAAATATTCTATATCTCAGACCAGCGTATTCTCCAGGTTCACTATTTGTTTAAGCTCTATTGTTCATTTCTGCAATACTGTATGTAAGGAGTTCCATTGGGTGTTTACTAGGCGTCTATGATAGTCTTGTCATTCTGGGTTAATTTCTATGCATGTTCTTGGGTTGCAATATAAACCTAGGCAATTCTCAAGTCAAATAAATTGTAGAGAAAATTCAAGAAAAGTCATTGTTTACATGCATTTTCATTTTATGAACGTGTTCATCATCCATGCAAAATTCTGAATGCATCTGTAAAGCATAACCTCTATTAAACCGGAAATTTCACAAACATCTACATACAACGGGGAAAGCATATTTCAGTGGTATCAGAGCCCACCCTTCCTGCCAGCTTGTGTGGTATTCCCTGTGCATGTCAATTTGAAGGTGATCTAAGCAGTTGCATGTTAGTTGATTTGATTCTATGCACTCCAGAGAGATAGGATCACACAGATATTTCACCAGAAGTAGGTCAGGTCAGCGAGAAGAAGGCCCTGATTTTATTTCAACTGTAGAAGGTATGGATGAAAGAGGAGGTGGAAGCCCACCTAGGGATTTGACAATCAATTTGAAAATTTATTGACCACATTTGCCCAACAATAGGGGCAAGTGCTACAACAATTTTAGGATCGAATGATTACAGCCATGGGTCAAATGAGAGTGGATCGTGCAAGATCGAGTAGATCAAGCAGTGATCATAGCAAAAGTGATGCTGGACACGGAATTCGAGATAGAGCAGCATCTAATGCTGTTAGAACAGCGAGCACAAGGTCTGATCGGCCTCTACGTCCTACCTTTGTGCCAAGGCAAACTGGAGAGGAGGCAATTCCAGAGTTGGAGGATGAGACACACATCACTGATGATGTTATTGTGGCCTACGATGAATATAGAGCTCTCCCACCTGATGTGAGATCCAATGAATTAATTTGAATCAGTTTATGAATCAGCAGAAAGATAAAGCCAAATTCAGGCTAGAAAGGCAAGAAAGGGGACTCAGAAGACAAACCAATCAAGGCACTCAACCCAAAGAATACAAAGAAGCATTGAATAAGGTCTCTTTACCTACCTTTGATGGAAGTGGGAAAATAAGTGCCAGATCATGGGTGCATAAACTTGACACATTCTTGTCCTTGAAACCTATGGAAGAAGATAAGGCTATACAATTTGCTACGATGCATTTGGAGGGTGTAGCTTATGACTAGTGGCACCATGGGTTAGTCTCATAAGATCATGCCTTGATACGTTCCTACAAAGAGTTTGTCAATAAACTATTGCACACTTTGACCGGAAGGATATTGAGCTTTATCATAGAGATTTGGCTCAACTGAAGCAGACTGGTCATGTTGAGGCCTACATCATTGAATTCTAGAGAACTGCAGTTATGGTCCCTGAGATAACTGAGAGGCGAGTTACTATGTTGTTTGTTGAAGGTCTGAGCGACAGACTGAGGGGTCTAGTGAAGGCTCATAAGCCTCTCACACTCCATGATGCCATTGGCCTAGCTCTTGATTTGGAGACTACACCTCCCTTCCAGCCTCAAAAGAAAGTTTTTGGTGGATTTCAGCCAAAACAAAAGGTTTCCAATCAGCAAAAGAACATCCTATCGAAATCGGAACAAGAATCCAGAAACGAATTACGCAAGAAAAAGTTATGCTTCACCTGCAAGGAACCATGGGAGCCTGGTCACCGTTGCCTTGGGAAAGGCAAGGTTCACTTGATTGAGGTTTTTTCAGATGATGAAAAACAGATTGATCAGGAGATTGGTACTAGAGATGATAGCATACAGGAGGAGCAGCCACCACAGTTAGAGTTGGATGATTCTGGAGTTAGAGAGACTACCCAAAGTACCATAGCCTCTTTATTTGGAGTTCCTAGACTTCATCCATTCCATTTGAAGGGTGTCCTTAAGGGGCAACGCATGGTCTGTTTGGTGGACAGTGGAGCCACACACAACTTCATTGACGAGGGTCTAGTTGCGAAGCGTGGGCTACAGGTTGAGGAGTTTCCAGGATTCAATGTGACTGTAGCAGATGGGTTTCAGTTGAGTTGCACTAGGATGGTTTCCCAACTTAGCATCCAAATTGGAGATTATACCTTGACTGATAACTTCTATGTATTGGGACTCAATAATATTGATGTAGTTTTGGGTTTGCAATGGTTGCAGTCACTTGGGAGGTACATTCAGGATTTTCACATAATGGAGTTAGAATTTATGGTTGATGATAAAAAGATTGTGCTGAAGGCTATGCTTGACAGTGGTCCTCGAGTAGTGTCAGTTAGGAGGATGGAGGCTTTATTTAGACATGGAGAGGTGGATTGGGTAGCACAGTGTTTTGTTTCTACCAAGCCTACTTCTGACAACAAGCCACACTACCAAATTGACATCCAGAAGGTACTGGATAAGCATGGGGTAGTATTTGGAGATATTCCTCCAGGTCGTCCACCTTATCGTGGGTTCGAGCACATCATTGAGCTTGAGGAAGTGGCTAAACCAATTATAACTACGCTCTATCGACACCCACGCCATTTTAAGGAGGAGATTGAGAAGACAATCAAGGAGCTTCTGAGCATGGGACACATCTGGCCCAGTTCCAGTCCATTTGCCTCATCAGTTGTTCTGATTAAAAAAAAGGATGGGACCTTGCGCTTGTACATAGACTATAGGGCCTTGAATAAGAAAACCATAAAGAACAGATATCCGATTCCCAGGATCAACGAGCTGCTTGATGAGTTACACGGGGCCGTGTTCTTTTCCAAAATTGATCTTCGCTCGGGTTATCATCAGATACAAGTCCGGGAAGAAGATGTTCACAAAACTGCCTTCCGTTGTCATTATGGGCATTTTGAATTCCTTGTCATGCCATTCGGACTCACCAATGCACCTGCTACATTTCAGTCATGCATGAATTACACCTTCCAAGGGCAATTACGGAAGTTTGTTTTGGTTTTCTTTGATGACATTCTGATATACAGCAAGACATGGGATGATCACTTGCATCATTTGGATGTAGTGTTGAGTATCATGGAGGCCCAATCGCTTTATGCGAAAGCTTCCAAATGTGACTTCAGGATGACTGAGATACTCTATCTTGGACATGTGATTGGCGTTGATGGTGTGAAGGTACACTAGGAGAAGATATAGGCAATTCTGTAATGGCCGCCTCCAAAAAACATAACAGAGTTGAGAGGTTTTTTGGGTTTGTGCTCTTACTACAGGTGATTTGTGAGAGGTTTCTCACAGTTGGCATCATCCTTGACAAACCTTACTAAGAAAGGTGCATTTATTTGGACTGAGGAGGCACAGGTAACATTTGACAAGCTCAAGGGCGTCATGAGCTCGTGTCTAGTATTAGCATTGCCGAATTTTACACAGTCGTTTGTCTTGGAGTGTGATGCATCGGGTCAAGGAGTGGGTGCAGTTCTAATGCAAAATTGACATCTGATTGCATTCGAGAGTCGGAAGTTGAGGGATACAAAGAGGCTGTGTTCCACTTATGATAAGGAGATGCTAGCAATTATGCATGCGCTAGCTAAGTTCAAGCAGTACTTGGTAGGGACTAAATTCGTGGTCAGAACTGATCACAACAATCTCAAATATTTTCTTGAGCAGGACTTGAATGAGCAACAGCAAAAGTGTGTGAGCAAGATTCAAGCATATGACTTCGATGTGGAATACATCAAGGGGAAGAAGAACATTGTTGCTGATGCTCTTTCCAGGAGACCAACACTTTGCTCTCACTGAGATTTCCGCTGACTGGAAATCTCAATTAGTGGCCAAGTATACCAAAAACACTTTTGCCTATGATTTGATTGATGGTCGGGTACAGGATGACAAATATTCAGTAGTGAGTGACATTATTTATTATAAGAACAAAGTTTATCTTGTACCAGGATAAAAGTTAAAGGCTAGGATATTGAGGACTGTGCATGATACCCCTCTATCTGGACATCCAGGGTTCTTCAAAACTTATCCCCAGATTCATGAGAGGTTCACCTGGAAGGGTTTGAAAGATGATGTACTGCAACATGTTAGAGAATCCCTGGCTTGCTAGCAAAACAAGGCAGAACAAACATTCCCTGCGGGACTTCTACAGCCCTTACCGATACCCGAGCAAAAATGGGAAGGAATATCCATGGACTTTATCACAAGATTGCCACGTGTCCAAGGGAAAGATTGCATATACGCGGTTGTGGATAGGCTGACCAAATATGCACATTTCTTCGCTATATCTTCTAATTACACCGCAGTTCAGGTGGCAAAGGTATTCTTCAGGGAAGTATTCAGGTTGCATGGACTCCCCAAAACAATCGTCAGTGACCGAGACAGCAGGTTCTTAAGTATGTTTTGCAAGAGTTGTTTCGATTGGCAGGTATGGAGAAGACACCAAGCACGAGTTACCATTCTCAAACCGATGGACAGACAGAGATAGTAAATAAGTGGATTGAGGAATATTTGCGGAAGTATGTGTCAGGGCAGCAGCGTGCTTGGATCAGATGGTTACGTTTAGGTGAGTATTGCTACAATACCACCTACCACATGTCGATCGACATGTCTCCCTTCAAACTCTTATACGGGTATGATGCCTTATCATTTGTAGATTTGGTCTTTGATGACAATAGGGTCCCACGGGCCAAGGAGACAATGCAAAATTATCAAGATATTCTCAAGGCATTGAAGGACAATCTGCAGCATGCGCAGAACCAGCAAAAAATGTATGCAGATAGGCACCAAGTTGAGAGGTCATTTGAGATTGGAGACTTGGTTTTTCTGCGTTTGCAGCCATACAGGCAATCCTCATTGAAGAAAAGTGGTGCAAAAAAACTTAAGCCACGCTTTTATGGACCATATAGGATCTTGAGAAGAATTGGTGAGGTTGCATATGAATTGGAACTCCCTAAGGGCAGTAAGATTCACAATGTCTTCCATGTATCTTGCCTCAAGAAGGCATTGGGACAGCAGGTTGAGGCATCTCCAGAGCTTCCTCCACTTGATGAAGAAGGAAAATTGGTGTTGGTTCCTGAGTGTATTGCAGATTGGAGAGAAAGGAAGCTAAGAAATAAGGTGTTCCGAGAATATCTAATCAAATGGAGAGATTTACTAGTTGAGGATGCAACGTGGGAAGGGGAAGAGATTCTGCAGCACCCCAATTTACGATTGCTAGAGAACCAGCAATCCCAAGAAGGAGGGACTGTAATGTCCCTCTTCATTTAAATTCTCATTTGCGAAGAATGTTTCTAATCTTCTTATTCTTGAGATTAGAAATAAGTCTATACAAGGGAATAAAAGGAGATAATTAAATAAGGATTAAAAAGCAAAAGTCTATCAAATTTTTTAATTAAACTTTATGGAGTGTTGGCGGGGTCACTTTAAGAATAACTTTGTCCCCTAAGCGATTCGATTAATCCACTTAGGCCCAAGTCGCTTAATCTCACTCAAGGGCGTCCATTTGACAGGATAAAGATTTTTAATTTTCAAAAAAATAGAAACATTCTCTCCTCAATTTTATTGATGGAGATCAACTGCTTTTTAGAAGATGGAATTGGCAACTTTGGTTGATAAGAAGGGCTCGATTTGGTGGAGAAGGCATTCAGAAATTAATCTTGATTTTTATTCTCTTATCGAGCTATGGAGAAAACTTTCACCAGGACAAAACCCCTAAGATGAATGGGAGGGAAACCCCATTGAATTATATACTTTGGAACGACTGAGAGTTTTGTGCAAGTTTATTGCGTAGATTTTGATGAAGGTGTTTGGGACGAATGGAAGCAATCTGAATTGATTCTGGCAAGATGTGTGACCATTGAGGCTGAATCGCTGCTTGTAGTGGATGAGACGTGGCCTGTTTCTCAAGGCACTATTACTTGTTGAGTTTCACGTGGAGCTTGGAGGCTGATTTATGTGTGTGTAGACGTTGGAGGACTATCAAAATCAAGTCGTGGCTCCTAAAGGAAATTCTGGGCGCACTACCAAATATTCTATATCTCATACCAGCGTATTCTCCAGGTTCACTGTTTGCTTATGCTCTATCGTTCATTTCTGCAATACTGTATGTAAGGAGTTCCATTGGGTGTTTACTAGGCATCTATGATAGTCTTGTCATTCTGGGTTAATTTCTATGCATGTTCTTGGGTTGAAATATAAACCTGGGCAATTCTCAAGTCAAATAAATTGTAATGAAAATTCAGGAAAAGTCATTGTTTACATGCATTTTCATTTTATGAAGTTGTTCATCATTCATGCAAAATTCTGAATGCATGTGTAAAGCATAACCTCTATTAAACCGGAAATTTCACAAGCATCTACATACAATCGGGAAAGCATATTTCATCTCCCTTATCTACTTGACCTCGTCAATTACCCTGAAATTTTGTGTCATGTGTGTTTGTATAACAAATCTTGTAGTAACAAGTGACATTGATTTGCTTGGCGTGTTGCAACAATAAACAATTGTGCATCTCGTGGTCACCTTTGCATTGCATTGCTTGCACGTTCTTGGTGCAATTCCCCTGAGTGTGCCCATCCAACTCATAGTCAGTACACCAAAAAGCCTTTGGCACTTCTTGCGCACTATTGGTCAACAAATTTTGTAGCTACGTTACCATTTTAGAAATTTGCACATCCAAAAATAGGTTTATCCCGGTATCAAATTTCACCGTCACTTCAATTCTGAGCATAACATCTAGTGCTTCCTACACGTCAACAAACCTTTTCATAATATGTTGCCCTTTGAATGTTGGCAACAATCCTCCTACAAACCATTGTGCATGGTAAAATGGACGTATGTCAGATGACCACTTGGACAATAGTGTTTTAAAACACGCACCATATGCACACACACTCTCACTAGCATTCTACTTAATTTCCTTCAAATTAGAGATGCTATGTTGTTCAAATTCCATATATGGAATTCCCTCAGAAATGTTATTGCCTTCAACTGATCAAAGTCAACCACCATTTGGTTGGGGTTAGATTTTTTATATCAAGTGTCTGCACGATCTAGCAATGTCATCGCAAATTGGCTAGCCTTCCTCTTTGGCGAACTTACTCCCTTAGCTCGCCAAGTGATCTTACATTTGTGGATGTCATATGTTGCCTCTTCAATTCCCCAGTACTCCAACAAATTCATTGACACCTCGTAATAGATTATTGAATGAACTGCTTCTTCTTCTTCTTGTGTTTGTTGATCTATAGTTCAGAAACCTCCACTCCCTCCAGTTCCACAAGTACCCCCTCCACCTGTAACCATTGTCGACCCTACATTCCCTTGTGTGACACCTCCTTGACTAAAAATTGTGGGATTTGCACCGAAATGCTTCCTCTAGCCAACAGACCTTGAACTACGACCCCTCCTTTCAGCACTCCACCACTCATGCTCACTCTTTGTTGTGCGCTTTGGACACCAAATTGTGCACTACTCTTTTCCACTAGACTCTTGAACAGTAGTTGTTCCATGACTATATCTTTGTTACCTTGCAAGTCTGACCTCTTCACTTTCAACATGGTTCAATTTCTTCCTAAAAAACCAAACAAGTGTGAGTTTTGGCACCTAGAAAGTTTGACTCTGAGTCTTCACCACCAATTGCACATTCTACCTCATCATCCATATCATCCTGTGATATCCATTAGTCTCCCTCCCGTGGATCTTCCTCACTTAGGGAATCCTCCATGCACAAGTCTCCACTTTCACAAGAGTATCTATCCCCCTTACGCAAACCAATCATGTGCCCTCCCCGCCTATTTAGGGTTCTAATGACATGCATTTGACTTGGCCCTCGCTTCTTCTTGGGATCCTTAGCAAACGTCGTTTTCTCTTTGCTTTCATTATACCTGTGCATTCTTTCCTCCCTTTTGCTAGGAGACTCCATTTCACTAGGAAGTTCTTCCTTTCACACAATCTTGCGCAAACTCACTCAACTCCTCCTTGCACCTTTCCTAGCCCATGTGCAAACAAGTTTAATCACTCATCCTCATGTCTACGATTCCCCAATCAACTGAGAGCATCTTGATCTGGATAAGGATTTGCACAAAGAATAAGCCTCTAGGCTCCTACAGAAACTGAAATTTCACATCCTCCAAACACGAATAAGTCGAAATAGATAACTCTGAAAATACTTGTTAAACACGCCTCTCCACAAGACATCCACAAGTCTTGTTCACTCTTCATTCAAAATCTTTAACTGCTTTACCCAATCCTCAATCCAGGTATACTTCTTCCCAAAGTTTTGACTTTGACCTACCAAATGGGCCGGTAACCAAGCATGTATGTGTTCTAGTAGCTCAACAAAGAAAACTTTATACAAATCGCTTTGAATATTCTCTTACAACCACTTTTTTGGTTTCAAACCCTTAATTCCAACAACTTTTGCAAATTCTAAAGACTTTGCCTCAAATCAAGGCTTCGCTTGCTCTAGAGAAATGTGCCCTGCCATCTACGACCCCAATCTCCATACTCCAATCAAACAAGGTCCCAACAATTAAATCAAAATGTTAGCTTTTTCATAGATCTTTCACCAAGGCCTTGTGCAACCCATATCTTGCACAACAAATAACAAATACTCAAGGTGTCAACATATCATCTAAGCCGGATGACTTAGCCTCAAACCACGCCTCCACTCGCTATAGAGAAATGTACCCTGCCATCTACAAGCCCAATCTCCATACTTATTAAAACAAGGTCCCGACAATGGAACCAAAATGTTGTGTTTTTTAACAAATCTTTCACCAAGGATTTACACATGCCATATCTCACTCGATAAATAACGAATACTCAATATGTCTGTTGGGTGAATATTTTGTCACCAACTAACTGACGGCAAAATGGTTACATCAACCACAACATAAGGAGATTTATGCGGCAAAATGGGTGTGGTGACCACAGCCAGAATGAAATAAATCTCTCCTCTCAGCAAGGGGAGGTTCCCTATAAACTATAATATATATATAAGCTGAAAATACACACAGGGGTGAAATCATACCATCTATCTCTCTTTTTTCAGAGATGATGTTCACAAAACAGAGGAAAATTCTGGTGTAATTACTGAAGGCATTTCTCTTCTTTCAGAAATGGTATTCAGCAAACAGCAGGAATCTTTCCTGGGTAGTAACTGTAACCACAAGAAACCCACGAAAGCACAAAGTCTTTTGTTGTTTCTCTCACTGTTTTAGGACAAAGACACCATAGAATGAAGTGTAGCCCAAAGTCTCCACCGCATACTACAACAGAGTAAAGGATTACGAAGGATAAAGAGAGCTCAAAGTCTCTCTAGTATCCTTTACACAAAACACAAACTGAAGACAATTATGGTATCACAAAGTCTCCCACAGTCGGCTTCAAGGCATCTTCTAGCTTATTTCCACTTGTTCTGCTTGTTTGATTAAATGAACAAGACTATATTTAGGAAAAAGACATAAGAACAATTTCCTAAATGACACAAGCTATTTCAACACAAAATTTTAAAGGTCACTTGCTTTCTCATTCAGTTAACAAAATATGATTAACACTCTGAGCTCAAAGTCTCAGGAATGCCTTTCAATTTGGGCAGAGCTTCACTTCTGATAACAGAGAGATCTCTCTTATACAAAATGAGAGATTACAATATATAGCATCACAAGAAAGACTTGGGCACTTGTTTTCATGAAAACGGCCCATGCTGAATTGAATGCATTGAATATCTATGAAAGGGCCATGCTGGAACAGGTCATCCGCCTTGACTTTGGCGTTCTGAATAATCTCAAATGTCTCCTCCTAAGCATGGGTTGTCTGGTCTTCTTTATGACGCTTACACGGCTGTCTATTCGCCTTTACTTAATGTAGAAAAACAGGTCACGCCTTTGAATGTTTTCGTTCTCTAAGGTCCACCTGGTGGACTGTTCCACCTACTGGAATAACTCTTCTACAAATATTTTTGGATTGCCTGTAGTCGTTCCCTCTTTCCTTGCCACGTTTTGTCTCTTCCTGGCGCTCTGAGCTGTCGAGGCTATCTTCTCGCTTTCTGCTGGCTCCTTCGGCTCCTTCCTTGGCTGGTCGCTGAGTTTGTTCTCAGGGCTTTTGAAAATCAACGGTTATTCTATTACACTGAATTTGACATCCGCGGGGACGTCACCGGTCGCTTGAACCATTTTGAACCTTGAACCTTGAACTCGTTTGGTTCAAAGGTTCAATGCTTCAATGGTTCAATGCTTCGGCGATTCAATGTTTTGTAAAGGGCCGCGTTCACTTGGTTTTCTTCTTCGGTTGAACCATTTCTTTGAACCATTTGGTTGAACCTCTTTCTGGAATCTTCCGCTTCATCCATTTGCTTGAAGCTTCCGCTCGAACTTTGAACTCTTTGAACCCTTTGAACCTTTCAAAGTTCAAGGTTCAACGGTTCAATGGTTCAAATCTATTTCTTTGAATCCTTTCAAGCTTCGAACTCTCTGAATCCTTTCATTCTCCAAGTCCGTTGAACTCGTTGAACCTTTGAACCTTTCGAAGTTCAAGTTCAATGGTTCAACGGTTCAATCTTAGCTCTTCAAATCCTTTTATTATTTAAGTCTGTCGAAGCCGTTGAACCTTTGAACCTTGCGAAGGCGGGGTTCAATGGTTCAATGGTTCATTCCAATTGTTTGAACCCTGTCGTTAAGTCTTTTGATTGAACTTCGGCGTTGAACCATCCTCAAAACACTAAGGAAATGCCTTAAGTGTTTTGAACTCCCTTTGAGAAAGCCCTGCCTGTTGAATTTGCGACTTCCTTAGCTAAAAAGGCTTGAATATTTAAAAAACTTAACTACTAAGAACATTTTGAAAGAAAGAAAGAGACCATTTTGGCCTGCAGGACCAAAATGATCGGCATGTTGTCCACAAAAACAAGTGACGAATTTTGGGAACAACAATGTCAACATTTCATCTAACCCTGAAGACTTAGAAGCTCACCGAGGCGCAGCAAGAGAACATCGAGAACCCCATTATGAGACAAAGCACGAAGATATAAACAAGCGCATCATCTTTACCCACATAGCATAAAATACACACATCATCTTAGTAAACAACAAATACTACTATAAAAGACAAAACTCAAAGAACTTTATCTTTCATTATCATCATAGACAATATCGTTAATACAAAGCATGCATCATTCCTTTACATACATTGCCATCCAAAGACAACCTTTACACTTGAACATCATAAAAATATTGTACACTTAAATCCTTCAAACCCTAGCTCCAAGCCTTTTTCAATTGCTCTAACTCGGCACTTGCAAATGTGTAACTTTCCCACATGTCTCAAATGAGAGACCAGGGTCCCTTCTCATAGTTTTCTTGGACCCCTTTGACACCTGTCAGTTGTCATTATTTCAACTCTCCTTTGCCAACTGTCATGCCACCTCTCTTGCACAATGGCATATTTGTCCAACTTGGATCAATCCCACGCAATCTATATTATCATTGCTTGGATGCTTGCCATTTGTCAGCTTCTCCTTCACTGTGTTTCTTTCTCAAGTGTGTTTATTCATCAAATGTGTGTTTGTTCTAAATTGTGCAGTGTACATGATGGTTCTTGTGTAATATGATTCTTTATGCGTGCTTGATCTTGAAGATACACTTTATAAGTATCTAAGAACCTTTGGCGTGTCTCACTAGCACGTCGTGTCTTAGATAGTCTTTCAATGTTTGCCTTAAGTGCACTTCTAGGGTCAACAGGTTATAAGTTTGACAATTGGTCTTCCACCAATTTAAGAAAGAGCACACCATCTTCTTTCTAAATCGTGCCAACTTTAGCATATATGTGGGGGCAGAATTGTAGGATACATTATTGCAAAGAATGATGATGTAATACACTCCTATACCTTGGAGGTGAAAGTTGGAGCAATTGCCCTTCCCATCTATGCGAACATCGAGATTTTTCTCTATTGACATGTTTTCACATGGAATCTTCTATATTATTGTTTTTGGCCATTTGATCCAAGAAGCTCGTCAACAAGATTTGAAGAACTTTCGAGAATCTCAACTTCTAATACTTCTATTTCTTTGGAGAAAAAGTAATTCAAGGGGGAACTATTATGAACCTTTTCAATTATATGCTAATATTAATTGTTAGGTAGTGGGCTTGGTCTACATTTTTAGGTAAGTAGGTTGTTTTGAAAGGTAGGTCCAATGGTACCAGTTGAATAGGTCCACAAAACCTTATTTTATTTTTTCTTTTGTTGATCAATGGGGCCCAGTCTTCTCGGTCCATTTGGTTTTGGGTTTATTAGATGTACTTTTTGTAAGAAGACTAATTGTCCCACATGCAAAAGGCAAAAGAGTTAAAGTGAGGAAAATGCTATATATAAACTCTTGCGGACGGAAGTAAAGTATGTTTGGAGGAAAGAAACCCTTGTGCACAATTCTGAAGACTATGTTTTGGGCCAAAGGCAGCACCTAAACTGCATTGGATATTTAGGCCTGAGTTGGCGTCCATACCATCTCAGAAAAGTTTCTATTCGCTGTTATGCTCTTATTCATATATGTTTAGTAATACTCTAGCTGGGTTTCATTTCAGATTTCAGTTCTCAGTTCTGATTTTATTTTTCCAGATCTACGGTTTTAAGCTGTTGCCAATAGTCCACTTTTCAAAACTTTCAGTTGCTTCAGTTTTTCCCGCAGTTACAGTTCTAGATATTTGGCATTTGAGATTTTCTGTCATATATAAGTTTTCTTTGAGTTTTTAGTTTTCAGGAACACAATGCCCACATCTTCTTTCTTACAACTAAAAAATGGCATCTATGTTTTTTGAATAGAAGACTTTGAGAGGACATGGAATTCTTCATCACCAAACCAAACCTGACAACTTGCATAAAACCATAAATAGAAGTTCTCTCTATTTACTAATATTTCAAATCCTAGGTTATTTGACTTAGGGCCTGTCCATCACATGGTTATCCTTCCTGTGTCTTCTTATATTTGTAGCATTGGTTGTACCTAGTTACAGTTTTCTCTTGCCTGTCCTCTTTGGTACTTGGCCTAGCCTTTTACTCTATGAATGGTACATGAATCATTCGTCCCTTTCTTGCCTACGGCTCTTAAAATGGCTCCTACACCGCTAGCTTGAAATTCCAGATTGTTACAATCCAGTTTGCAACGCATTCACGTGCTACACGTAATCTTAATACTTGGATTTGCAAGACCTAATGCCAGTTCCGATGTACGAGGAGCTCTTCCTTGTTATGCTGCTTTTCAAAATGCTAGAGATCTAAACTGGAAATGGATGTGTGCTTCTAGCCAAAGTTACACAACAATAAAAATAAACTCTTAACTTACTAAGCCTATTTGTGAAGGATGTTCTGTTCGACAATTTGACAATGGTAGAACCAGCACCAATAATAACAGATAATGGAAATAGCAGTCTGTTAGGTGGGCTGAAGAGCAATTGATACTTACTTCCTCAATTGCAGCTCCTTCTCCTCCAGCACCTGAACCGAAAGTATGCATTGTTAGGATGTGTAGGTCGCTATCTTATACTATCCAATCTCAAACAATGCTCAACTCAACTCAACTCAAATCAAAGGAAAAAAAACAATGGGTGGGCTTGAGATCTGACCTTTTCAGTGTATGAAATGTGAGGTGGGTCTCCTGGAATGGGAATGGGATCGGCATCATCCCTTACCCCATCCCCAACTGCACCTGAGGACTGAGGCTGAGATGCACTCGCTCCCATTCGCATCCCTAATCTTCTTTCTCGCAATCACTTGGCACGCACTGCACTGCAATGCAATGCAATGCAAGAACTTGGATTTTAGATGCTGCCACAATAAAGGTAGATGTTTTTTTTCCCAAGATAGAAGTAAAAATAAGAGTTTTCTCCAAACAAAGTCCATCCAAACAATAATTAATTAAGATGATATATATCTATTAATATTTATTTATTTACGAAAAATATCATGATAAGATATTATAATTTTTCAATTAATTTTTTTCAAATAATTTTTTTTTTTTTAAATAAAATATATCCATATATTAATTAAAAATAAATATACAAATAATTTAATAAAATCAAGAGTTCAAAATATTAGATAGAGCTTGAGAATAAATCATAAAACAAAAAAAAAATTATGTAGCACAAGGCCAAAAAGCAGAGGATTCATATCATCATCAAGGCCTAATTAGAACTTGACAAATCATTGTCATTTAAAATAGACTCTCAACCAATAACTTAATCGATATCCTTGTCACCATCTTAAATGAATATTAAAAAAATATCAAATTTAAAATTAAATTTTTATTATAAGGAACAACTATACATCAAATTATTATATTACATTATTTTATATTTTTAAATTATTTATAAATATAACAAATTAAAAAAATCAAATATTTTATTATGTAAATTAAATATTTTATTATGTAAATTTAATTAATCAAAATTATATATTTAATTTAATTTATATTCATATTTATGTTTTGATTTAAAATTTCATCTATCAATTTATATTTATTCATGTAATTGGTAAAAGAAAAATATACAACTTACATATTCTTGTCTTCAAATATATTTATTGACTAAATTTTCTAATTTTCTATAAAGAGAAAACAAGTTATCTTTTAATTTTATTATTATTATTTTATTTTTGAATTATAATCATTATTTTATTTTTGAATTATAATTATTATTTTCTTTTTGAATTTCCAATTTATATGGATATGAGACATGAAGTTTAGAGTTGATGATGCTTTTTTAATTATATATATATTTTTTATTTTTTTTTTTAATGTTTTTAAATAAATATTAAATTAGAAGGTTGTGTGTTCGATTCATATTGAGTTTAATAAAATATTTTATTTTGTAATTAATATAGTTTTTAAAAAAATTAAATTAAAAATATTTAAATTATATAAATTAAAAGAATATTTATATAAATTTGAATGTAAAAAAGTTGATTGATATTATATATATAATATTATAATTTAATAAAATATTGTGGAAAATAGGTATTTATCTTATTTTGAAATTATATTGTTCGTTGTTTTGTTGATATTTTTGAAAATGTTCAATGTTTACCATATAACTGCTCATATTAGGAAACAAGGGCTCAAATCCCGCATGAATACTACCAATAAAACTAAAATTCATGTGGCAAGTGATACTATCCAGTTTTGTTGAAAATGTCCTTGTTAATTATGCAAGTTTGTGACACCTCAAAGTTTTATACATGTACTTATAGATGTTTCATGTATGTGTTTAACTTCGTTCTCATACATTGATCCATGCAAGAATGGGAATACGAATGGGATCGACATCATCCCCTACCCCAACCCCAAGTGCAACTAAGCATTGAGATTGAGATGCACTTGCTCCCATTCACATCCGTACTCCTATTTCTCACTATTACTTGTCACGCATTATAGTATAATGTTGTGATTTTAATTTTAACTGCTGCAACAATAAGTAACTAAGATGTTAATCACAATGCCCATTAACATGTATCCACTCAGATAGGTAATAACTAGCAATATCACGTCAAGGGTGATTGTAACTGGACCAAAGTTATACGTTATATGCATTGTTTAAATTAAATTAAATCATTTATAAATAACAAAATGTATTTTTAAAATATTGGTTGAAATTTTTAATCTAAAAGATATTATTATTATTATTATTATTATTATTATTATTATTATTATTATTATTATTATTATTATTATTATTAATGATGATTAGCCTCTTGATTTTAATATCCTTACTTAAAACCAAATTGTCTTTTAATGAAACAATTGAATTATTTACATTTATGTATTTGTATGTATGTATGTATGTATACATACATATATACATACAGACATATTATATATATATATATATATATATATATATATATATATAATTAGTAAAGATGTTTTAAATATATATGTGAAATACATTAATATATTAATTTGTAGATGATATTTATGAATTGTATAGCACCTCGGTCTTGCATATTTGGCAAACTCAAATCTTTGTTGTTCCTCTCAGCTCTAGACCTTTATTGCTTCCATAAGTCTTGCATTTACTTTCACTTGTGCCCCTTGGCCTATCTCTTTATCCAACCAATCTTATGTTGATGACCCAAGCCTTTTATCTTACCCAAAATACATACATACATACATAAATATAATATTAAAAATTAGTAAAGATATATTAAAAATTAGTAAAGATATTTTAAATATATATGTGAAATACATTAATATATTAATTTGTAGATGATATTTATGAGCTGTATAGCGCCTCGGTCTTGCATATTTGGCAAACTCAGACCTTTGTTGTTCCTCTCAGCTTTAGACCTTTATTACTTCCATAAGTCTTGCATTTGTTTTCTCTTATGCCCCTTGGCCTATCTCTTAATCCGACCAATCTTATGTTGATGACCCAAGCCTTCTATCTTACCCAAAATGTTTAAAACATATTTATCTTATGCCTCTACAAGTTCTAAACTTGTACTTATTTTCCTAGTCACTCGATACTTGCATCTTGAGCAGACATCTCCATCGATGCAGGTTTCTTGTTTCAATGCAAGTGTCCAGTGCCCTAAAGTCATCTAATTTTAAATTAAAATATATCTTAATGGTCGACATAAGTGCTATTATGCAAAATATTTTTTAAAAGAATTGATATAAATACAAAATTAACTTTCATTCATTTCTCACCTACAAAAGACCTGGTACATACCAATGCAACTTATCAAAAATATTCTATCAAATATTTAAGTGAGAAAAGCTTCCTTGTTTTCTCATATTTTCATATCAGTCATAGGGACAACATATCTACAGGTTTGAAGTAGTGAAGGAGCAGTCTAAGAGTTATATTGACCAAGTTACAAGCTAGGTCATTATTATACTTATTTATTACACATTGCATGATTCACACAAGCTAACACAAAGGGGATAACTACGTAAGTCTGAGGCCTTCTTTAGAGTATTAGCTATGTAGACAATGCTCATTGACAAAGGGGTCTTTAGGGTAGCTCGACACTATACGCTCACTAACCCATTTTTTCCATAGCCACTTTGAAGATAAAGAACTAGAGTTTAGTCATTTGACAAGGAGTGACAGTCCATGGCCTAAATATGAGTGCACCAGAATGAATGTAATGATTAATGTAGAATCATCTAGGTGGTCGCATCTTGTTTCAGTAAGTATTATGTACTAAACACCTCTATCCGATCCAAACACTAGTGTTGATGTGACCATCCCAAGCTAATAAACATTTATAACTATAGAAGCACTTAATCCAAAATTTAGTGATTGTTATAGAATATTCTTCTAGTATACTTCCTACCTATTCTAGATTCAGATCTGTATTAGCATAAAAAATAGTTAATTATCTTGTTTTCATTATCATTACGATATCTAACACAGCTGTACTTTTCATTTTTAGTGTATCTCAACATAATAAATTTAGTATATGTTATATATGAGTTTTGTAATTAACTAGCCTACCATAGATTTTTTTATCATCATTGTGCTTATTCATTTCTATATCCTTAACCCTATTTACCCATATAAGAATTTTTATCCAATTTAGGGTTAAACATTTGGTGACCTTGATCTTTGAGCTCAAAACCCTAAGTGGTTTAGGGTTTCATATTTTCCTGATTACTATACTTTGTTGTAAATTTTGATTTTTTCATTTGTAAAAGCAATGGAAAACATTAATTTAAAAATATGATTTCAAATGGAATATAAATAAGCATTGGTCACTCACTTCAATAACAAGAGCTTAATAGATGTATTTGTATATGATACAAGATATAAAATAAGTAAGCATGATAATGCTAAGACTTCTTCACCTAGTGATGGTGAGTCATTAGAAGGTACTACAACTAATTCCATACCAATCAATCTACCTACATCTAGTGGAGGCATATATTATGTCTTCCAACCTTTATTTCTTGAAACTACTATTATTGCATCTACCATGGGGCTAATAAATGCTTCAACACAAATATCAATTTCAATGTCTATTACTACTTAAACCATTTTCACTTCCACTTTGTTAGCTATCTAGTTTGCTAACCTAAACCCCAATGGGTCTACATTCCAAACTCTCCTTCAAGTTATAAAGATCTTGGAGGACAATGTTACAAACATTGAACAAAAGGCTTTAAAGTCTCTCATGCCATTGATTCCCAATATGTGTTGCATAACCCTATTGCACTTGAGATATGTTTGCACCTTTTTTAAGTTGATTTTATTGCATCAAAGTTCCTAGTCTATCATGGTAAGGGTGATCCTGAGCAGTATCTTTGATTTTTCTATGTGGCATGCCTTGATTATTCCTCCAATGATAAGCTTTTGACCAAATTATTTCTAAGGAACCTCAAAGACTATGCTTTTAGGTGGTTATATGATTTAACTCCATAATTCTTGAAAGCATTCAAACCTCTTATAGACTAGTTTTTACAACACTTCTTTACCAACATTATCGAAAAGGTTTCATATGCCCAAATTGTAAAAATTAAACAAGGAACCAATGAACCTATCAATGTATATGTCTTGAGGTACAAAACAATGCTAGCTAAAATGGCTGAACCTATGGTAGATAATGAACTTCAAGACATATTCAAACAAATTTTGCTTGTTATTTTACATGAGTCCATCATTTTCAAAAAATTTAAATCATTTGATGACTTGTGCTATGTTGTTCAAGACCATGAAATGAAACTTATCTCATTGAATAAATTTGAGTATGTAACAAAGGTATTGACTACATCTACATCCAATACAAAGTTTACAATCAAAATAAGTTATAAGGTAAAACCTCTTGAGCCTAAAAATAAAATAACCACCATGATTGATACAGTTTCACAGTAGCTTAATTAGTTTGTTTTATCCAATGCACCAAAGAGACAATTTACATGCTAACCCAAGTCTCCCACTTCATTACTCCCATGGCTAGTAGAGTATCATCTTGTATATCTCCCTCATCCTACATGTGTTGATATGATTTGACCTATACCCAAAGGACATGATGTGAATGTTTATTTTGATTATCACTATGGACTAGGGCATTCTAAAAACATATGTTTTAGCTTGAAGCATAAGATATAAGACCTTATTCATGACCAAAGGATTACATTTGATTATCCTCCAAAAGAATCAAGTTTATGACTCAGTGATCATTAGAAATAGAAGATATTTAATAACCCATTACAAGACCATTCTAAGAAGGACATGGAAGTACAAATGGTATATCACACACATCCTCCTCCATAACATTATTAGCACCCACTAGATGGGATTATTGGTACCTATACATAACATAAACCTCTTATGGTTCAGAGACCTATTACTTTCGATGACAGTGAAATTAAGGATGATAACTTTGATATTCATTATTTATTTATTCGAGCATACCTTGATCACCAACCTCTACATAATGTTATGATTGATAATGGTGAAAGCAAGAACGTTTTCACCATGGTATTACTTATGCACTTGGGTTATACTCGTCAGGATTTACACCCTTCTACCAAATTAGTTAGAGCATTCAATGGAACCTCTCAACAAGTTATTGGTGAGATTGACTTACCTTTACAAGTTGGTCTACATTTTTAGTTATACCTTCCACAAATGTCTTGGATATGTGAATGGGATGAACTTGGATACATACTCTCTAAGGGGTACCTTTTGCAATGTATGGATGTATTAAATGTATTCATACCAATAAGGTAATTATAGTTTTTGGATTTCCATATGAGCATCTTCTTGAACAAGAAAAAATTATGTTTAGGTAGTTAATTATCAAGCCTACTAAGGATAATCCATGGTAAAATAGTGAGTAACAGACAATCCCCTTTACTAGACAATGAATACTTGAAAGACCATTACATCAGAGATCCACAATGGGTTCCACAAAATTCTCATCTACTACACACCACATTTAAATATCTAGATCACCTACACATGCTATATTATTGTTGTTTCAAAGAAACCACAAAGCACTCAACGATGGGTTCCATGAACCCCTACTCCTATTATTCTTATTATTTCTTCATGACCACATAGTCTCATTATACATATACAGAGCTTTATAGATACTATAGTGACAAATATTGTACCTATATATGCTCCTTAGTAGCATCACCAATTCAATACACTAGGTTCATATGGGGAGATATCTATGAGCATCCCTTATATGTGATCATAGGATAGTCTCTTCACATATTCCAAAAATTTAAAACATTCAAAATCCCTTAAAAAAAATTAGGATCTACATATTTTATTAGATCCTTAGCATCTACGTGTTAGTTTCATGTTCATGGTAGAATATCAGTTGCTTATACAGACATGTGTTTCATGCTTCTATTTGAGTGTGATATAAGCATACATAAATACATGGTTTATGCACTTTTAGATGTTGGGCTTTCCCTCTAATCATGTCTCTAGGACATTAGGGGCATCCACCTTTATGATCATGATACATCCAAGTTACATCATTTTATAGTCACTTTACATTATCATGTTTGAGCTTATAAATGTACTTACACATGCTTTTATCCATGTCTCTATCTTTCATAATGTACTTGGTATGTTGTGTAATTGACATTTTTTGTTAACACATATCCAGGAACTAATATGTTATGTTTATGATGGTTACTTATGTTTTCATTTATGCACTTCCTTGAGTGTTTTGCTTATTTATTGTCTTATTTGTAGAGCATTTGAGTATGCTCCATTATTTGTAGTCTCCGTGCCTTTGTTTACCTATTTGAAATTTGAATATGTCATTGCTTGATGTATGTTGACATTTGAATATGCCATTTCTCACTTTGTAGATATTCGACTTAGTCATATCTAGTTGATTGTGTGACATTTGAATATTCCCCTTGTTTGTGGTCTCCTTGGACCATTATTTTTTTATTTAATTTTGAGTGCTATTATGTGTGTACTTGATTGCTTATTGAGCTTGTATTGTTACTATCTAGACATTGCCATGATCGTTATCATACATCTTAGGCCTTGATATGATCACATTCTATGTGCTTCAATGATATATTTACTTAGACATGTCCTTTTATATGTTACATGATTCATTAATAGTTATATGCTTATCTCATCCTTCTGAGGTGAGGTAACTACCAATTTTTATCTTCCCTCACCTCAAAGGGCGGAATATCAGTGGGAGCATGTCATAGAGGCATGAATTCCACACATTAATAATTTTAGATTCAGTGGGGCCATGTCATATAGGCATGGCTTTCACACATTCATAGTCTCATATTTAGTGGGGGCATGTTTTGAAAACATGTTCTCCACACTTACTTAATATTTAACATTGCCAGATTACAATGGGGGCATGTTCTGGAAACATGTCCTCCACATTGGCACTTGTATCAATTTTTAGTTTTAGATTGTAGTGGGGGCATGCTTTAGAAGCATGTTATCCACACTTACATAGTTTTAAATTGGCCAAATTGCATAATTATATGATTTAGATACACATGGAAAAAATTTATACATGGGTACCATTATTCTACATAGTTTTAACATGAGACGTATCAAAGGTGAAAATGTTGTGTAATGTGTGTCTAATATTGTAAAATAAAATCAGTTTCAAAATCAAAACACTTTCAAGGATTATCACCAACCACTAGGTTAGACTTTTATGGACTATATTGAGCCAATATACTGCAGTACTTGATTTGCTTTTTGGTATGGTTGAGGTGATTAAATCACTAAATATTGACAAGTTTGTAGGTTGGAATTGATTGTATCATCTAATTTCACTAGTTTATAATATGAGTTGACTTGGTTCACTCACACTAACCAGGTTATAAGTATGATTAGGTTACATAGTTGAGCTAGTCACAACTGCCAAGTGACAATCCACCTTTTCTCTAAGGTTGGGGCCTCTCTCTCTCTCTCTCTCTCTCTCTCTCTCTCTCTCTCTCTCTCTCTCTCTCTCTCTCTCTCTCTCTCTCTCTCTCTCTCTCTCTCTCTCTCTCTCTCTCCCCCTAGATATATGCAATTTATTGATTTATATTTTTCCTAATCTCAATTTCAGTGATTCAAATGATACATATTTAAATGAAATTGCCAAAAAGTGAGATAATTGCATCGATACACAGGTGTACTCTTAAATCTTGCTCTCTTTCAATTTAAATCATTTCAATACTTTAAATTTAAATCATTTCAATACTTTCAATTTTAGATTAAATGCATTGATTATATATTGTAGCATTCTCTTGGTTGCGTGTCAGTCAACAACAAAGCACTCAAGCTGGATTCAAATAAAGATAAGGTGTGTTATACACACCTAGGTATGCATTATTTTCCTTTGAAATAAAAAATTCATTACTAGATTAAAGGGGGGGGTGTAGATGATATTTATGAACTATATAACACTTCAGTAAAGTACA
Organism: Torreya grandis; assembly: GCA_037957365.1. Classification (NCBI taxonomy): domain Eukaryota; kingdom Viridiplantae; phylum Streptophyta; class Pinopsida; order Cupressales; family Taxaceae; genus Torreya; species Torreya grandis. Next base: position 1,154,513 of record JARHVA010001172.1, read on the forward strand.
CTTGACAAACTAAACTAAACTAAACTCTATATGGGAGTTAGTTTAAAGTTTAGAGTTTAGAGTTAGTTATAGTTTAGTTTATATAGAGACCTTTCCTACTTATGCAAGTGTTGCATCTACTCTCTCTTATACCCCTTGGCCTATCTATTAGTCTGACTAGTCTTATGTCGATGACCCAAGCTTATTATCTTTCCTAGATGTTTAAAACATGCTTACTTTATGCCTCTATAAGTCTTAAACCTATACCTATTTCATGTCTTCTTGGACACTTGCATCTCAAGCAAACACCTACAGTGATTTGGGTTTTTTATTTTGACTTAAGTGTCCAGTGCCCTAAAGTCATCTAATTTACCAATAAAATGTATCCTAATGGTTGACCCAAGTGTTATCATGTGAGATATTCTCCAAAGGGATTGATATAAATATAATATCAACCCTCATTCATTACTCACCTAGCGTAAACCTAATATTCATACAAAAAAAACATTTAAAGAATATTTAATTGAGTAAAATGCTTCCTATTTTCACTTATTTCCATATCAATCATAGGGACAACACATCTACAAGTCTAAAGTACTAAAGGAGTAGCCCAAGAAATATATTTTTCAAGTTACAAGTTAGGTCATTGTTGTACTTTTTTATCACATGTTACATGATTCACACACAAACCAACACATAGGGGAGAACTACATAAGTATAAGGCCTTATTCAAAGTATTGGCTATGTAGGTAGTGTTCATTGATAGAGGGGTATTTGGAGTAACTCAAAACCATGTACCCAATAACCCATTTTTCTCACAACTACTATAAAGATGAAGAACTAGGGTTTCATCATTTGACAAGGAGCGATAATTCATGACCCATATCTAAATGCACCAGAGTGAAGGTGACAACAAACCCAAAAGCATCTAGGTAGTCACATCTTATTTCAATAGTTAATTTATATTAGATGCTTGTGTCTAATTTAGACACTAGTATTGATGTAACTATCCTAAGCTGATGCAAGTGTCTAGGCTATAAAGGTGCTCAATCCAAAATTTAGTGACTACTAAAAAATATTCTTCTAATCTACTTTCTACCTGTTTTAGATCCAGATTTGTATTAGCATCAAAACCAACCAAGTATCTTGTTTTCATTATCATTGCAATATCTAACATAGTTGTACTTTATATTTTTAGTATATATCAACATAATAAATTAAGTAAATGTTCTATCTGAGTTTTACAATTAATCGTCCTAATATAGATCTATTTATCACCTTTGTGCTTATGCATGTATATATTAATAACCCTATCTACCCATAGTAGTATACATATACAATTTAGGGTTAAACACCCAATATGAAAAGGGTAGGGTTGTACACCTTGTTGAACAATATATAATGTAAATATAAAAATAATCTCCTTGTGGTTTTCTACAAGGGGATCTCATACACCAAATTAATTTCTAGTTTGGTGTTGACCTTTAAAATTACCTTCACCTTTTATTAACATTTTTTCAATTATTAACCTATATGTGAAATACAACTTTTATGTAACTATAAACATGGCTCTATTAATGCCATATAAAAAATTCAGGATAATGATATTTAATATTTATGTTAAAATCTACAAATTCTTGATGTTGATGAAAGCTAAATCATCTTGGAGTGACACTCTAAAATAAGTTAATCATTCCCAAAAATCAAATATATGTAATAATGTATTCCTACTTAAAATATTGATATGACACATGAAAACATCTTTTTTTTGCTATACAAGGGAACTAATTACATCTTAATCATTATCACACAATGGTTAGGGGTTCAATTCTAGTAAGCTACCACTATACCCTCGTCTCTCCTCAATAAACTTGGCCCAATGTGAGGGAGACCCCCAGGAATGCAAGTTTAAAATTACTAACCTCGATCTATCAACAAAACCCAACACATGAAAACATCATCAATATATAAATGTTGCCATATTTCAAGAAGAAATGGAGAACATATGCATTATATTGTAAAATGGTGTGCTTTGATATTGTCCAGGGTGCTTGTTAGTGAAGTATTGTATATAGGTGTCATAAAGGGCTACTAGGCACTTATACCAAAAGCAATATATTATATGCATTGAAAGCATATGCTTTTCCTAATGATTGTTCACATGATATGATTCAAAATTTCCAACCAGTAAATCTATAAACACAATTATTTCCAAAAAACTATAATCTTATAATATGGACTATAAAAACCTTAGATATTAGATATATTATTTGTATTTGTATAATTTTTTATCAAATTCTAATAAACATAGTTACAAGTATTTTGTTCTTATTAACATAAAACAAATAATTATAATAAACATTATTTTTATTAATGGTGTTTAAATCTCTAACAAGTATTTATAACTATTAATTTCTAGTTAAGGTGTGCATGTAAACAAATTATAGACACATAAATTTGGTATTAGACACTTAACAATATTAATTTCTACTAATCCTTAAAATAATAAATTGAGACATGTACCTACACTTAACCAAGGAAGGGTAGATGAAACAACTAAATGCTAAGGAAAAACTCCACCCACATGCAATGATAACTCTTGGTAAATTTATATTTATCCTCAAAATAATTGCAAGAAGTTAATTGTCATAACATTTCATATAAAATTGAAAAATGAAACATGAGGAGTGATAAACGTAATAAATAATGTCAAGGAAGAGGTTTTGGAGGAGTTTGTGGTTAAGGTTGCAGATGATGTTATGAATGATGTTAAGGATGAGGATATGGATGGGGTTTTAGATGATGTTATGAATGAGGTTGTGGATGAGGTTGTGAATGAGGTAGTAGATGAAGCTATAAATAAGGCTATGGGTGTGGTTACAGATGAGGTTGGAGCTTTCGAAGGGGCTAAAAACTTTGCTTTAAAAGCATATTTGACTAATATTGTGGATAGGAAGCTTTACCTAATGATGATGAGGTAGTCAAATTATATTTGGACAAAGATCATGGAATGGGGATAATAAATGAGTTTGATGACATTATCATAAATTTTTTGGAGCCTATTATTGATAAGTTGGCTTTTGTAGTGGAAGTGGATCCAAAGGATACATTAAATTAGGGGGAAGGATATGAAGTTGTCACATAATTTGAAAAAAATCTTCTTCGTAATTTTGAATATGGAGATCTAAAAATATGAGGGTCTAAAAACTATTTTACCTATATTAGGATTAATGTGATTAATTAAACCTAATTAAATATGAATTTTGTAAATGAATTCATATTATAAGACATTCATTTATACTTACTAAAACCTGGTATTAATTACTTGACAATGACAAGATTGACATCCATGTACCATGCATGACTTTTGCATATAAATATGGTCTGAACCTGCCATTCTCTCACACCAACATGTTACCTTGTGAGTTTGACTCTTATTTTTTTGTTGTTAATTATCTATAGGAACCTCATTATCTATTTTAAACTTGCACACTATCTTTCATAACATTGTTAGATGCCCAATTTAATCTCTTGTGCATAGGTTAGTAACACCAGCCTAGGTCAGTATTGTTAGTCAATAGTGACTTAAGCCTAATATTAGCAATCCTCTCCTAGCAACAATAACTTTTTAAAATAAAAACTTTCCTTAGGGTCAAACCATCTACCAAGTGTGTCAATGGCATGATAAATTACCTAATTGGACTCACATATATACAAATAAAGGCTTCACTTGATAGGGGAATATACTTCTACACATTGATAAATTATATCCTATACTTCCCAAATTATGATTAAGTCACTAGTAGTAGTCACAAGCCAAATCAAAAACATACTAAATCCAAGTCAAAGAAACCATTTTGTGTAACCCTCACCTTGTTTACACCTTAGGTTATCTTACCAACATGTCACTTCAATCTATGTTCTTTTCAAATGATGAACTTGGCATATATCATCTAAGAATTCAACCAAGAAGAAAACACAACAAATTTAATAAATAAACACTTATTCTAGCATCACAAACCATCAAATAGACCTAATCTGACCTTTCTTGATCTTCACCAAGTGTAGCATTGTTTAGAAACCTTAATAGTCTTGTAGGCAAGCCTAGGATCTTTGTAGCCCTACAATCCCTAATTTTTGACCATATATTTCTTCACATTAGTTAAAAAATTAATATAATAACACTAATTGATACCCATTATTCTCTTACACAACATACCTAAAAATATCATGAGGTTACTTTGTATGGATTAACACTTCCTTCTTTAGCCCCTGCTCTAATTAGCCCTCCTTTTATGCAAACCTCTTTGTCCAGAACATTGTACAGACTTTATGATAAAAATAATCACCATTAAAGATACCCATTACCTCCTTATAGGTGAATCACACATTTTTTAGTGCACTTATTTGGAGAAAACCACTTTTCTTATATTGGCCTATTCCTTTCTCCTTGCATGCACCTAGGACTCACTTTGCAATTGACCTTTTCCATACTTATCCATAATATACCATATTGAAACCACTTCCAATATTTTATGAACACTTCAAAGGAAAATATCCCAAATTTTCATACAATGTAAATGATTACAACTCTTCCTAGCCCCCAAACCTTACTTTAGGGCTTTTCAAGGCCCTATACAAGCCAAGAGCATACCTTTTGAGACTGTGAATGATTTGGATTGTTTAAAGTGTTCCAAATTTATATTTATGATATTTATAAATGTCTTCCATCTCCTTCAATCATCAAACAAGCTATAAAGTCTCTCTATTCACCTTACACAAGGTCTGTCCAAGTTACTTTCACTGTAGGTTCCTAAGTCAACGGGGTATACTGAGGTTCTTCATAAATACTTAGTCAATAAAACCTAAAATTGGTTTTCAATCATGTAAACAATCTAATATCTTCCTTTCTTCATATAATCATTCTAAATTACTTCTAATAACCCATTTTCTTACAAAAACATGCCAACCCTGTGACTCTGCCTGTAACCTGTTACCTATAGGTCGAGAGTAGGGGTTTTTAGGGTATTAAGGCATTTAAGGGTTTCTAGGTCAATTTTATCATTATAAAAACTCTAAATTAACTCATATACATTTCCATATGTTTCTTTAAACTTCATGGATCCATTTTCATGTTGACCCAATGTGGCAACAGTGGACTATGTTGATGTTAACTTACCTTGTCCATAGCCTTGTTCTTAAACTCTTAAGACATTCAAACACTCTAAAGTTTCTTTAACACAGATCACAATCTTCAATTGTTTCCTAATATAGGTTTAAATGTTTCTTATGCAACAAAGTGCTCATTCTTTGCCTATGCTCTATAAAGAACCATCATATACATACATAAGCGTGTCACTATTGAAACCAAAATACTATAAAAGAAACCATAACATTATCATGGAAATCAAAACACTGGTCTTTCATCTTAAAATCAGAATACTTATGAATAATTTTCATTGATCAAAGGCTTATGAAACCTTCATATACACATCCATGCCTATTCTTGAACTCCATCTACAACTTCTCTTTCTCTTTCATTTTACATCCTTTGAGATCCTCTCCTCTTCTTACATCTCTTACCTTTAATGAGAGGTCATTTCCTCACTATCTTTCCTCTTCTCTTCTGTTGCATCTCTCTCTCTCTTTTCCTTCTACGTACCTCTCCCTTCTTTCATTCCATATATTACTCTTTGAAAGAGTCTCCTCCTCTCTTCCTATGTCCAACTTGGGTTCAAGACAACTCAAAGAAGATTTGTTATCCAATAATCATATTGATTTTAGAATATTTCTCAACAAACAACTATGGTTAGAAGGTTTCAACCATTCCCTTGATTTTATCAACAAGCGTCCAACGTAGGAAGATTCCTCTTAACAAACTTTTACCTTTTCCACTCTTTTTATTTTGATAATTACAATTACTCCTCCTTTAACATCCTTTGGAGGGAAAATACAATAATTTGAATTCAAACTCAAACTAAGACATGACTTAAACTTTGCATATTTGATGGTTTCCAACTTTGACCATGTCCTTTATGAAGCTATTATAGATGCTCCTGCATCACCATTGTCAAGTATCAAACCCAAATCATTATCTACATTCATATAGTAAGGAGCACAATTGCATAATTGCACTAGGTGTAAGAACCATGCATGGATTGATTTCACTCCTTGAAGTATTGGATATGTAGGTAGTGGTAAATGATCAATAAGAATGATTGAGATCTACTCAGCCCATTATACTTTCCAAGTTTTTTTAGGTTTCTAACCCTCACAAGCGTACCTAGTGTTTCAAGGTGAAGAAGGTTGATTTGTGGAGTTACGTGTATCGTTAAGGTTCATCATCACACATATATACTTTTAGAGACATGCATAGGTGATTGTATGGTCACAAACCTATCTTTTGACATAGGTTAGTATCAACCATTACAGTTTGGTATCAATAGTTGATATCGACCTAGATATGACAAAACTAACCTTTGGCAAACAAAAACCCAATTCCTAAACCAAATAAATCATAATCCTAATTCAATCTATTTTCCACTATCAAAACATAGTCACAGTTAGATAATCAATTGGAAAATCTAAGTACTTATCCCTTTGTTGTACTTACTATATTTAACATGTGCCACTTATCAAATCATTACAATCTATTTCAAGCTTTTACATTTTGATTCATTCTTAAATGTCATATTTAGTAATATGAATTCACATACTAGTTTATATCTAATATAGGTTTCTAAAATGAAATTAGAGTAAAATAATAGTAAATTATAAATCTAAATGTAAAATCTTAAAACTTATTTTGTACTCTAGCTTACTAAATATGGAAAGTACAATAAAGGGGTAAGATATTTAGCAGTTAAATACTTCATGGAGTACTGAGATTATAGGTAGGGGCAAGAAGGATGGTAAACTAGACTATAATTCCTTTAAATCAAGATCTAGACCTTTGTGTGCACCCAAACAATGTCATCAACCTTAAGTTGATATTGTTAGATAGTATCTTCCATGTCTAATGGTCTTATCTCTGTAGGGTGTGCTTCTTTATTTTAATACATGCATTGTGCCTATTTATCTTTCAAAGGTCTAATTATATGCACAACTCCCAAAAATCTATCTGCTTCCCTTGAAACCCTAGGTCCACTTCTAGTGATAAAATTAGGCCTACAAAAAGGGAAGAAAGGTGGGTTGAAATGAACCCAACCACTGCCTTTTAAATGGTTGAGTATTGTGTACATATTTAATACTTTAAATAGAAAAATGAAACTACATGATGTTCTCCCCATTAGGTGAACATGTGTAATAGACTCATTTGATGTATGCAACATGTAATTTATCTCTTGATTATTAGAGCAACTTTAGCTTGGCTCTTGGGTGCTTTAGACTTGGTTAAGCCTTACTCCTAGTGATTGATTGAAAAATTGGGATAAACAGGGCAATATTTTTTTAAGTGCAAGTGTTTGATTATGATTTTGATAAGTGTTTCATAGGTGGGTGATATTCTTATACTTATTTTGTATTTATATGATATTCTTTAGGTAATTTATCATTCCACTGATAAGATATACAGATGGGCTAACCCATAGGAATGATTTAAATTTAAAATGTGACTATGGCTTGGTGTGCGATGAAATTATCAGACTTGAGTAATATCATCAAATTGTATGTTCTAAGTCTAAGGTTATTTTTCAAGGAACATTGATCTGACAATCTAGAGATGTCTAATTAAGATAAATAACTAGTATGATATAAACTATGGGATTTGCTATAAGTGACTAATAACAACTTGGGAATGTTAGACCTATATAAGGCATGTGGATGTGAAACAATGTTGAATGAGAGTCATGTATGTATTCATAAGTCATGTAGGGTGAAGGTATGTCAAAACTAAGATTTATAAGTATCAATTACAATATTTTAGTGCCTACAAATTCCCCCTTTTATTCTAGTATTAAAATGCAATACACATACTAGAGTAAATGGATAAAGAAACATAAATGAATGTGTACAACACACTTTGTCTTTAGGATATGATTCATATGTGTAGCATACTCCTAGTAAAGCTACAATGAGAATGTGGCATTCAATGTCCTTATAATGAAATCTAAAAATTATAAAAAATGAAACTTGAAATTAAAGAGCAATGAAATGGTACACTTGTAGGTAAGGGGTGAACCATGTTTCCCTCTAACTTGTTAGAGATGATGCTTCTTAGACCAACCGACGTTGTAAGAGGAAGAGCAATCGACGTCGGTCAGGGATCGATCGACATGAAACAAAGATACTGGTTCCTCTTGTTGAAACCTTTTGGATAATTTAAGGTGATCATCCCCAATTTCTATAACTAAATCAAAGGCCATGGATTATGAAGGTAAGTGCCCCCAATCCTCATTATAAAACAGGTATCTGTAGGTGGTAGCGAAATCAAACAGCAACATGAGCAAGAATGGAGTAACTCGATTATGCCAAATTTGATGAGCATCATAGAAACCTCAATGACACTAATCCATATAACTAATTTTGCTATGATCTTGTAACCCCAAGTTAGAAGGTGGGAGCCTGGTTTACATATTGGGCTTATGCAGTAATGCCAAGGTCATCAAGGGTGTTGAATCACAACTACATTACTCATTTAAACATGAATCAACTATTGTAGACAAACTTATAGATTTTAAAATGCTCACTACTAGGTCCCTTAGAGATCTAATTACTTCAGGAAATGTATTTGATAAATATAAATTACAATAATGAACGGTATGAACAAGCTTCATTCCCCATAATTAAGACTAATTAATGTTAACATTTGTAAATTCTAATATTATGTATGCATGAATCAACTTCATTCGAGTCTAAATTGTTAGGTGCTAGTATGATACAAAATGACATGCATCTATATGCGATTTGTGTTCCATTACTGAATAATCTAAAAATTTGTAACTCGTGTCCTTAAAAGTGAGAACATATGCATGGAAAATTCCACCAAAGTAACCATCTATTTGAAATTTGTCAATATCTATCCCAATCTAATATCTAAACCAATGTAAATTGTGTACTTTATATAATCTATGCCAAAATATGTAATTGTGCTCATGAAGCTTTAAATATCTATGAAAATCCCAGTAATATGCAGGAGGTGCCCCATTTTGAGGTGAGGGACATAATTTGCAATTCACTCATCTCAAAAGAAAGAGTTAATTGTATCATGTTAAGTATAAAGTTGTAATCATGTATAATTATATATGTAAAGGTTATGGGACCCATTAAAATTTGTTTGTTAACCTTATCAAATTAAAAAGGTATAAAGTTGTAATGATGTATAATCATGTCAACATGTGGAAAATATGTCATCATAATATAGACTCTGTCATCAAAGTGTGTATGAAACACTGGTGTATGTAGTAGTGGATACTGACTGGTTGGAGGTGTTGTGTTTGAGTTGTGTGCTGGGACCGTAAAGAGAGAGCTTTGAGGAAAGAAGTACTATACACATAGTCTAGGATGTAGAGTGAATACTGGTTGTCATGATTCCTTAATGACCTTATGATGTAATGGGCATTAACATGACTAGTTGCTAGCCAAAAGGGTGTTGAATCACAACTACTACTCATTTAAACATGAATCAACTAGTAGACAAACTTATAGATTTTAAAATGCTCACTACTAGGTCCCATGTAATGTATTTGATAAATACAAATTACAATAATGAATGGTATGAACAAGTATTTGACTACTTATGTTAACATGTAAATTCTAATATTATGTATGCATGAATCAACTTCATTCCTCTAAATTGTTAGGTGCAGTATGATACAAAATGACATGCATCTATATATTTGTGTTCCACTACTGAATAATCTAAAAATTTGTAACTCGTGTCCTTAAAATGAGAACATATGCATGGAAAATTCCACCAAAATCTATTTGAAATTTGTCAATATCTATCCCAATATAATAACTAAACCAATGATTGTGTACTTTATATAATCTACCAAAATATGTAATTTGTGCTCATGAAGGTTTAATATTAATATGCCTCCATTTTGAGGTGAGGGACATAATTTGCAATTCACTCATCTCAAAAGAAAGAGTTAATTGTATAGTTAAGTATAAAGTTTTAATCATGTATAATTATATATGTAAAGGTTATGGGACCCATTAAAATTTGTTTGTTAACCTTATCAAATTAAAAAGGTATAAAGTTGTAATGATGTATAATCATGTCAACATGTGGAAAATATGTCATCATAATATAGACTCTGTCATCAAAGTATGTATGTATGCAATGCAATGGAATATAACCACAGTCTAGGATGTAGAGTGAATACAGTTGTCATGATTCCTTAATGACCCTATGATGTAATGGGCATTGACTAGTTGCTAGAAAAGTACACTACTCTCCTCTAAATGGTATTTGTAGAATGAACCTGAGTACAGTGTATAACTAACTACCTAAGATGAGTTATGATATGTGAGGTAATTACCTATGTAACATAATATTAAATAGGTGTAGTCACTAACTTTGTAGATTGATCCTGACTAGGTGTAGCAATTGTATCTAGAGAATAATGTGGAATAGGTACTAATATGTAATAACCAACTGTAGTGGTGGTGAGGGTGGAGGAGGAAATGCTTGTGGCATAAGAGGGTACTAATATAGAATACCTGGAACTATCACCACCTTGTTGTAATGTATATACTTAATTTATAAATACACTAACAAATGTAATACATGGAGCTTATGTATCTAAGGATATCCCAATAACATATCAAAGACTCATGTTCTAAGTAGAACTAGGAATGGAGTCACTACTATAGCAGAGCCCACCTTAAGAGGTATCAGAAGGTGTCCCAAGGTATTATGTATTTGTCTATTAAAACCCTTGACTATCTTGTTTGTTTCCATCAAATCGTCACATGTGTATCTAAGAGAGTGTAAAAGTGTAATTATTTAAGCATTCTCATTTGAACCATTTTCGATCATAACACTATGAATGGGTTCAAAATCCACATCAAATTGTATAAATAGAGAATTGAAAATTGAATTATCATCCACAATATCACCAAATTCAAATATGATTATGAGTCCTTGTGTTGTGATGTCTATCATTATACCAATAATATTATACAAGGGGTGATCATATATAGAAGGAAGAGGATGCACATTGTATGTATAATGCATCTCATAAGTGTTCTTGATTTATGTTGTTACCTTATGATTTGGATGAGGACTAGAAAATATTTATAAGTTGGTATTTTCATATATTGTGGTCTTGAATCCTCTTAGGGTGTGATAAGCTTAATAATAGTTTCATCAATGAGATCTTATATCTTACATCATAAATTAAAACATCTATTTGTAGATTGTCCAATATAACAATGATAGCCACAATAGGCATTATTTTCATGTCCTTTAGGTAGAGATCTATTCATATCAACCTCTAATGGGGGAGGAATAATTATGATATTACAATGTAGTAACTTTGGAAATATGACATGAGGATGTCAAAGTAACCATGAAATTTTCCTCTTTAGTGGGATGGATAAAACAAACTAGTTATTAGGTTGTGATAATGCATTAGTTTTTGTCTTAGATTCATTATTAGTATCATTTTATTTAAATTTATAGGTTGGTTTGGTTTTAAAATTGAAATTTGAAATATTTTAGCATTAGATGTATACTTGAGTTTGTTCAAAGCTATGAGCTTTACCTCTCTATATTTGATTGTATGACATAGCTCAATAAAGCACTTGAATTTCTTGAATACGATAGATTCATGGAGTGGTGCTAGAAAACTTTGCTTAAAGATATATTGGAGATTAATATTAGCCATATGATCAGGGATCTTGGATAGCATGGTGTTATATTACAAGACATAGTCACTAAATGGTTCATTTGATCTTTGTTTGAGTTTGTCACTTTAATCATAAAAGAGCTTTTCATTGATGTTGATGGAAAATTGTGCTAGAAATTAATTTGCTAATTTTTTTGAATTTACTTATTGATTGATATGGAAAATCATAAAAACAATGGAGTGCATAATCTTTAATACTATGTGTAAATACTTGGTTAATAATTTGGTTTTGAATGCATAATCCAAGCATGTTGCATGGAAGGATTTGAGGTGTTACTCTAGACCATATTTACCATCATACAAAGGGAGCTAAAATGTTATATAACACATAGGTAAAGGATATGTCTAAATATATAGGGCTAATGTATTGTGGAGAAAATCATGTAAATTTGTAGAATGAATAGCTATAGAGGCACCTTGGTTTAATTGGAATACCTTTTTTTGCAAAGCTAAAATAATTTTCTCAAGGAATTTTGAAGTAGGCAATATTAATGATGTAACATGTGTAGTCATTATATGATTGGAATATGTTGGTTGCGTAGAAATAAGCATGTTAATACGAGAGAATGAAATAACCCAATTTTTTTTCTCTCAAACATATAATAAAATTACATGCAAAACACACTCTTATGACTAAAGATACATGATAGTATCATCTTTGCAAATGAACTAGCATACTTCCAAACAAAAATTAGGATTAAAAAAGTGTTGTCACTTACCTAAAGTTAAATTAAATTGAAAGGACACTATAGGGAAGTATGTTATTCTCAGTAAGTATAAAGTCTAGGGGGAATCAGTGTGTAATTATACATTCATAAACTCTAAACTATATATCACAATAACTATCTTCTTAATATAACCATTTGAAGGTCTTCGACCTTAATTAAGTACCTGCATGTTTAAATGGTTCCAAGACAAAGATTTGGGATGAAAGGTAGTTTATCTAACTTATTATTATAACAACATGTTAGCAAGATGTTCAAGCATGCTTGGGTATACAACCCTAGAATCAAAGTCTTTTAATTAAACAATCAGCATGCTCCTAAAATGAGTCTACATACTCAGTACTGATTGTTTAAGGATGAATAAGAAATCAATCATATAATCATGTGATACAATATTAAACATCAAGGTTAATATAACACAAGTTAAGGGAAAATGTTAACATCCCATTTAGAGTTTCACAGATTTTGATTATTAGAATCATATTATAAAAATAAATGATCTTTAATAATCCATATCTATTTTTGGTCAAAAAGATAAGTTATAACAATTATCAAACATGTTCCAAGTGTATTATAATTTTTTTGATATCCACACTCATCCACATTTCATAATTAGAATACCATTAATGAATGGAAACCATTCAACAATTAAAACATACACCAAAAAATTTAATGATAAGCTTGTCAAGTGCTACCTATCGAAGTTGCAATGTTTACCCTTCAATGTTTGCATCATGACACCATACTTAAACTAGATTTACAAAATTTAAATGATGAATTGATACTAATAATATAAAAATACATTAGTTTGTATTAATTACTATTTAAAATATGCCAAGCGTTGTGGTTGAATGAATATTAATTCAATCAAATCGACGTTCAAAGAAAACAATGCACTTAACATTACTTCAAATGCTTATTTATGCATAAAAGGTTATTCCATATCAAAAGTATTTAAGGTATATATATATATGCACAATTACACTCAATAATTTAAATTCCAACAAGAATAAATAATTTATCAAGCAAATAGGCAACTTTCCATGGATATGAGATAAACCTTTTTCTTTTTATCTCCTATTTATTTTATCCTTAAGTTAAAAAATTAGTAGATATATTCATAACATTTGAATTACTACAAAAATAAGAAAAGTAAACTGATGATGATAGCCTAGTGGTGAGTGAGTCGAGTGTTAGAAGTGGGAGGTCTCAAGGTCCATTCCTAAGATGACCATTCTTTAGCATCGTTCCCACACTAAGCTATGACAGGTTATTCATGAGAATTATCTAATATAATGGACTACCGGCTCAGTTTTTAATGTGATGGGGGTTGGCATGTGGCTTGAAACCTATATTCTATATGATGAGGTAAGTCCACAACCCATGGCTAGGATTACTATTCACTACTGGTTTGGACATTTCGATTATAAAAATGTCTGCAGTTATGGATCCATTTAAAAAATATTATTACCCAACATTTTACACCAACGAGATGTGAGTGATTTGGTAAAGTGGCTTGGTTATTTCAATGCCCACCTAGGTTCAAATCTCACTAAGGTATCTAAGGTTGGATGTGGCTGTTGTGGATATTATTGGGTCGATTGTGGTCATTATTGGTATATGTGGTAGATGATAACTTGGGGATTTGGGCCCCTGATTGTGTATCAAACTAGGTCGTAGCTCCGATAAAAAACAAAAACTAATTAAAAAATAATAAGAAAAGTAATTCACATTTACTTGTAAGAGAATACTTCTTGAATGCCATTCTTTAAATTACTTATCAATCATGCTTAAATGACTCGATAACATGATTTTAACAACAATCATGCTTATTAACCATTCATTAATTGAAAACACTAATAAATTGGGTATGTGCATGGAATTGGGGGGCCAAAAGGGGGTTATAAGTGGACATGATTTTCCTGAAAAATAAAAAACCCCAACTTATATGGATTATTTGAGACACCTACATTCAAAATTTGAAGATGTCATAGGAACATGAATTATAGCATTTCGAGTCTAGTTTCTAAACTATTATTTTTTTAAATGGTCAAGTATAAGTAGGTACAACATTAAAAATTCAAATATGTAGTATTATTTTTTGGAAAAATTAGAGTAGATAGCTTTCTGTGCACCCCATCACTTTTTTAGCATCGTTTAGTTTTTTTTAAAACTCTTTGGTAGAAAGTTAGATAAGATCATCTAGTTTTCAACCTATATTTTTTAAAAATTAAGTAATGAATATTTATTTTTTATTATTTTCACAAATCAATAGTGTTAGACGTACAATCACTAAGAGGGGGTGAATCAGTGATGGCAGATAATCCAATTCAATTCCCAACTTTTAAACATTCAACACATACAATCATGATGCATATAAAATAACCATTGCAATGATCAAGGAAGATGTAACAAGATCAAGTACATAACGCATGATATGTGTGGGAAACCCTCTTTGGGGATAAAACCCACTGAATCCTGCAAGATGGACTACAATCCTATAAAGACAAGATTCAACGTTTAGACCAGCACCAACTGATCAAGGAACACCCATTCCTTAATTTAGTGAGACACCCATCCCATAAGGAGGAACCAATCCCCTAGAAAACCAAGAACCAACCTTGATACCTTGATATGATCTCCACATTTGATTTGATGTCTTCTACACTTGATGATGGACTTCTCTTACTTGCTCTCTTTCCCCTTTATACTCTCATAAACTTGCACACACAACTAATGCATCCAAAACACCCTTTTGGATCACTCTTCACTTCTTAACACATACACAATCATAAAACTTATAGAATATCTATCACAACATTAGAAACATGACTTGTAGGTCATTCACACAATCCTCAACCTATCCTACTCTTCAATCCATCTATGAATCACACTCACTTAATTAGCCTTTAGGGCTTACTTGCTCAACCTACCTCTTCTAGGTTTATTAGGTCCAATGACCTATGTTTTCATCTTCATCACCTTGATTAGACAAGCATGACTGATCCTGTTCACTCTTTTTTGGTCCTTAATGACCTATCCCTTCTCTTTTAAAGGTTATCTTCTTTACTTGGCTCAACCCCTTTTTTAACACATCACAAAATAGACCAATTATGCCTAGTATTTATATCATACACTCATCTAACACATATTGGTTAGCCAAAATGCTTAAAAAACTTGTTATACATTTTAAATATGTCTTCACACATGTTACATGGGTGAAACACTCCAATCCATAGGTTAGACATAGTCCTTAAGACTCAAATACTCCATTAGGCCTTAATGAGACCTAAAATAATTAGGCCTTCACATCCACACGTTACTCTTACAACCTCTTGGACCACCTTTAGCTTCCACCAATTCTTTTAACATATCAAACCTATATCTAATGGATAATTTATTAATCCATAATGGGTCCATGCCACCTAAAACACCAACTCAACACTTGAACCTACCAATTTGGTCTCCTCGCACTTTAGGCCTTCAAACATAGAAAACACAACCTTAAACTTATGAAGCAACTACTCAACTATTTCACATAGACATATAATTAGATCACATGAGTTAAATATTCAAGACATTTTTATCACTTCAATATGACTTAGACACTTCAACACAGTCTCTAATAACTTAAAACAACTCTCTCAAAATGACCACTCAGGCTGGTCACACAAAGTCAAAATATAGTTATACTATTTTGACTCTCCATATCTAATCAGGGGCATAAAATGACATAAAAAAATTTATAATAATATTATAGAATTATATAACATATCCATACTCATTTTATTCTTCAATTATGCTCATAACTCTTCCAATTCACTCCTGTAACATGGTCACTCAATCTGCCAGTGCATTCAACAAAATCAACTTCTAAGAAATTGTTCATACTGAATATGGATTGATAAAACCCCAAAAATGTAGAAATATGGTCATAATGAAATATTTAATACTATAAAAAATATATTTCATATTGAAACATCAAAATACCATCAAGAACTCTTCAATTATCCTTCTTGGGTCACTTACAAAACATGGTCAAACACAATGTCAGCTTTGGAGATTAATATCTTTGATTGTAAAAAAATTCAAAACTTATATCTATTTTTTATGGAATTTAATTTTAGTACTTTAAAAATTTTATTTTTACTTTATCATTAAAATCTACATATATCAAAAGTTATGGCTTAAACACTGCACACTATTTTTTCCTTTGTTAATTTGAATGCCAACAGTCACTCTGTAAATGTAAATATTACAAACACGTGTTTTCATATTGTGATACCTAAAATCTAGATCAAAATAACTTCATTAATATTCTCATGATTATCATATTATTTACCTTACATCACTCACCATTGATCTTAGATCCTTGCTTCTGAGATCAAGCCACTTGACATCCCCACGTGCTTTCTGTGGACCCTGCTTGTCAGACTCAATGTGATTACACCACTTGGTAGCCCCACATGAATTATGAGAATACTATTGTCTTATTGAATTAATACACATCATTTATCTTGATATTCACTTCCATTATTAATGTACTTGGTACTCTCCCTTGCCTTCTGAGCACATTAACTATTTGACTCTAATGAACTTTTGCCACTTGGCAGCCCTACATGCCTTTTGAGCCTCCTTTGACATATTGACTAAATACGCACCATTGGATCACTAATTACAAGATCAAATGCTACATTATATCATTATTTTATCAATTTAAATGCTTTTCATTAGATCTATGATCTGATTAAATGCTCACCATAGATCTTTGATAATGCAAATTTGGCTAAGTATGGGAACTTAGTGAACTCTACCTGAGAATCCAACTTTGCACCTTAATATATTTTATTATGCACCATGTCTAGACTTGAAATTTAAACCACATGATCACCTCTCATAGGGGAATCCATCCATGTATCAAATTACTCCTAAAACCTTCACACATGTGAAAAATGATGTCATCAAACTACTTAACCTTGTCTGCCAAGATGACTATTTGAACCTAGATACTCATATGAATGCTTTAATGAGTTCCTTTCACTTAAATAAGAACTATAAGAACTAATGACATACCATATGGTATTTTAAACTTAACAATACCAATAATAACATCCACCATATACCTATCCAAGTCAAACACTGAAGAATTATTCAAGAACATTGAAGCACATTTTGTCATTATCATTATAACACATATGACACCTCATCAACATCCTTGATCACCTTGGAGACATAATTGACAAAACTCAAAAAGTATCCCCCTTTATCATTGATGTCAAACACCAATATAAAGCTTATGCTCAGACTCTATCTATTTCTTCAAGTACTTTCTCCCCCTTTGACATAATGACAAAGTGGGCTCAACTTTTGATCCTGCTAACTTGAAAAGACTTCAAGGATGAATAATAGGAAATAAACACCTTTGAGAGATGATACATATTCCCCCTAACATTTTGCATAACTCTTATTACCTTGAGCTTCTCAAACATGCTCCATGACTACACTCTTCTTTGATCATACATATCTTCTATGAAGATAAAACATACATGAACATCAAAAACTACATGAAATTATCTTGAAAAAATTAAGAGGGACTCCATATAAGTCACATAATCTTAATCACCCTTTGAACACCATGGTATTTTTGAGAAAACCACCAAAAAGTCCACATCTTCATACTAGCCTTGCTTAGAGGCCTTGTAGCCCTATCTAGACCTTGCAGAGCCCATAACTTTTGTGTATGAACTTTAATGGCTTGAAATTTCATATCTCGAACATTTTCATATGCCCCCTCATTCATGCAAAAATTTATCACTTAGCTCTTCCTCTACAACATACTTCCTTCACAAACCTACTAGTTAATTAGTCTTCCATGTGGATAAATCCTCCTCTATTTATACTTCTAGAATACTATGAAAGACCTTTTGAGAACCCATTTGGAAATTTCAGTTGATTAAGTAGCCTTAGATCTCAAATAATTAGGAAAACCATTTTTCCAACATGAGCAAAAACACTAGGTTTATAAGAGAAACTCGATCAACACACCATCTTTTGATCAATGCCCATCTCTGAAACTTTTCTCACACCTAGAGGTCATAAATACACACTTTTAGACCAATATTTGATCTTAAAATTATTTGGGAACCCATACTTCCTATACCATGGTTTTTTGACCTACATACCCTTAAGCACAAACTAGGGAACCCGAGAGTAAACAAAGTTCTCCAATTTACACATAAAAGACCTTCAAAACTTGAAATCACCTGAAACACAAATTGAATGATGTCAACACACCATTTTATCGCACTAAAACACTTTGAAAACTTAAAATTCTTCAAATTTCACCTAGAAATCTCCATAGCCAACCTGTAGACCTTGCACAAATAATAGTCAACATGCCAAAACACTAAAAATTGATCATGAAAACATTTTGACAATACCAAGCCACCTCATCCACTTTGATAAACCAAAATCAACTGATCTCAACTCTCTTTTGTTTTATATATTATATTACACAGTCCTCTGATCCTAGGACCTGACCATTTAAAAAGCTCCTTTTTTGGTTTATGCATGAGGATTGAATACATTGTCAAAACACCTGACTTGGTTTAATCAAGTCATCATATCGACATTCTTGGGTTCACATATGTAGTTGACTTCTTCATATCTCCACCATGATTGGAAAATCTCACAGATGCTCCCCCTCACATCATGCATAACTCTTTAAGCCTCTCAAATTATCTGAGTTAGCTCCCCCTAACTCCATGGCATGCACAACTTGTCATCTATAGAACTCTGAGATCTTCTTCATGACAATACATTCTTCTCATACTCCATATCAACCTAGTCTTCAGTCTTTCTATGCAATAGAATATATTGACAACTCATCATCCTTTATTTCACACCTTTAGTTGTGCTACTCCACTTGAGTTGAAACCAAGCTCCCAAGTACTTTAAAGGCACTACACCAGATCAAGCTAAAGAGACCAACTATGGATGAAATATTATTGCATCCATACCTTTATCCTACTACAAATCATCTTCACAATCTTATCCATCAAATACCTCTCTCTTTACTCCAAGGATTGCCTCTTGCATATCATAACATGACTCCTTATGAAGTGAATCAACACAAAGGAACACACAACCTTACTTTGATTTTTCATACCTTAAACTAATATAACAACTCACCTTCATGGATTTCTTGTCACACAACACTAGCCAAGACCCAATAAAGATCCACCATGCTTCCTCTTTCTATAAAGTGTCTCCTTGAATCTTAGAGAGAGACACCCTTTGACATAGTGACACTAAAATTCCCAAAACTCAGGAGACTCCCATATCTCCATACTCTCATTTGACTTGTAGTCCTGCTTCATCACCAAATTGACTTTGAATGGATCTTTGACTTCATTATTTGCTTTAGACTTGTCAACAAATGTAGATAAAATAAACTCTTGACTTTCCTTCATGTCTATCATGGTAAACAAACCATCGTTAGTCTCAGTCTGATCTCTCCTACTAGGCTTAGGTTTCTACAATCATTTGTGACCTCTTTCTTACACACCAGGAGCTCCATACACCTTATTTTTATTTGAGAACTTATTCAACCTATTCTTGTAATACCTAGCAATGTGACCAACTCTATGACATCTAAAACAAACAAGATCATTCATACCTTCTGCTTGATGATGATTGTGATCTTTGTTTGACTGATTTCTTCTCTTCTTACATTCTCTAGCAATGTGTGCATGTATAAAAATGTTTTTGAGATGAATATCTCATTATATTTATTTGTCTAACTTATCTTCTTTCTTGTACTCTAGGAGCTTGATTGAACTTATCTTAACTTGATGGTCTTTACTTATAGAACCTAGCAATGTGACCAACTTTTTGACAATTATAGCAAACAATGTCTTCCATACCTTTTATTTGAATATGACCATGATCTCCTTTTCACTGCTTGATTCTTTTTACATAATCCTTTACCCTATAACCAAAAATATGACAAATAAAACAAAGGCCCATAAAAGATTTGGATACCTTAAAGCATTTGGTTATCTGATTGGCTTATTCATTTTTCTCTTGACCTAATCTATCTTTTTGAATTTCATGCTACCAACCTCTTTGTCTTATCCTAATTTCTTTTAATCTTCTTCAATGTTGACTATCTTAACTATAACCTTTTCATGCTCATCCTTTAGGGAAATAAGATTAGCCTTCAATTGAACACATTTATCTTCTTTGGCTCTCATGTTTAAATTGAAACCTCTAATTGAATTCTAATATTTTTGATGGTATCCTCCTTTGCTTCTTTCGCCATGTCATCCTTCAATCGACATGCTTGCTCTTCCATAGACTTGATCAATTCTTGATTCTCTTTTTCCTCTCTTATGCACTTACTTGACAAACTCCTTTCAAGATACCTAACTTGTCCTTCAAGACCATTGCTTATATTCCTCATTTTATGATTCCTCTTCTTTTTCTCATTTAGCTCACCAAGTGCACCCATGAGCTCAGCTTCTAGATCAACTTCTCCTTCATCACTATCATAGACTCTTCTTCTTTTTTACTATTATGGCAAACTTCTTCATCAAACATGATGATCTTTTCTTTTGAAAAATTTTCTTTTTTATCCATATTGTACCTTGGATCACCTTCAAGTGGTTAAAATTGCATAGAAGATCCTTCTCTGATACCAATTATTAGAGGTATAATCACTGAGAGGGGGTTGAATCAGTGATGCTAGATAATCCAATTCAATTACCAACTCTTAAACATTTTGCATATACAATCATGATGCATACAAATTAACCATTTCAATGAACAACGAAGATATAACAAGATCAAACACATAACATATGATTAATGTGGGAAATCCTCTTGGGGGACAAAACCCACTGAACCCTGTAAGATGGACTATAGTCCTATAAAGACAAGATTCAACATTAAAACTAGCATCACCTGATCAAGAAACACCCATCCATTAATTTATTGAGGCACCCATCCCACAAGGAGGAACCAACCCTCTAGGCAACTAAGCACCAACCCAACTACCTTGATCTAATCTCCACCTCTGATTTGATGTCTTCTACACCTAATGATGGACTTGTCTTACTTGATCTCTTTACCCTTTACACTCTCACAAACTTGCACACATAAACAATGCATCCAAAACACCCTTTTGGATCACTCTTCACTTCTTAGCACATACATAATCACAAAACCTTCAACTCTTCACAACATTAAAAACATGACCTGTAGGTCATGCACACAATCCTAAACCTATTTTGCTCTTCAATCCATTGATAAGCACACTCACTCAATAAACCTCTATGGTTTACTTGTTAAATATGCATCTTTTAGGCTTATTAGGTCCACTGACCTATGTGTTCAGCTTCATCACCTTGATCAAAAAATCATGAATGATCCTCTTCACTCTATGTTGGTCCTCAATGACCTGTCCCTTCTCTTTCAAAGGTTCTCTTCCTTGCTTGGCTCAACCCATTTTTAAACACATCATAAAATAGGAAAATTATGACTAGTATTTATATAAATACTAGGCTAATTACCCCTTTTTCAACACTCCACTCCATAGTTCAACCATAGTCCTTAAGATTCAAATCCTCCGTTAGGCCTTAATGAGACCCAAAACAATTAGGCCTTCACATCCAAACATTACTCTTGTAACCTATTATACCACATTAAACTTCCACCAATGATTATAACATATCAAACCTATCTCTAATAGACCCTTTCTCACTCCCTCATGGGTCCATGCCACCTAGAACACCAACTCAACACTTGAACCTACCAATTAGGTCTCTTTGCTCTTTAGGCCTTCAAACACAAAACACAATCTCAAAATTCTAAAGTAAATACTCAAATATTTCACATAATCATATGATTAAATCACATGGGTGAAACCTTTAGGACCTTTTTGAACACTTCAATGTGCCTTAGACACTTCAACATAAGCTCTAAGCACTTAAAGTAACTCTCTCAAAATGACCACTCAGGATGGTCACACACAGTTAAAATATAATTATACTATTTTGACTCTCCATATCTGATTAAGGGCATATCATGGAATCTAATTTTTTTTCATAATCCTTAGATACTTATATAACATCTCCATACTTATTTTATTCTTCAAATCTACTCAGAACTCTTCCAACTCACTTCTGCAACATGGTCACTCAATCTGCCAGTGCATTCAACAAACATAATCAACTTATAAACAATTATTCATACTGAAGATGGATTGGTAAAACATCTAAAATACATAAAAATTATCCTCATATAATATATAATACTTTAAAAAATATATTTCATCTTGAATCATCAAAATACCATCAGGAACTCTTCAATTATCTTTCTTGGGTCACTTACAGAACATAGTCAACTTTAGAGCTTAATATATTTGACTGTAAAAACATCTAAACCTTATGAATAGTTTTTATATGTTATAATTTAGTTCCTTTATAAGTTTTTTTTTAGTTCATCATCAAATTTTACATATATCAAAAGTTATGGCTCAAACACTGTAGACTAGTTTTTCTATTGTTAATTTGAATGCCAACAGTCACTGTGTAAATGCAAATTTTGTAGACACATGTCTTCATATTGTGCTCCCTAAAAGCTAGATCATACTCAATACATATATATATATATATATATATATATATATATATATATATATATATATATTTAGGAGAATCCTAGTATTTACCTTTCATCACTCATCTTCGATCTTAGATCCTTGCTTTTGAGATCAAACCACTTGGCAGCCCCGCGTGCCTTCTGTGGACCTTGCTTGTCAGACTCAATGTGCTTACACCACTTGGCAGCCTCACAGACATTCTGAGCATCTTATTAACTTATTTATTAATAATCACAATTTATCTCACTTTTAACTTCAAAAATTAAGACACTTGGCACCCTCACATGCCTTTTAAGCACATTGATTATTTGACTCTAATTAACTTCCACCACTTGGCAGTCCTGCATGCCTTTTTAACATCCTTTGGCATATTGACTAAATACATACCTTTAGATCAATAATAAAAAGATTAATATCTTCATTAAATCATTATATATTCAATTTAAATTCTTATTTTTATATATTTTATCTAATTAAATGCTCACTGTAGATCTTCGATAATGCAAATTTGGCTATGGGAACTTAGTGAACTCTGCTTGAGAAGCCAACTTTGCACCTTAATAAATTTTGCTACGCACCATGTCTAGACTTTAAATTTGAACCAAATGATCAAATATAATAGTATGGGAATCCATACTTGTATGAAACTACTCTTAAAACCTTCACACATGTGAAAAATGATGTCATCAAACTACTTATTCAGCCTTGTTTGCCAAGATGACTACTTGAACCTAGACACTCATATGACTCCTTTTGTGAATTGATTTCACTTTTATAAGCAATATAAGAACTAATAACACCCATAGAGTATTTTTAACTTGAACATGCTAATAATAACATCCATCATCTCCTATGCAAGT
Source organism: Torreya grandis (assembly GCA_037957365.1). Taxonomy (NCBI): domain Eukaryota; kingdom Viridiplantae; phylum Streptophyta; class Pinopsida; order Cupressales; family Taxaceae; genus Torreya; species Torreya grandis. The sequence goes on from JARHVA010001172.1 coordinate 1,178,595, forward strand.
CAAACACTAAAGAACTATGTAAGAACATAGAAGCATACTTTGTCATTGTCATTCTAGCACATATGACACCTCATCAACATCCTTTGTCATTTTGGAGACATGATTGACAAACCTATAAAAAATATACCCTAAAATATGATCAATAATACATATCTAATAGTACGCCCCCCAACTACCTCAAAAAAAATCTAAAATTAGATATTTTTTGAATGTGTATAGAATTAGGTCTAGTTTGTAACCACAATTTTTTTTTTTTGGTTTGAGTCGATGAATCAAAAGATACATAAAGAAAGATGAACATGTATATTTATGACATATAGAATTATAAAAAGACTTTATAGTAAATAAATATAGATAAAAACCTTAAATTAATAAAAATATAAAAAAATCATATATTTAGAAAGATGAGATTGTCGTTGATTTTATAGTAATATTTTCAACAAAAAGTTCAATAAAAATCATAGAGTTTAGCATGGATGAAATTGTATTTTGTTATTTTTAGTCAAAAATACTCATTCAACTGTGTGTTAGTGGGTCCATGCCTCAAGATCGACAATCCAAGCCATTCTTGAGCCTTCAGGCATGTGTTCAAAAATTTAAATATAAGAACTTCATACACATAATTACTACATACACGGTAATTTGGTGTACACAATTCTTATATTTTAGTTATTAAAACTACATACCTGGTTTTAGTCTATAAAACTACTTATGTGATATTATTGTTATAAAATCATGTATGCAGAATAGTTTATTATTACATTGACATACATAATATTTAAATAAAATATATTCAAGTATAAGTTTAAATTTAGATAAGGACATATAATTTATTATACTTTAAGTTATATTTTATTTATATACTTTCAAGATGTTTGAGAGTGGTTTCATAACTCTAAGATATATAATGTAAATTCTATATTTTGGAGCATCCTATCATATTCAGACTTAGTCAAATTCCAAGGTTTTAGTGTTTCTAACTTAGCCATATTTTAGGGTTTCAATATTTCAAGTAGACATCATAAGAGGTATGAAGGTTTCATGAAGGGATACATGTATGATAGAATAGTATGAGAACATCTCTCATAAAGTGGCACAAGTTGATCCCACCCCATTCCCTTTGCACCCCTTAAGGCACACACTCTGGGAGAAATGCATGAACAAGCCCCTAATGCATACAAAAACCATCTAATGCACAAAGGAAAACACAATATGATTTCTAGTTATAGGGTGAATTTCTAACAATAATCCCATAAAGAAAACACATGCATCACTTCTTTCATTCTATATATCTTAAATATTTTAGATATATTTTGATAAATTTTAGCATTAGTCGAGCAGGGCATTAATGATGTGATTTGAGCCAAATTGAGACTTGTAAACCTAATTTTTAGTATAAATAATGTTAATTGGGGCTAAAATGATCAGTTTATGGTTTGAAGAGTTTATGATTTAGGTTTTAGGGTTTCATGTTTAGGTCATAAGGTTAAGGTATATGGTTTAGGTCTAGGGTATAAGGTCTAATTATGAAGGCATTTAGGGCCAATTTGAGCTCGTTGAACCTAATTATGACTATATAATGTGATTTTAGGCACAATTAGCCCTAATATAATCACAGGTTGAGCTAATTAGTCAATTGGGGAAATAAGTGATATAATTTGGGATAAATTAAACCCTATAAAAATAATTATTAATCTAAAAGATGTTAATTGGGGCCAAATCAATTGATTTAGGGATTAGGGTTTAGGGTTTAGGGCTTAGGGTATAACATATAAGGTTTAGGTTTTAGGGTACAGGGTCCAATCATGAAGGTAATTAGGGCTAATTTGAGCTCATTGAACCTATTTATGACTATAAAATGTGATTTTAGGCACAATTAACCCCAATGTCATCATAAATTAAACTAATTGGTCAATTGGGGTAATCAGTGATGCAATTTGGGCCAAATTGAGCCTTGTGAACCAAAATTTTACCCTAAAAGATGTTAATTTAGGCTAAATAAATTTTTTGGGGTTTAGGGTTTAGGTTTTATAATTTAGGGTTTAAGGTTTAGGGCTTAGGGTTTAATTTATAGGGTTTAGGGTTTATGTTATATGGTTTAATTTCAAAGGCAATTGGGGATAATTTAACCTTATTCAACTTATTTATGACTGAATACTATGATTTTAGGCTCAATTATCCCCCATGTCATCATATATTGAGCCAATTAATCAATTGAGGCAATTAGTGATGTGATTTTGGCTAGATTGATCTTTATGAACCTAATCTTAGTCGAAATGATGTTAATTAAGGCTAAAATGATTGGTTGAGGATCTAAATAGTTTATGATTTAGGGTTTAGGGCTTAGGTCTTAGGGTTAAAGGTATATGGTTTAGGGTTTAGGGTCTAATCACAAAGGCAATCAAGGCCGATTTGAGCTTGTTGAACTTACTTTTGATTATAAAATGTGGTTTTTGGCACAATTAACTTGAATGTCATCATAAGTTGAGCCAATTAGTTAATTAAGGCAATAAGTGATGTGATTTGGACTAAATTGAGCCCTTTAAAAATAATTATTACTCTAAAGGATGTTAATTAGGGTTAAATCAATTAATTTAGGGTTTATGGTTTATGATTTAGGATTTAGGTTTTAGTGCTTAGGGTATAGGGTATAAGGTTTAGGTTTTAGGGTATAGGGTCTAATTATGAAGGAATTTTGGGCCAATTCGATCTTATTGAACCTTTGTGTGACTACAAAATGTGATTTTGGTCTCATTTAGCCTCAATGTCATCATATATTGAGTCAATTAGTCAATTGGGGTAATCAATGATGTAATTTGGGCTAAATTAAGCCTTTTAAACCTAATTATTACTCTAAAGAATGTTAATTTGGGATAAATGAATTGGTTTAGGGTTTATGATTTAGGGTTTAAGGTTTAATTCATACTATTTAAGGTATATAATTTTGGGTATAGGGTATAGGGTCCGATTATAAAGGTAATTGGGGATAATTTGCTCTTATTCAACTTATTTGTGACTATAAAATGTGATTTTAGGCTCAATTAGCCCTAGTGTCATCACAAATTGAGTCAATTAGTCAATTACAAAAATTAATGATAAAATTTGTGATAAATTAAGCCTTATGAATTTAATTCTCAGTTAAATGATGTTAATCAGGGCTAAAATGATTGGTTTAACATTTAAAGAGTTTATAATTTAGGGATTAGGGTTTAAGGTATATGGTATATGGTTTAGGGTATATGGTCCAATCATAAAGGCAATTAAGGCCAATTTTAGCTCATTGAACCTACTTGTGACTATAAAATATGATTTTGGGCACAATTATCCTCAATATCACCACAAATTGAGCCAATTAGCTAATTAGTGCAATAAGTGATGTGACTTGGGTTGAATTGCGCCTTATAAAAAGAATTATTACTCTAAAGGATGTTAATTGAGGCTAAATTGATTGATTTAAGGTTTACAATTTAGTGCTTGGGGTATAGGGTATAAGGTTTAAGTTTTAGGGTATAGGGTTAAAATATGAAGGTAATTGGGGCCAATTTGAGCTCATTGAACCTGTTTATGACTACAAAATGTTATTTTGGGCTCAATTAGACCCAATGTCATCATAGATTTAGCTAATTAGTTAATTGGGGTAATTAGTGATGTGATTCAGGCCAAATTGAGCCTTATAAACCTAATTCTTACTCTAAAGGATGTCAATTTAGGCCAAATTGACTGATTTAAGGTTCATGGTTTACAATTTAGGGTTTAAGGTTTAGGGTGTAGGGTTTAAGGTACATGTATTAAGGTTTAGGGTATAGGGTCTAATCATAATGGCCAAGATTTTTTTAACTAGATATTAATTGACAAGGATGGTCAATTAACCAAGAATAATCGACAAAGTAAAAAATGGCTTAAATTTATCAAAATCTGGTAGAAATATCTATGATCTATGGAATGAAAGAAGTGAGGTGTGTGTTTTCTCTATAGGATTTCTTTTATAAATGTATCCCAGAATTATAAATCATTTTATGTATGATTTTATATATTCATGGTTCTTAAATACATTAGGGGCTTAACAATGGATTTCTCCTAGAGTATATGCCTTAAGGGGTGCACAAGGAATGGGGTGGGATCGACTTGTGGCACTTTGTGAGAGATGTTATCATATTATTCTATCATACCTTCATCCCATCATACAACCTTCATACTCCTATGATGTCTCCTTAAAATATTAAAACCTTGAAATATGGCTAAGTCCAAAACCCTAAAACCCTAGAATATGGCTAAGTTTTAAATATGATAGGATCCTTCAAAACTTAGAATTTGCATTATAGCTCTTAGAGGTCTGAAATCACTCTCAAACATCCTAAAATATATAAATAAAATATAACTTAAAGTATAATAAACTATATATCCATATCTAAATGTAAACTTATACTTGAATATTTATTTTATTTATATACTATGCATGCCAATTTAATAGTAAATTATTCTATTTATGTGATTTTATAACACTAATACCATGTATGTGGTTCTAAAGACCAAAACTATATACATAGTTTTAAAGACTAAAATCATTTACACAATTTTAAAGACTAAAATCATGTACATGGTCTTAAAGACTAAAATTGTGTGCATGATCTTGGATCGATAATTACCAAGCCTATGTGCCAAGAGTACATACGTAATTTTTTTAAAACATGTACACAATTTTTTTGAAATCTATTTAAATGCAAAATGTGTCTGCTTTTTGGCCCCTCAACTCCATGCACTTACCCAATTATGCAAGTACATGTGTTCACAAGGTGCACACCAAAACATGGCAAACCTTCATTCTAAAATTACTATATAAATAATTATATTCTACATTAATTTATAAGATTAAAAAAAAACACAATAATTCTTAAGTATCCTAACTTTCTAAAATACAAGCTCATTCCAATGTTAATCCTCCAATACATAACTTTAGATAACCCTTAATAGTTTACCATTAAATCTTATATGTAATGCTTGATATTGAATAAGCAATTCATGAATTATTTTGATAAAATAACTAATTTCATACTACTTTGAAAATAAAATAACAACTATATGTAGTCCAACCAATTTCTAAGTAACAACTCTATATTATAAACAACTCAAGTTAACTAAATAAGACAAGTTTAGTTAACTAAATTGAACATTACAAGGATTCAATATTATATGTAAACCTAGGTTAATTCACATTCAACTTTCATCTTTAACATGCACAAAGTTCATAAAAAATTACTAAAACCATTTTCATTCTTTGCTAAAGAAACAAGACACTTAAGCTCTATCTTTAATATATATATATATATATATATATATATATATATATATATATATATATATATATATATATATATATATTTATTTTAGAATATCCATATTGAAATCCAACCAAACTAGTACTTACGAGTTATTCATAACCAAATGGGAATAAGAGGGACTTATTAGAATGATTTTCCAATTACAATAAACTTATAGGATGTTCACATCTAAATAAAATAAGCAACCCACCATCAACATAACCATTCATATTCTACCAAAGTGAAATGAATGTATATGCACAGCTGAACACTAAGGAAAATATCATAATTTAGTGATCAATCCTCTAAAATAAATATTAAAAATGTATATAAGTTTACAAACATCTATTAAGCACTTCAAATTCATTTATATGATCTAATAAATAATGTTAATTTAGTTGTAGCAGTCCTTCACTAATGACTCCAGAAGTGGGTTCATTCCATCAAGCTACCATGGACCAAATATGTCACCAACAAACATTCATAGTTAAAAGAAAATCATACTCTAAAAAGGGGGCAAACCCCACCCTTCCAACCCTATGAGCCCTCTATTGGTGGCCCTAATCACCCCATCCATCAGCTGGATAGTGGAAACATGCAATATGGTTATATGAAGGTTAAGATTAAGATTTGAGATTCAATGCCACTAAAGTAATTCCAACATAGTCTTGGTGAAATATCATACCAAAACCAACTATCTTGAAATAAACATCCAATCCACACAAGATTTGAAAACATGGTACATATAACATGCAGAGTTGTGATCATCTTGAAAAGAGCACATAAAAAATAATGCTCAAAAGAATAATAACAATGTCTATAGTTTGAGACATGATTCAAGTAGAAAATGAGTGAAATATTAAACTATGCATGGATATATTCCACAACCCTTTTAATTTCAAAAAAAATAAGATATCCACATAACTAGATTATACAACTCAAGTAGCCAAATAAAACCACATAACTTCCAACTTAGTCAACAAGTAAAAACCATTGTTTCCAATCAATACAATCAAACAAGGATCCATGCGGAATATAGTCAAAGTGAATCAAAAAAACATGTGTTCATATCAATGCAACTAGTGAAAGTGAGTCTCTCTCTCTCTCTCTCTCACACACACACACACACACACACACACACACACACACACACACACACACACACACACACACATGCACACACACACACACACATGCGCGCGCGCACACACACACACACATGTATATGTATATATAAGTATATAGAGATATATGTGTATACATGCATGCACACACACACACATATCTCTATATACTTATACATACATATACATATGTGTGTGTGTGTGTGTGTGTGTGTGTGTGTAGATATACATGTATATTTATATCTATACATATATGTGTGTACACACACACACACACATGCACATGTAGTATACGTATACATATACTTATACTTATGTGTGTGTGTACATATACATATACACCATCACAATTACTATAAAAAACCATGAATATATGGATTTATGCATGTTTTGTTGTATCGATTGTGATGGTGCACACACACACAGACACACACACACACACACACACATGTATGTATGTGTGTATGTAGATATACATATACATATACATATATACATGTAAATGTCTATGTAGTATACTTATACATATATGTATACATATACATATACCTATACCTATACATATACCTATATGTATGTATGTATATCTCTCTGTGTATGTTTTTGTGTACACCATCACAATCAATACAACAAACCATGCTTGTATATGCAACAAGGTCAATGCCAATAAAGAATTAGTGTATTGATTCCACTTAATTACAGATAACTTAAAAATTACATATTCACTTAGACACAATCAAAATAAGTAAAAACCCTAAGTTTATACTGAACACAATCAAGGAAAATAAAACCCTATCTGAGTGGAGACTAGAATGATAAAAGAACACAACACTAATGCATTAAACAAGTGAAGCCATTTTATAAAAGAGTAATGCAATAAATGCAAGGTAAACTTATCAACTTAAGTTACTCTTATAATTTTGTTTAAAACCTTTCAAAACCATTTCCATCATTACCCATAAGGAATTATGATCAACAAAATAACAAAACTTCACATACTTATGCAAATCAAAATACAGTCAACTGTGGAGTTGATGCCATGATCTTTAGAAGACACCTTTCTCACCTTTCATGTCAGTTCCCATGGAAAATGAGTAATTCAAAACTTCTTCAATGCCATCATAGGCTACATTCCAACCACAAAAGATTAAAGTCATGGATCGATAAAATAACTTCGAGTAACTAAAAATTTCTTCAATGCCACTGTAGGCTGCATTCCAACTATAAAAAATTAAAGTCATGTCTTGAAAATATAACTTTGTGTTCCCCACATATGCAACAAAAAAACCTTGCAAAAACCTCCATAGTCTAACTCAAACAAAACTCAAGACTTATATGTATTTTGCCCAAAGTTCTAGCATCAAACCCTATGTTTTATTTGAAGCACAAAGACCAAATGATACCAATGTTGAAACATGGAAACTACTTGATGGCTAATAATCAAAGTAAGATGCATCATGAAATAATTCATATTAAGGTCAACTTGGTTCAAATTACCATCAAAATAATTACCCACCATGTATTTATGGCCTAGTCAAGGCCCCTTTATTAAACAAAAATGATAGTCCAAGCAATATTATGGCGTAGTCAAGGTCTTGAATAAGCAAATGGTGGTCGAAACAAAATATTTTATGGACTAAGTCCTCTTTTCAATAAAAATTCAAGATTCATGGCTTAGACCCATTCCAACATCATAAATAATGTTTTAGACCAAGTCAAAATGTTCTCAAAGTTCATTCAAAACAAATGCCAAAATGACTTCCAAGAAGCAATCAATTAAAGTAACAATGAGAAAAAATTAAAGTAACAAAACATGGAACAAGGTAAGTGATACAACATAGAAAATTTCATAAGTGACTTCAAAATACAAAACACAAGTTCTACACAATATGAGATCATAGACTCTATGAACTAGAAAATAATAAACCAATGATCGAAAAGACAATCAAGGAGTCAATAAATGAAAGAAAGGAAAGAAGACTCCATAATAAAGACACATCAATACAAGTGGTTTGAGGTAATTATAATATCCAACATATCTCATAATTTATCTATCAAAATATCATTTGACTAATCATTAACCCTCATATCCAAGTTGTAAGAATCAACCATCAAACCTAGCTCATTTCATTATTCCCTGTAGTCACAAAATAAGACAAACAATATCCGATCAATTTATAATCATCACATATAATCATATAACTTTATGAATTATACATAATGTACTAACCATGCCATCTATTAGCTAAAATGAATCAGATCATGATAATTAAATAATTTAACATTGAATTTGAAATGGATCAGATCGTGCTAATCAGTGATAACAAAATCATGATAACTGTATCAAAATCAAACATCTAAAACAACTAACAATGTGTCAAATGACAACCATACATATATGCCATTATAATTTCTAGTAATAAGAATTTAAAATGCATCAAAAGTTAGGTTATGAAATCCTCCCCTCTTAAAGAGGATCTGTCCTAGTGATTAACCAAATAACATAGCATAATGATGCCTAAAAAGATGCTCATCTTCGCATGTAGCACTTATTTTCACTCAACTGGTTCCATTGGACCAATACTTATTGAAAATTTATATTTTAGAAATTAATGTTGCAATGGTCTAGGATCCTCACAAGTTACAATTGCATATTTTTCTCTTTTGAAACCTAAATATTTTTCCAGTCCAAGATATGAGAAGTATCAAATATGTATTTTCCTAATAAAACAACATGGAAAACATCATGAATCCTAGATAGAAAATGATGAAGGGCCAAATTTATAAAACAAAGTGACCAACTTTAGTAAATTTATCAATCACCACCAAAATGGTGCCATGTTTATTGTGTGATTTAGGTAGAGAATGAATAAAATCAAGTGAGATTACAATCCACCTACCCCTCAGTATGTCATGAGGGTACAATAATCATCTAGGGTGGTAATACTCAGCTTTAACACAATGACATTCTAAGTATTTTTTTGCATAATCAGTAATGTCATGCTTTATAATAGGGCAAAGATAATGTCTTTTTAGCTCATGTGTCATTTTTGTCATACCAAAATGAGCAAAGTGAGGTGTTATATAAACTTCTTTTAGAACAAGGTTTTGCAAGTCTCCATACTTGGGTATACAAATTCTATTTTTGTCTTCTAAAGCCATATATTCTAATAGAAAAATCAACAAACTCTTTTTCAAAGGGCTCATCAGCCAAACCTACTCTTACCTCATGGTAGTATTCATCAACAAACTATTATTTTAACACAACATTTCTGAAATTAAACTGTATCACAGATAATGCAACAAGGTACATGCATCACCTGAGGGAATCAACAACATAATTTTACTTACCTTTAACATAGGAAACATCCATGTTAAAATTACTCACCAATTCTAGCCACATGTGTTGGCATGGATTAAAATCATCTTGGGAAAATAAGTGTTCCAGGTTGCGGTTGTCATACTTCACCTTAAGTACTTTCCCAATAGGAAGTGATTCCACTATTTCAAGCATGCACTGTGACAACAAGTTCCATGTCATGCATGGGATAATTATTTTCATGTCCCTTGAGCTTACATGACTCAAAAGGCACTACCTTGCCATCTTGGGTCAAAATTCCACCAAAACCTTCTTTATAAATTTTTTCCCAAAGCTTAAAACTATGATTTGAATTAGGAATAACAAGTATAGGTGTTGTAGTTAATAACACTTTGAGATTTTTGAAAGCCTCTTCATATTGAGGAGTCCATACACATTTCTTACCCTAACACTACAAGGAAGTGATATGATTGGATATGCTAGAAAAGAATTCAACAAACCCATGATAATAACCATCCAAACCCATGAAACTATGTACTTCATGCACATTAGTATGGGTAGGCCAATCTTTAATAGCTTTGATCTTTTTTGGGTCTAAAAAAATACCATCCTTGGACATGATGTGCCCTAATAATGAATTTTAGACTGATAGAAATCATATTTTGAAAGCTTTCCATATAACTTATGTTATTTTAGCCTTTGCAAGATTGGTTTTAGGTGTTGTTCATGTTTAGAATTGTTCCCAAAATATATTAAAATATCATCATGGAAAACAAGCACAAACTTATCAATGTAATCCCTTAATGCACTATTCATTAAGTTCATAAATGTAGTTGGTGCATTTTTCAAGCCAAAGTGCATAACGATGAGATTGTAATGGCCATAATTAGTTTGGAAATTAGTTTTATGATAGATTGATCTCAAGTCATGATAGCTTGATATTAGCTCATGATAGCTTGATCTCAAGTCAATTTAGAGAAGACTATTGCTCCTTTCATTTGATAAAAAAAATCGTCAATCCTAAGCAAGGGATAACAATTCTTAATTATTACCTTATTAGGCATGTGGTATTAAATACATAGCCTAATAATTCCATCTTTCTTCTTTACAAAGATAACTGGAGCACCTCAAGGAAATACACAGCCTAATGCTTCAATTATCTATTTTTTTGTATTTGAATCTTTAATTCATATAAATATACTACATTCATCCTATAAGAACTTTAGATGTAGGTGAAACTCCTGATATAATATCTATGGAAAAGTCAAACTCTCGCTTGGGTGGAAGACTAAGTAGTTTTTTAGAAAATACATGCACAAATTCCTTTATAAAAGTGAAATCCTTGTAGGATGGTTCTTGGTCCTTGGATAACTATTGAATTTGGACTACATAGAGCTTTAAACCCTCACAACCAACCTTTTTCAACTATAGAAATGAAAGTATTTTATGTGATCTATTCCTTTGGATGCCTTGCACTTCTATAATCTTTGTAAAATTTTATGTGCACTACACCTTATTACTAAGGAAATCAAACATTGAATGGTGATGTTGCAACCAATCCATACCCAAAATTAAATTGTAGGATCTCAAGGGTGCTAATAACATATTTAACTTAGTTTTAAAGACACCTAAATCAAGCATTACTTATTCTAAACACTTCGAAATAGACACTCTTTTGATGGTACCAAACTCGACCTCCCAACCTTATCTTATCCTAACAAGTTTAACTTTACATTTACCTAAAACAATAAGAGAAATAAAACTATCTATTGCACCAAAATCAATTAAAATAGATAAATACAAATTAGCTATATTATTTATGGTTTTAGTTGGGGTGGCTTAAAAATTAACATTCTGATTATCTATAGTTACCTAGTGATTGGTTGGTTGTCCAAGTTTTAGCTTGGAAAAATCCTTCTAATAATGGTTATCACCACATTCCTATCACTAAAAAACTATGTGGTTTTAAATAAATAATATTACCCCCATGGCTGGCTAACATTGACTATTTTGGGTCTGATTTCTACTTTAAGTCCCTATATTTGTTGAGTTCTATTATCTTAAAGTTCTTGTTTAGTCTTTGGGACTTGTTAAAACCACTAATAATTCTGGTGAACCTATGATTAAGATCTATTTTCTTCAAATTTATGGGCAGGGGAGAGAGATGTTTTACCTTAGACTTTTGCCTATTCATCTTAACATCTTATCTCATCTTCCATTGAGACTTTTCTTTTTTTTTTCCCTATGAGTAAACTCAATGGCAACAACCAAGCTTTTTAGGCTAGTCATATTGATGTCATACATCAATATCTCCTTTAGTCCCAAATTAAAGCTTTTTACTTTAGTCTCTTCTTCATGCATGTAGTTTACAAGATGCAATAGATTCATAAAATTGTTCTCATATTCAGTACGAGTCATATTTTCTTATTTCAATAGCTGAAAGTATGTTATATTCTATTTTTTGAAATAAATATTCAAGTAACTTTTCTGAAACTGCCTTTCAAATTTTTTAGAAGTAAATGTCATTAGTTGGCATCCCTCTAAAACAAATAAATGATTCTACCTTAAGGTAATAACACCAACTAGCTAATAAGCTACCACCCTAGATTTCACATTAGAGGGCATTTTATGCATATTAAAATACTTGTACAAATGCATAAGTGATACATCACCTTAATCCCCATAGTCTTCTCCTGAAAAGGTAGGGGTGGATAATTTTTAAGCTCCTTGATCATTAGATCAACCACCATCAACGTTAGCTCTTAGAGCACCTACTCCTCTCCTTGACCATTTTATAACTTGGGTATGTCTTCATTAGGGACACCCTCAAGGTTATTCAGTTTGCATTCCTAGGTTTCAATCTTGCCTTAAATTACATTTAAAGTTGACAAGATTCCATTGAGGTCTTCATGTTTATCAGTTGAGTTACCTCTAACTGCACTAACAATATTAACTACATTATTTTTAACAGCATTATTGATAGGTGGTGTGCCATTTTTATTTCTATTGAGATTGTGGCACCATGACATCTACCTTTGATCCTACCTCTTCCGCTTCCTAGGTTAATTTTTTTTGTTATTATTGGCATTGACAACACCACCAAATCTTTTTATAACCATCTAATGACTCACATAATAAAAGTTTATGAAGATTAAAATTTTAAAAAGTTATTCCCTAATGTTTCATAGAGTAGAAATTGTGCTTTGTTAATAATGAAATAACCCCAACTTGTTTTTTCAAATAAACAAAAAAATTACATGTGAAACATACTCTCGTGATTGAAGACATAAGATATTCTCTTCTTCACAGATGAAGTAACATAATTCCAAACAAAAAACATGCTTAAAATAGGTGTTGTTACTTACATAAGGTTAAATAACCTTAAAAGGGCACTATAAGGAAGTATGTTATTCTCAATAAGTATAGAGCTCAGGGTGTATCAGTGTGTAACTGCACACTCATAAACTCCAAACTATATATCACCTTAACATATATGTCCTTGAGTTTAATTAATTACTCATAGGTTTAAATTATTCCAAGACAAAGATTTGGGATGGAAGGTAGTTTCCCTAACTTAGATTTATAACAACACCTTAACAAGATGTTCAATCATGCTTGGGTATGCAACCCTAGAATTAGAGTCTTTTAATTAAATAATCAATAGGTTCCTAAAACAAGTCCACATACTCAATAATATTTATTTAAGGAGAGCTAATAAAAAAATCATATACTCATGTGATATTTTACTAAACATCAAGGTCAATATAGCACAAGTTAAGGGAAAATGTCAACGTCTCATTTAGAGTTTTGTTAATTTTATTTGTTAGCATGATATTGCAAAAATAAAGGATCAATAAATATCCATATCTATTTTTGGTAAAAAAAGATAAGTAATAATAATTATCAAACATGTTTTACATGTATTCAAAAACTATTTATATCCACACTTATCCATATTTCATAATTAGAATACCAATAACTATTGGAAATCGTTCAACAATTAAAATATGTACCAATAAATTTAGTGATAAGTTCATGAAGTGCTATTTTCCAAGGTTTTAATGTTTAGCCTTTAACCTTTGGATCATGGCACCATACTTAAACTATATTTATAACATTTAAATGATTAATTGGCACCAAGAAGATCAAAATACATTAGTTTGTATTAATAACCATTTAAACACCACCAAGCCTTACGGTTGAACGAATATTAATTCAATCAAATTGACATTTGAATATAACAATGCACTTATCATTACCTCAAATGGTTATTTCTACATAAAGCATACATATATACATATACATACTTTACAACAAGAATAAATAACTGATCGAGCAAATAGGTGACTTTTCATGGACGTGAGATAAACCCTTTTGTTTTTATCTCCTATCCATTTTATCCTTAAGTTGAACAATTGATAAAGATATTCATATCATTTATATTACAACAACAATAGGAACAATAATTCACATTTACTTTTAAAATAATACTTCTTGAATGTCATTCTTTAAATTAGTTATCAATCATGATTACATGACTCGATAACATGATTTTCACAACCATGCTTATTAATCATTCATTATTGAAAACACTACTTAATTACAAAAGTACAAGTGTTTTGAAGGTCTCCACCAAAATGTGGCAAGACTTCATTCTAAAACAATAACATAAACAACAATCTTCTGCATTAATTGAAAAGTTTAAGAAAATCATAATAATTCTTAAGTATCCTAACTTTATGAAATGTAAGCTTATTCCATGTTAATCCTTCAGTACATAAATTTAGATAACCCTTAATAGTTTATCACTAAATCTTATATGCAATTCTCGATATTAAATAGATTATTCATTCATTCTTTTGCTAAAATATCTAAACAACATACTATTTCAAAAAATGGAAGAACAACTATATGTAGACCAACCAATTTCCAAATAACAACTCTATATTCTAAACAACTCAACTCAATTGAATAAGACAAGTTCAGTTAACTAAATTAAGCATTACAAGGATTCAATGGTATATACAAACCTAAATTAATTAAAATTCAATTTTATTTTTTAACATGCACATAATTCATAGAAAATTACTAAGACCATTTTGATTATATGCTAAGGAAATAAGACACGTAAGCGCTATCCTTAATACAATGAATTATTTTTGAAATATCCATATTATAATCCACTCAAACAAGTACTTACAAATTATTCAAAACCAACCAAGAATAAGAGGTACTTATTAGAATGATTTTCTAATTAAAATAAACTTGTAGGTTGTTCACATCCAAATAAAATAAGGAACCCAACCATCAATATAACCATTTATATTCTACCAAAGTTAACTGAGAGTATAGGCACAATTGAACATTAAGAAAAATATGATAATTTAATGCTCAATCCTTTAAAATACATCTACAACATGTATATAGGTTTACAAACATCTATTAATCACTTCAAATACTTTTATACGAGCTAATAAATTATGTTAATCCAATTGTAGCATGCCTTCACTGATGACCCCCAAAGTGGGTTTGTTCCATCAAATTACCATGGACCAAATATGTCACCAACAAAAGTTCATAGCTAAAAGAAAATCATACTTTGAAAAGGGGGAAAACCCCACCCTTCCAACCCTATGAGCCTTCCATTGGTGGCCTTAACCACCCCATCCATTAGTTGGATGGTGGAGACATGCAACATTACTATATGAAGGTTAAGATTAAGATTTGAGATTTAATGCCACTAAAGTAATTCCAACATAGTCAAGGTGTAATCTCATATCTAAACCAACTAGTAAGAAAGAAACATCCAATCGTAATAAGATTTGAAAGCATGGGACATATAACATGCATACTATAATTATCTTAGAAAAAGAATATAACAAAAAAATCTCAAAAAAATAATAACGTCTAAAATCTGAGACATGATTCAAGTAGTAAACAAATGTAATATTAAATTAGGCATGGATATATTCCACAACCCTTCAAATTTCCAAAAAATAAATATACACATAGTTGGTTTATACAACTTAAGTATCCAAATAAAATCATGTAACTTCTCACTTAAACAACAAGTAAAAACCCTTGTTTTCAATCAATACATTCAAATAAACACCCATGTAAAATATAGTCAAAGTTAATCAAAGAAAAACATGTGTTCATATCAACACACCTAGTGCAAACGAGTCATGTGTGTGTGTGTGTGTGTGTGTGTATATATATATATATATATATATATATATATATATATATATATATATCACAATCGATATAACAAACCATGCTTGTATATGCAACAAGGTCAATGCTGATAAAAAACCAATGTATTGATTTCACATAGTCATATATAACTTAAAAGCTACACATTCACTTCGACATAGTCAAAATAAGTAAAAACTCCAAGTTTCTACTCAACACAATCAAATATGATAAAACCTTACCTGAGTGGAGACTAGAATCACAAAATAACGCAAATGAATACATTAAAAAAATAAATCCATTTCCAAAAAGAGTATTGTAGGAAATGCAAGGTGAACTTAGTAATTTAAGTTGCTCTTATAATTTGTTTAATACCTTTGAAAATAATTTCCAACATTACTCATAAGAATTATGAGCAATAAAATAATAAAACCCCACTTACTTATGCAAATTAGAATGCAGTCAACCATGGAGTTGACATTGTGATCCCCTTGAACTCAACTTGATCACCTTTCATGCCTGTTCGCATGGAAAATGAGTAACTAAAAACTTCTTCAATGCCACCATAGGCTACATTCTAGTCATAAAAGATTGAATTTATGGTTTGACAAAATAAATTTGTGTTCCCTACATTATTTGCTAAGTTTTGGAAAAAATTCAATAGAAAAAAATCTTGAAAAAACCTCCATAGTCCAGCTCAAACAAAAATCAAGACTTTCATGTATTCTACCCAAAGTTATGGTATCAACCTCTAGGGTTTATTCGAACTACAAAGACCAAATGATGTCAAGGTTTAAACATGGAAATTAATTGATGGCTAATTATCAAAGTAATATACATCATGAACTAATTCATATTAAGGTTAACTTGGATCGAATTACCATCAAAATAATTACCCACCATGTATCTACGACCTAGTCAAGGTCCCTTCATTAAACTAAAATGATGTTCCAAGCAATATTATGGCCTAGTCAAGGTCTTGATTAAATAAATGGTGGTCTAAAAAATTATTTGAAGGACTAAGTCCTCTTCTCAATAAAAATTCAAGACTCATAGCTTAGGCCCATTCCAACATCATAAATAATTATTCAGGCCAAGCCAAAATATTATCAAAGACCATTCAAAATAAATGCCAAAATGACTTCCAAGAAACAATCAATCAAAGTGAAAATGAGAAAGAATTGAAGTAACACAACATGAAACAAGGTATGTGACACATGTGACATCTAAATACAAACCATAATTTTTACACAACACGGTATAAAAGATGATCAAAGAGTCAATAAATGAAAGAAAATAAAGAAGACTCCACAAGAAATCCATATCAATATAAGTGGTCTGAGGGAATTATAAGCTCAAACACATCTCATAATTTATCTATCATAATATCATTCAAATAATCATTAACCTTCATACCCAAGATGTTGGAATCCACTGGCAAACCTAGCTCATTTCATTATTCCTTGTAGTAATAAAATAAGATATCAATAATATCTTATCAATTTATAATCATCACATATAATCATATAATTATATGAACTGTACATAATGTACTAAACATGTTGTCTATCAACTAAAATGAATCAAAGCATGATAAATAAATCATTTAACATCTAATCTAAAATGAATTAGAGCATGTTAATCAATGATAACAAAATCATGAGAATTGTATTAGAATCAAACATCTGAAGCAATTAAAAATGTGCCAACTAGCAACCATACAAAATATGCCCTAATAATATCCAACAATAACAACTTAAAATGCATCAAAATTTATGTTATGACAGATAATCCTTGTTTTTTTCCCACACCTTGAGTGGGTAAGACATGTATAATTAAGGGTGTAAGTGTAGGCATAAAAGAAATGATAGTTATTTGAACACCCATTATAGAATTTATACCTCCAATAGGTTGGTTGATAATAGTAAAGGGCTCATATGTTTTTTCCTATGATGTGACTACATTAGACTTATGTGCAACTTTAGATGCTAAGATTAATTGTAAAAGCTTACCCAATTCTTGAGGATTTTGGAAAATTTTATTTTGAAAAATTGATAAGGCATTAACTTGATCAATGTCTACCATATTAAATCCACTAGGATTAATTTAGTCTTGGTATTCATGATTATCCCCATCATCATGTTATAAATTAGGCATGTTAACATAATATTTCATTCACACATATTCATTAGTAATGACATCATCAAAAGAACATGAAGAATAATGAACATTCATTGCATTTAATTTAACCATTTTAACTAAAACCAAAGAATCTGATTATGCTTGATATGCAAACCAAAGTAATCTAATTATGCTTAATATGCAAACCGATTAATCTAGCACTTTGCCTAAGAGGGACAAAGTAAGTAGCCTTCTTAGATGGCATAAGATGAAAGTAGGCATAAGACTGGGGCCAAAAGATGAATTGTGTATTAAATGGGATAATAACAAAATAGAACTCAAAATCATATTTTATTTATAGAAATTTGAAACCGTACAATGGAGGAAGAAACACTAATGGTAACCTAGTGTTTGGTAATGCTCAATATAATATTTAGGTTCAATAATATGTTTTACCTATATTGGAATTAATTTTATTAATTAACCTTAATTAGATAGAACTTTTTTTAATGAACCTAAATTATAATATATATAGTTAACTACAAATTTAAATGCAAAAGCTTTAAATTGATTTGGAAATATATATTTATAGATTTGGAAAGTACAACATAGGGATAAGATACTTAACAATTAAATACTTTGTTAAAAGACTGAGGCTATAATCAAGAGGTAGAGAGGATGGTAAATTAGACTATAGGTCATTTAGATTAGGATTTGGACTTCTGTGTGTGCCCAGATAGTATCATCAAGTTTAGGTTGGTACCTTTAGATGCTATGTTCCCTATTTTATGGTTTTCCCTATGTAGATTGTTATTCTATGTTTTGATACATACAGGTGCACCTATTTTTATTTTATCTTTGTGTGTGATCCCAAGGTTTGAGTATGTGTGCAAGTCATATAAAAATTTTCTCCTTCACTTAAAACCCTAGTTCCACTTTTAATGATAGAATTAGTCTTTAAAAATGGGAATAAAGGTGGGGAGTTGACCCCAACCACTCCTTGTTGAATGGTTGAGCAATGTGTACATATATAATATTCTAAAGAGGGAATTTAAACTACATGTAGTTCTACTCACTAGGTAAATGTGTGAAATAGTGTTCATTTAATTTATGCAACCTATAATCTAGATCTTAATACTTGGGAATTTGTAACTTTGGCTTGGCTCTTGAGTGTTTCAAACTTAGTAGATACTTGTTCTTAATGATTGGTTTGCAAATTGGGAAGAATAGGGTATTCTTCTTAAATATGTAAGTGTTTGAATATTATTTTGATAAGTGCTTATTAGATGGGCAATAAGATTATACCTATTTTGTATTTGTATGAGACTCTTTGGGTAATTACATATGCTACTGACATGGTAGATTCATTGGTCAACCCATAGGAATGATTTGAATTCAAAATGTGACCATTTTTTGGCATGGGATGAAATAATTAGACTCAAGTGTACCATCATATGGTATGTTATAAGTCTAACATTACTATTTAGGAGATAAGAATGTTGATATGATGATTTGGAGATGTCTGAGTAAGATAAATAACTAGTTTGAGACAGATCATGGGATCCCCTATAGGTGATTAGTAGCAACTTGGGAAGGTAAGACATGTATAAGGCATGTGGATGTGAGAGAATGGTAAATTAGATTCATCTATTTAAGCATAAGTTGTGTAGGGTGAAGGTAAGTCAAAACTTAATTAATAAGTATCAATTATTGGAGTTTAGTGTCTATTAAAACTAAAGATAATAAACATATACTGAAAGAGTTTGAATCTATTTAGGATATGGATTTTCATGAATGCTATACTTCTACACATGTTAAGCCTAAAATTAAAATATGATGGTCAAATATATTTATAATCCAGGTGTTACTTTGACAAAATTTAAGGATATTAAACAACACCATGCTTTGGCAAAAGTGTGGTGTTAGGATGATGTTGATTTGGAAGCATTTCTCAGAATTGAAGATGAAATTAGTCCTTTTAATGAAGGGTTTAAGGGATCACTATATTTTAATTGGTATGGGACAATGTAAAACAAAGTTAGATAAGGATATTTTGAAGGCAAAGGGGTTGTTGTTGATTCTAATTGAAGTAGTAACAAAAAAATTAAAAGTGGATATTGATTTCTGACATACTTGTGCTAAGATTCATAAAAAGGATATTAATGTTATCTATTTGAATATTTTGACATATTACCCTCTTTTGGATGATGGTGTTTTGAGATTTGGTGTTTTTCAAATAAAACATTGGTATATTCAACTAAACAAATTTAATTTGGATGACTATGATGCCAAGGAGCTAAAATGATAAAATAATAAAAATTTATGGTTAGTTCTAGATGTCAGAATTAGGAGTAAAGAATCCATGGATGTTTATTTTTATTTTTATTTATGGATGGTTTTTAACCCTAAAATATAAATATGAGGATTCTTGGGTTAAAAAAGGAAGAGATAGCTTAGGGCACAAGGATGGTAGATTATCTCTAAAGTAGGCCAATTATTTATGAAACTTAGATAAAACATATATTAAATTTATTATGTTGAGATGCTAAAGATAGAAAGTACAACCATGCTAGATATTGAAATAAAAATTAATGTAAGATACTTAGTTAATTATGATGCTAATACATATCTGGATCTAGAACAAGGAAAAAGTAGACTAGATCTAGATTTTAGATCAGTCACTTGATTATCAAAATTGTTCCTTTGTAGTCGTAGACATTTTCATCAACCTAGGATTGTTGCATTGATGCTATTATCTAAATTAGATGCATGTGTCTAATATGAAATACCTATTGAAATTGGATGTGACCACCTAGATGCTTTTGGGTTTTGTGTCATCTTCACTTTAGTGCATTCAGATCTGGGTTATGGATTATCACTCATTATTAAATAGTAAAATCCTAGTTAGTCATCTTCATAGTGGCTATGGTAAAAATAGGTTAGTGGGAACATGGTGTTGAGTTTCCCAAAGAACCCTCTATCAATGAGTTTTTCCTACATTTCTAATACTATGAAGAGGGCTTCAAACTTATGTCATCCTCCCCTATGTGTTGGCTTGTGTGTGAATAATGTAATGTGTGATAAATAAGTACAATAATGACCTAACTTGTAATTTAAAAAATATGGCTCTTGGGATGATCCTTTAGTACCTTAGACTTCTAATTATGTTGTCCCTATTATTGATATGTAAATAGGATAAATTAGGGAACCCTTACTCACTTAAGTGCTTGATTGAGTGATTTTGGTAAGTTACCCTTTAGTTTGTGATAGGTTAAAATGAATGAGGGTTGATATTGCATTTTTTCCAATCCCTTTAGATAATATA
Organism: Torreya grandis; assembly: GCA_037957365.1. Taxonomy (NCBI): domain Eukaryota; kingdom Viridiplantae; phylum Streptophyta; class Pinopsida; order Cupressales; family Taxaceae; genus Torreya; species Torreya grandis. The sequence continues at coordinate 1,199,997 of JARHVA010001172.1, forward strand.
TTACATTATATTACTTAGGCTAACCATAGTAATATGTTTTATTTAAAATTTGGATGAATTTAAGGCACTAAAAATTTGCATTGTAATAAGACACTTACATCGATATAGGCTTCTAATTGGGACAGAAGTATCTAGGTAGCTAGAAAATAGGCATATGTATAGAACTTATAGAGATGGAAGATAAGTAGGTTTATAACATTTGAAGAAATATAGAAGGTCGAAGTCATCAGAAAGACATTAGTCAAATTAAGAGATAAATAATGAGGCACAGAGAGATAATATATGTGAGCCTTTTAGCAATGGGGAAGGTCTATAAGATGAAGTTAAAACTATGATATGTATTTGATAAGTGTACAAGACTGAGGTGATATATAACTTAAAAATAATGTCTACATTTTCTCCCTTGATCTAGAACAAAATTACTATTTTAAATGACAAGGAATGTGTACCTGAGTGTGTATAACACACCTTGTCTTTGTATGAGCCTAACTTGAGTGCTTTATTGGTGACTGACATGTGTATCGATGAAACCACCTTACCTTTTAGTAAGTTGATTTTAAATATGTTTCATTATGAATCATTAGAGTTGTGATTAGTACAAATAAAAAATCTAGAAGAGTGAATATATCTAAAGAGATAGAGATTGGATGACACATGCCCCCAACCTTGGAGAAAATGTGAGTTTCCACTCGATAGTTGAGATTATCTCAACCATGTAACCCAATCATAATTATAACCTAATGAGTGTAAGTGAACCAGGTAAAATCACATTATAAATTCAATGAGGTTGAATGTTGTAATTAAGTCCAACCTATAAACTCGACAAGATTGAGTGATTTAATCACCTCAACCATAACAAAAAGTGAACCAACTACTATAATAGATAGGCTCAATACATTTCATAAAATTCCAACCTTGTGGGTGTTGATAGTCCATGAAAGTGTTTAAAATCTAAAACTAATTTGATTTTATAATATTAGGAACACATTACATAGCATATGCACCTTATATACATCTCATATTGAAACTGTGTATAATAATGGTACCAATGTATAAAATTCTGCCACAAATGTGTTTTTGAATCTTATAAATGTGTAATTTGGCCAGTTTGAAAACTTGTGTAAGTGTGGAAAACATGCTTCCATGACTTTCACACACTATAATCTAAAACATAAAACTAGTATAAGTCTGAAGAACATGTTTCAAAAACATGACCCTCACTGTAATTTGAATCTAAAAACTAGTGTAAGTGTTAATGTGGAGAAATCTAAAAACTAATACAAGGGCTAATATGGAGGACATGTTTCTAAAACATTCCCCCATTGTATCTAGGTATGATTCATACTGAATAAGTGTGGAGAACATGTTTTGAAAACATGCCCTCACTGTAATCTAGGTATGATGCATACTGATTAAGTGTGGAGAACATGTTTCCAAAACATGCCCCCACTGAATCTAAAATTATGACAAATGTGGAGAACATGTTTTCAGAACATACTCCCACTATAATATGAATTTGTGAAGTAATGTTGAAGTCATTCCTTTATGGCATGCCCCCACTAATATGCCCCACCTTTTTATGTGAGATAAATAAAAATTGGTAGTTACCTTCTCTGAAAAGGATAAGATAACCATGTAATATGAATGTACAATGTAACATATAGTAGAAAAATGGCTATGTAGATAACTCATTGAAGAAAAAATAATGTGATCACACGAAGTCCTAATATGCATGATGTATATCATGATAACATCTAGATAGTAATAGTACAAGCTCAATAGATCATTAAGCACACACACAAGAGCATTCAAAAGCAAATCAAAAGATAATTATCCAAAGAGACCTCAAACAAGGGGCATATTCAAATTTAACATAATCTAAGGGACATGACTTAGTAAAATTTACACATAATCAAGAATGACATATTCAAATGTCAACATAAAACAAACAATGACATATTCAAATGTCAAAGAGGCAAACAGAGGCACAACAACTACAAATAATGGAACATATTCAAATGCTCAAACAAGTAAGACAATATCAAGGCAAGACACTTAAATAAGTGCATAAATGAAAGTATAAACAACCAAAATAAACATATAATACTAGTCCCTATATATATGTGTTAGCAAAAAATGTTAAGTACATAACATATCAAGTACACTATAAAAGATATAATTATGGATAAAGGCATGTGTAAGTACATATAGGAGCTCAAACATGATATGTAAAGTGAACATAACATGATATAACCTAGATGTATTGTGATCATAGAGGTGGATGCCCTTAATGTCCTGGTGACATGAGTATAGGGAAAACCAACATCCAAAAATGCATAGATCATGTATTTGTGTATGCCTATATAACACTCAAATGGTGTGTGAAACACGTGTATATATAAAATATTGATAATTCATCTACCAATGTGGAACCAAAAACATTTATTCCAAGGAACTAATAGGATATGTAAATGTTGCACATATTTTTGGATTTTTGTGAAAGGAAAATACTATCTTATGATCTCATACAAAGGATGCTCACATATATCTTCCCACTATGAACCTGGCATAATAAACTAGTGATATTGTCAAGGAGTGTACATAGATGTAATATTTGGCATTATAGGATTTGTTATGATCCATGTATGTATAATAGGAATACGTGGTCATGAAGCATAAATATTTGAGTAAGGGTTCTTGGAACCCATCATTGAATGGTCTATGGTTTTTTTGGAACAATAATAATAGGAACATGTAGGTACTATAAATATTTGAATATGGCATGAATTGGATAAGGATGTTGTGAAACCCACTATTGATCTTTGATGCAATGGTCTCTCAAGTATTAGTTACCTAGTAAAGGGAATTGCCCATTACTTACCCTTTTATAGAATATTAACTATAGGAGGTTTGATAACTAATTACCTAAGTATAAATTTCTCTTGCTCAATATGATGTTCATATGGAATTCTAGAAAATCTAATTACCTAATTGGTATAAATATATTTAACATACCCATGCACTATATAAAATATTGCTTGAAGTGTATGTATCCAAGGTCATCCCAATAACATATCAAAAACATTCATGAGGTATAACTTAGAAGGTAACAACCACATATGAGGTACCCAACTATAAAGGTAAGTCAATCTCACCAAGAACCTATTGTGAGGTCCCATAAAATGATCTAGCTAATCTGATTGAAGGATGTAAATAATGATTTGTATAACCCAAATGTGTAATTAATGTCATAATACAAAGGTTCTCATTTACACCATTGTTAATCATAACATTGTGTATAGGCTGATGGTTAAGGTATGCTTGAATGAATAATTAATGAAGATTTAATTCATCAACCCTAAGCTCATTATCATTGAAAGTAATGGAGGGTGTTTGAATTATAAGAGGTGTATGCCATGTATAAGTACTAATAATCCCATCCAATGGGTGTTCATAATGAGATGGAGGAGGATGCACATTATATGCCATTTTCACTTATGGTTCCTTACTAAAATGATATTTCAAAGGATTCTTAAATATTTTATAATTTTTATGATCATCAAATTGTGAACTCGATTCCTTTAGAGGATCATCAAATGTAATTTTTTGGTCATCAATGAGGTCTTGGATCTTATGGTTAAAGGTAAAACATCTGCTTGTAAAATGCCTAGGGCTTTTGTGGTAGTCACAATAAACATTCACATCATACCCTTTGGGTAGGGTTATACTCATATCAACCTCTATAGGATGAGGGAGAGATATAAGATGACACTCTACAAGTCACGAGAGCAATGAAGTGGGAGACTTAAGTAAGCATGAAAATTATCTCCATGGTACATTGGATAAGATAAGATGATTAGGTAATTATGACACCATATTAACTATGGAGTTTTTTTTTTTTTAGGCTTAGGAGTTTTGACCTTATAACTTGGTTTTATATTAAACTTGGTATTATATGTAGATGTAGTTAGTGTATGTGCTGCATCATTAAGTTTGTTTAATGAGATAAGTTTCATTTCACGATCACTAATAATATGGCATAAGTCATTTAAATATTTAAATTTTTTGAATACAATGGACTCATGTAAAGGAGCAAGCAAAATTTTCTTGAAAATATTTTGAAGCTCTTTATCTACTATAGGATTGGTCATTTTAGCCAACATTGTCTTGTACCTCAAGACATACTCATTAATAGGTTTATTGTTTCCTTATTTAATATTTACAATTTGGACATAGGAAACATTTTAGGTAATGTTAATATATAAGTGTGAAAAAACATAACTTGTAAGGGGTTTGAAGGCATTTAATGATTGAGTTGGTAAATAATAGAACCACCTTAAATCATAGTATTTTAATTTTCTTGGAAATAATTTGGTCAAAAGTTTATCATTAGAGGCATAATCAAGGCATTCCACATAAAAATATTGAAGATGTTGTTTAGGATAACCCTTTCCATCATAAAGTGTAAGCTTAGGTGAAGCAAAACCAATTGGTAAGGGGTGCAAAGACATCTCTAGTGCAAGAGGATTATGCAACACCTCTTGTGAATTAATAACATAAGGAAAAATTTTGTTCAATATTTTAAACCTTAGTTTGTAAATTTTATATAGTTTGGACAAGAGCTTGCACCTCTTGGTCTTTTAGGTTGGACATTTTATAAGTCACCAAAGGAGGTGTACCCATTTATTGGGTAGATATAAGCATTAAAACTAGTATTTGAGTTGAACATTTAGGTTTCCCATTGTATATGTAGTAATAGTAGTCTCAGGAAACATGGGTTGAATTACATATCATGTGCCCCCATTAGATGTAGGTAGATTTATTGGTATGGACTAAGTTGTAGTAACCTCTAAGGATTTACCATCACTATGTGAAGAATCCTTAACCTTATCATGCTTACTAATTTAGTCTCTTGTAATATACAAAAATGCATCTATTAATCTCTTGTTAATATTGAGATGAGTGATTAATGCTTCTTTATCTTCCATTTGAAATCATGTTTTTTGATTACTATTTTCCATTACTTAAAAATGAAAAATTGCATAATTTGAATAGTAAATTGAAACCCCAGCTAGCTAAAAACCCTAAGAAACAATGCATTCACACAAATCGAGTTCACTAAATGTTTAACCCTAAAATCTAGATTAAGGGGAATCTAGATTCAAAAAGAAAGAGATAGCCTAGGGCACAAGGATAGTAGACTATCTCTAAAGCAGGTTAATTATTTGTGAAACTCAAATAAAATATATACTGAATTTATTATGTTGAGAAAAATATATGTATATAGAAATGATATGTTACTCAAGAACATGTGAAACATATGTGTATATAGAAATGATATGGTATCAACTAACATAAAGTAAACAACATATGTAAAAAGATAGTAACATGTTTAACCCTAAATTCTAGCTATGGGAAATCTAGGGTTAAAGGGGAAAGATATAGCCTAGAGCATAAGGATTTTAGACTAACCATAAAGTAGGATAATTATTTACAAAACTCATATAAACATATGCTAAATTTATTATGTTGAGATGCTAAAAGATAGAAAGTACGACTATGTTAGATATTACAATACTAATGAACACAAGATACTCAGCTAGTTCTGATGCTAATTCAAGTTTGGATCTAGAACATGTAGAAAGTAGACTAGATCTCGATTCTAGATCTAGCCCTTGATTCTATAAATTATACATCTATAGCCTTAGACACTTGCATTAACCTGAGAAAATTGTGTCGATGCTAATTTCTGAATTAGATGCAAGTGTCCACTATAGAATACCTATTGAAACTAGACATGACCACCTAGATGCTTTTGGGTTCTATGTCACCTTCACTCTTGTGCATTCAGATTTGGGTCATGGACTGTCACATCTTTTCAAATAGCAAAACCCTACGTCTTCATCTTCTTAGTGGTTATAAAAAAATTGGGTTAGTGGTCCTGTGGTCTTGAGTTACCCCAAATACCCCTCTATTAATAAGCACTTCCTGCATATCCATTACTCTAAAGAGGGATTTAGACTTATGTAGCTCTTCCCTACGTGTTGGCTTGTGTGTGAATCATGCAATGTGTGATAAGTAAGTACAATAGTGACCTAGCTTATAACTTAGAAAATATGGCTCTTGGGATGCTCCTTCAATACCTTGACCTATGAATATATTGTCCCTATGACTAATATAGAAATAAGAGAGAATAGGGGAGCCTTGCTCACTTTAGAGATTTTGGTAAGTTGTCCTTTGGTCTATGCTAGGTTTAGAATGAATGAGGGTTAATATTGTATTTATACTAATCCTTTTAGAGAATATCTCGCATTAAAGCACTTAAGATGATGTTAGGAATATGTTTCATTTGAAAATAGTATGATTTTAGGGCACTTGACACTTGCATTGGAATAGGACACTTGTATCGACATAGGCATCTAATTGAGACACAAATGTCCAGATATCTATAAAATATGCATAGGTCTAAAAATTGTAGAGATGGAAAATAATCAGGTTTATAGCATTCTAGGTAAGATAAAAGGTATGAGTCATCATAATGACATTGGCTAGATTAAGAGACAAATAATGAGGAACAAAAAAGATAGTGTATGTGAGCTTTTTGGCTATGGCAAAGGTCTATACGCTAAAGGTACATACATGATATGCATTTTTCAAGTGTACAAGATTAAGGTGTAGTGTCTACATATGGATTATCAAAGGATGCATGATTAGGTAAGTATAATTTAAAAAGAGGCTAGAATTTCAAATCCTATCAATGAATTATTGCAAGACTTATAAATTAAGATTTATGTTCATGTACGACCAAACATTTTTCTTGGCCTTTTAAATAGATATTTTATATATTAAATATAAATATATTAAGGTGGTGATAACATAACTTGAAATTTTTATGGATTTTTTTTTGTTTTGAAAGGTGGATCTGGAATTAAATGTCTTTGAGGGAGTTTTCCTCTATTCTAGGTTACTCTCCAAAATGGATAATTTGATGAAGTCTAAGTCTATTATTCCAAAATTAGTTTTGTTTGGTGAATTTAGTTCTTTAGATAAACTATAGTTTCCTCCTTTTATTTATGTCAAGAATCATATGATCAAGATAAATGGGATTTTTATTAAAAGGGGCTCATTTAGAGGCTTTTTTTTGTTGGTTGTTGTATAAATGATAAGTAAAATGCTGATAATCCAATGACAGCTCGACATATAATTGTTTTAAAAAGTTTAGGGAGTGGCTGACCATATCTTGGCCTAGAGTGATGTTTACTTCTTTCACTTTCCTTTCAAGGGTATCAAGAAGATTAAATGATAAAATAAATAAGTACCTTGTTATTTTTAGAAAAGCCTATGTTTTTAATAATAAAAAAATAGTGATGCAAGCATGGGTGGAGGATTTCTATCTAGATTCAAGGAGAGAATCCCTTTGACACATTTGGATAAGACTCTATAAAGTAACAATAAAATATTGAATGAAAATGTTCTTACATATATAGGGAATACAAAGGGGTTTAAATACTTAAATATGGTATTTAACACTTATAAATGTCAATCTTGACCTAAAAATATCTTACATGACTTATGCATCTCCAAACAACTCTTATTTATTGTTCCCACACACCTACATGCTTGTTACGAGCCCGATCTATCTTAAGTTACTATTAATCACCTACAAGAACTTCTTTGTCTATGTTAAACCAATTAAATATCCTAATTAGACATTTCTATATCATCATGTTTACATTGTTATCTCCTAGATGGTATCATTAGACTTAGGCAATAACAATGATGGAGCTATCCTAAGGCTCACATTGCCATCCTTTGCCTAGAAATGACTATTTTTCAAAGTCAAATCATTACCATAGGTAATCCTATTCACTTGGCATGTTGGTGGCACATATAATTAACTAATTTTGTGCATAAAAATAGAAATCAAGATCAATCATATTAAGCATTTGGCATTTATATATCAAGCATCTATAAACTACTTCACATCGGGAAAATCTACCTTATTCTTCCTAAATTGAAAATTAGTCACTAGGAGTTGTCATCAGCCAAGCCTGAAGAACACTGAGTCATGTCAAGAGTCAAACATTGTAAAGATCAATTTTAGATTCGTGGTACATCATATAGTGAAAGAACATAGTTGCACAATCCCTTAAGAGGAAGAACTACGTGTGGCTTGATTTCCATATTTAGAGTATTGGATATGTAGGTAGTGGTCAATCATCAAGGGAGTCATTTGGGTTAGCTCATACCAATAACACTTTCTCATATTTTATATAATTTTATCCTTCATAAGTGGACCTAGGATTTCAAGTAGAAGGAAGCTGATTTATGGAGTTATCCACACATTCAAGGGTCAAATATTTCACATATAGAGACATATTGGAAAGGTGCATCGCACTATATGGTCATAAAGAGGAAAAACATCATAGGATAATAACATTAGCCCTAGTCACTTATGTCTAATGAATTGACCCCCACCTGATGGTACCAACCCTACACACACATAGACATAGTTTCAAATTAACATCAATCATAGGCCTAATTCTATTCTATTTCTATTGTTAGAACATAATCTCAATCAACTAGTCAAACAATGAAGTTAAGTATCTTATCCTTTGTTTCACTTTTCATAAATAGAAAATCTAATTATCAATTCCATTCTAGAATTATACATTTACTTTTATGCTTGATTTCTATACATTACAATTTGAATCAATTTTACTAGTTCTATCCTATTATGGTTCACATAATATAAACATAGGGTAAACATATCGATGAATCCATATGTTTATTGAACACTGTCAAACCCTAGGGTCCTCAGGGTCTCATCCTTCTCTCTAGGGTTTTTAATTTCAACCTTAGGGTTTTGTTTTCAAACATGATTTATGATTTTCCCTTACATTACAATTACATATAGATTTAATGAATGAATACTGTTTCTATTAGTTGAATCAAGTCATGATTGTAATCATATCATATTTTTCTAATTTGATATATATAAATTAGATTAAATATAACTTTACTAATAAGGCTCAAATTAATAATAAACCATATTTAGCCTTAATTCATAATGTGCAAATATCCAATTTGAATTGAATTCATTGACTACTAGATTTCAAAGAGCATGCATGACTCATTTTGTTCCTTGCCCTATATCTCTAATGTTAAAAAATACCATCCTACCCTTGGTATTTGCCTTAGGCTTATACTAGGATTCATAGTCTAGGTTGTTACAATGTGAAGGGTAAGTTATCCCAACATTCAATACAAATTAAGGTTAATATGCAACCCCTACCACCTCCTACCAGGAAAGCAAATCAATCTAAGGAATATTAAATTTTGTAACAACTAAAAAATACCCATGCTAAAATTTATTGATTGGAGTTATTCTAAAATGTGCCTATGTATAAATATATTCTTTATGCAACATGACATGATACAGTTTTGAAAAGTGATGTATAACCACCTTATGTAGCTTCTATTATTAAGACATTATGATGGATAACAAAAAACATATCTTTTAAGAAAGAAGATTTACCCCTAAGCTGTTGGTGAGTCCACCAAGATATTTTGATCAAGCACATACATGAGTCTAATGAGCAAAAGAAAAAGAATTGCATAAGATGCTTAAAGTGAATGAGACCATATGTGAGAACAATTTTAAAATAATAGAGTTTAATATCCAACCCTCCATGAATAACTCAATGTATCATATTTACAAATAGGGAGTGAAATGAGTAATTCCCCCATCAAATTAGGTCAATGTGCTAAGTATAGAGTGTAACTCCCATACCCATAATATCCAGTCAAGAGTAACTCCATATAGCTAATATCGAGTCAAACATGTAACTTATATGAAAATGTACACTTAATTAATCATATCCTACAAGTGTAGGGAAACTCCAAGAGAGGTGAAATAACCCATGTGGCATGTGTGAGAAATAATCCATAAGAATCAAAAATAGAAATAAATACCCTAAAGTAATATAAGCACCTTATAGATC